>JALGBA010000053.1:4412500-5007500 GCA_023970755.1 Azemiops feae | reverse complement strand
TTTACTGATTCATTGATAAATGAATTGTTCCCAGATAAAATGGTGCAAGGTAATTTTGAATCTATATTTCCAATATGGTGTTTAAGAGGGAAAGCATATCTACTGTGAAACAGTTGTTAATAACTTGTTAATAACTCCATAGTTTCCATAAGATATTATGGATCTCACTAGACCTTGTCATATTTTTAATCTTTTTAAAATTAAAAACTGGCCCATAATGCACAGGCCACAGGCAGTTTTGGGAGCAGCATGCTATGCTTACACGATCACTGCTTTGTGATCTGCACTGGTTACCAGTCAGCCTCTGGATGCAATCCTTTTGTAAAAATATTTTTATTAAGAAAATAAAAAACAAAGGTAAAAAACAATACAAAGTAATATAAAGTAAGGAAGAAAAGAGAAAAAGAAAGAAATCAAAGAACTTCTGGGTGCAATTCAAGGACTTAGTCATCACCTAAGCCTAGGGCCTGGATGAGACATCACCTGTTTTTAGTTTCTTGCTCATCTGATAAAATCAAACAGGGTAGTTATGATCTGGATCATATCAATTACTTGCAAGAAAATTCATAACTATTCAGTAAAAAGAAATAGCTATTACTGATATGCATATAAATATTCTAATTATTCTGCTAATTATATTTCCTTCTTTAGTTAAGGAAGTACATTATATTCTTTAGCAGGCTTTGGGAAATGAAAAACAGTACTTGTTGACCAAACAACAAAATTGTGGACCAATTTTATAGCTGTTGTATAGAACTAATTTCTATACTGGTGCTGGTAAAATTAGTAATATATTTTTAATACTCTTTAACATGGTCAAATATCTTTATGACAGATCAAAACAATTTCATTATTGAGAAATACTTCTGAGCTGATTTTTCACTTTTCCATATATGAGGTTGATGTTCAGGTTAGCAGTCTTTCAAATACTCTTGATATATGCCTAGAATTTGATTATGTTGGTATTGATGGTAAATTAATTGCAGTCTTAATAACATCATTCAAATGTATCTATGGGAGAAATTTATCCAATATCCTGCATTTCCCTGCCTATAATTCTCTATAGTGGAAATTTATTCACATGAGAATAAGTACTAGGGTTAGGAAATGAAAAAGTACCTACCGCAAGATTTTAGACCATCAGCAGAAGAACTGCTGATTCCCTGGTTCCAGGCCTATGCTAGTGTTTCCTCACTTAAAAAAGAATCCCACAATCATTTCATCAGTGCATTTCTTGTGTCAGTTAATCATTACAAACCATTTTAGTTTATTTTTCAGGGAGAAAAGTCATAATTAATGCTTCAGTTATCTATCTATCTATCTATCTATCTATCTATCTATCTATCTATCTATCTATCTATCTATCTATCTATCTATCTATCTATCTATCTATCTATCTATCTATCTATCTATCTATCTATCTATCTCTTCCACTTATGCAGTTATTTAAAATATTGATATAATCTCCCACCTTATAACCAGCTCTGAGTGGCTCCCAATCAAAAGTAAAGATAGCATTAAAACTGAGTAAATCTTTAAACATAGAAAACAACAGAAACCTAATACCAAGTTAATAGTCTCTTATCCCAGTGCTTGGGAGAAAGGCCAGGTCTTCAAAGCTGTACATAAGGCTAGGAAGGTAGAGGCTGCCAAACTTAGGAGGCAAAGTATCCCAGAGAGCAGGGGCTGTCACAGAAAAGGCATTCCATTAGATGGCAATATTTAACGGAAGGGACTAGGAGTGTGCCCAACTTACCTGAACCTGGTAGGACAGGTGGATGTCCTTAGGGAAAGGCAATCTGGCAGATAATCTGGCCCTGTGCCATACAGTACTTTAAAGATATGACCAGCACCTTGAATTGCATTTTACAGTTCGCACAACAGAGGCAAACCTAGTGGCCTCCATCCATTCTTTGAATCTCTGTTTTGACAACAGAAGTAACAATTTGTGTCTCTATGTTTTGCACTGAAATTAATACATGAGCTTATTCTTCTAAATTATTCATAAAATAATAAGCTAGTTGCTGAAAAGAAATTTATATCAAATAGTGCTACTATGAGCTACCACTTTTTTCTCAATTGCTTCAGGAACTTAACTTTTATTGACTACTTAAAATATACAAAGCTTGCTTTTATTTTGTGATGACAATATGTTGCATGAAAGCATTAGAGTTCAAAAACTCATATTGCAAAATGGACCAGGTTATAATATTCTTGTGTGGATATTTAATAACACTTGTGCAATTTAAGATTGTAGGAAATTAGTTTGAATACCTAAATCAAGCAGAAGATAAATGAAAAAAAAATCTTATTTATTGAAGTATCTGTCTTCAAATTTTAGCTAGGTTTAAAGAAAACAGTTAAAGCAGAACTCTCTTCGTGTCTCTAGGTTGCTCGAAAATGAAAGTGTTCTCTCATTTTCTAAAGATGGTGAGTGGCAGGTTGTATTCCAGAAAATGAGAGGTCGTGCCATTAATCTATCATGAACAAAATGTTACATCTCTTCACTGTCCTCCCTTTGCCATTGTGTTAGAAGACTGCAACAGCAAAATATCTCCTCTGGAAGTATAGAAGAAAAGATAGCAACATTTGAACAAAATGCAAAGGTGCAAATTTAACAGGGGATAGCAGTTAAGTGTGATTAAACATTTTTATTTTTCTCCCCACTTAACCATGAGCTTTAGTCAGTATTGTTTAATGTCAGCACTGCTAATGAAGTTGTCAGGCTTGTAATTTTCAGTGAATGCTAGTTTTGCCAAGAAGCTGGTCCTACAATTACCTCCTGCTCTATATGATTAAATTCATCAAAGCACACCAAGACTCCAGATTGTGCCAGACCTTTGAAGGATTTCCCCATGGTTTTGTAGACATTGCTACTCAGAAAATTTAACATTGCTCCACCAGTTACAAAAGGAAAGGAAGGGAGGAGAGAGAAAAGAAGAAAATAGCTTCTAAATATGTCTCTAGATTCAAAATGCACAAGAACTCTGTAATGTAATTGCTTGTGCAATAAAACCCTTAATAATAGCCCTTAATAATTTTTATTGATTCCAACCAGACATTAAAAATGAAATAGTGTATCAAGTATATCTATAATAATTTAACAGTTCTTCAGTGCACGCCCCTGGACCTCAGGTGACAGTTTGGAAACTAAGACTCTACCGTATAATTGGCATGTATGACTTCAATCTCCTAACCTGGTATGTCCTCATATCAGTCCACAAAAATATTCCATGGAGGCATTTAGATGGTTGCAGCTAGTAGATGTAATGAAACTAACATTGTCCCTTCCACAGAGTCTCATGTCACTCAGCTCTGACAAATCAGTAGGGTAAGCAACCTTCATCTTGAATACTTGCCAGAGTAGTAAGATTTTGCTTATCTCTCTCAGTGATTTCACTGAGGACCTGGCAGCTATGCCAAATAAATAATTCACCAAATCAATCAATTTGCTCCTAAAAATCCTTATGCCTGACATAAACTCCCAGTTATTAAAAGCATCCCAACATTCTTACTTAGACCCCCCAAACTGCCCATTCTGTAACAGGGCAAGGAGAAACATTCTGGAAAAGAAAAAATGGGACCAGCCTTGTATATTCTGCTCACATTGCCCTTTTTGCTATCTGCAAATTATTTAAAGCCAGAGTTATGGATTTAAATCTAGAGTTATTGTCTGATCATATGATTAAGACAAACTGGCTAACCAGTTCACTCCTACCCTTAAATTATGTGGTTTAATCAGGATAGTGTTTACTTATTGTCCAGACTATGGTGTAATCTATTCACGTGCCAGGCAAAACCCCAATAATGTAAGAAATTATTATATGTTATGATCTTAAATTATGCCATAACTAAACAGTACAAGTGGAAAGAAATGGACAGACTTACATTATGATGGAGAATAGAGGAATATCTTCATTCTGAACTCATCCTGCCTCAGGGTTAAAAAAAAAAATGGTCAGCACTAACGTGGTTGTTTCTCTTGGTAAAATTAAAAAAAATCCAGTTCCTTTGAGTTGCCTTCAGACTGGCTTCATCATCAATGCTATTTAGCAAAAATGTTCTATTGAACACAAACAGTTATGGATCTTTTTTCTTTTTACCTTTTTTCTAAAGGCATAAATACCTATAAGTACCTATAAGCAGTGGTGGGATTCAGCCAGTTCACAGAACCGGTAGCTAATTTTTTGTTGCCCAGGCCCAGAATGGACTTCCAGAAGCGGCATCCACACAGAGAACCGGTTGTTCACATATTTGAATCCCACCACTGCCTATAAGTAATAATATAGTTGAAACCTTAGTATTAAGGATTAAGGATTAAGTTTAAGATTAAAACTTTCATAATCAATAATATAAGCATTATATTATTATATAATAATATAAGCATTTGGGGCATGTTTATTATTGCTGCAGTCAGCTCTAGATGTGATATTTAAGCAAATGTATGCTTATCAATATCATTTTAGAAAGTATATCTAATATTTACATAAATCCCTTTTTTCTTTATCTTTAAAGGTTTAGATTATATAGAATATTAATAATCTATAGACAACACAGTATAAATACAACTGTACCTAAATAATATAATACCTGTGTTTTATAGTAATGCAATAAAACAATATTAAAAAGTAGTAGCACTAGCAGCATTAGTCATGGATCATTTCCCCACCCTCTTTATCCATTCTTTATCTAGTTATCTTTAGGCTGAGTCAGACAATGAACAAGAATTATGGGTTTCCTCACTGCCACATTCCTACAATGTCAACACTGAATCCTGTCAAATTGTTCCAGGAAACTAGTTAGAATTGTTTAACCTTGGACATTTTGAAAGGACATTAGTTTTCTTTCCTACTTTCTGAAGTTCTGGTCATGTTCCACCAAAGCTGCTTGGAATGAGCAAGCATAGCAACCTTAGATTAGATTGCACCAATTAGACTGCTTATGTGAATAGGTCCTGCAGGAGCCCCCAATTTTCAGAAGGAACACAGGGGATGAAGCAGCATAAGGGATGCAAAAAGCACCACTGGAGGAAGACAAAGTGAATCTGAACAAGCATAATTGAAAGCCTATATATCATAAGGATTTGTAGTGATAAAAGTATTAAAATATACTTATTTCTCTGTCATCACTATATCCATGGATAGTCACTGGACAATCCTGTTTCAAGTGATTTAGTCCTTTCTGGATAAGGAGGTATCATGGGAAGTCTTTAAGGGTTGTTGTGAGGATTAAGCAATGCATCTGTTGGGAAAACTTGATGAGATCCATTCAAAGTTACTCTGGCTGAGCTTTCCTGTATAGATGATTATGGCTGTGTCTTACCTGGTTTCTCAGGCTAAGTTTCATCTGGTTATTCCAGAGAAAGTAGAATTGTTGAACTCTACCACCTATATGTTGTATCTGGAATTCAATAACACAAGAACCATGGTAATTGCTTTCTTTTCAAGAAGTCAGTACTGGACAAGTCCAATCTTCCCTTTTTGAGGAACATTTTTTGAGAAGCTGATAGGCCTAAATAATCAAAGGGCCCTTTGATTGATTATAATCAATTATAATCAGGTTGCAGGTTAGGAAACAGTACTGAGACAGCATTGATTGTGCATGTGATTGACCTCAAAGGGGCTTGAGATGTACCCATCCTGGCCTTCCTTGATCTCTCAGTGGCTCTGAATGCCACCAAACTTTGTATCCTTCTGAGATGGCTAAGGGGGCTGGGAAGAAGAGAGACATTTCTCTAGTGGTTCTCTTCCTTCTTCCAATACCAGTTCCAGTCATGCTGATATGGGGTTAAAGTACTAACCCCAAGCCTCTGCTTTGTGAATGCCATAGGGTTCAACCCTCTCTCTGCTCTTATTTAACATCTACATGAAATTCTTTTCTGCCCTATCCAAGTGATGTTCTAGAGGTGATTTCCCAGTTCCTGGAGGCTATATGGATCTTGATGAAAAATAATTGGCTTTAGCTCACACCTGACAAGACAGAGTGACTGTAATTTACTGCTTTTGTACCTAATAATTGGCCATCTTTAACTTTGGCCGGGTTACCAATCAGGGATTTCATGTAATCTAAGGGTACTCCTTGACTTACAGATCTTGCTTAAAGAACATGTTGCAACTGTGGCCCAAAGAACTATCCAGAAATTCGTCATATCCTTTCCTAGTTCCTAGTAGGAGGTACTATTCAAAGTCACTCAAGTCTTAATCACCTCCTGATTGAACTATTGCAACATGCTCTGCATGGGCCTGGCCTCTCTGGGCCTGACTTTGAAGAACATTTGGAAGCTTCAGCTGATCCAGAAAGCATTGGTGTGAGCAGTAATGGGTACAGCATGGTACACTCATGTAACACAGCTTCTGTATAGATCAGGGGTCCCCAAGCCCCGGTCCGTGGACCGGTACAGGGCTGCAGCATGCCAGAAACTGGTCTGCACAAACAAGCCAAGCCCCATCTGTGGGATGCAGGCAGTACATGAAACCACACACCCCTCCGGTCCGCAGAAAAACCTCTCTCCACAGAACCGATCCCTGGTGCTCAAAAGGTTGGGGACCTCTGGTGTAGATTACATTGATTCTGCAATTTAAGGTGCTGGTTGTCACTTTTAACACCCTATATGTCATAGGATCAGGTTACTTGATCCAAAATATATCCCCAATGAGGATGAATGTTCATTCTTTGAGCTTGTGGGTTGGTTTATGAATGTTTCATTACCAGGCTAGGTAACATCTTCAGAGATGTTTAGGGGATGTCTGTGTCAGTGCTCTTCTGTTTATAATGGCTTTAGGTGTGGGTGTGTCAAGTGAGTGTCTTGTGATGGGTCAAGTGTGCATCATCAGAGAGAGGCTTGTGATAGGTCTTGTGATGGGGAGGTTACATCAGGTCAGTGTCATTGGAAGGTGAACTTCTGGTGGGGAGAGGGGCTTGCAAGGGTTGGTTGAGGGTTGATGCTGTCTCTGGTTGGCTGTGCAGTTGATTTGGATTCTGAGGGGTTTATAGGCTGGTTGTAGGTCAATGTGTCTGCTCCAATCCAACTGGTATTGTTTGGTGTCAGTGTGGCTAGAGATTAAGGATTTGGGATCATGGCGTTTGACTACCAGCCAGTGTTCGTGAATTCTGGTTTTTAATTGACATGATGTTTGTCCCACATAGAATTGGTTGCAATCGTTACAGTTATTTTTGTAAATTACATTGTTTCTTTCACCACTATTGCATATCCCAAACCTGCTATATCTGTCAGGGCGGACATGCTATGGGTCTCATCAGTGAAATAGTAACACCTAGTGGGGCTTTGGATGTGTGTTCCCTCTGTCATGGCACTCAACTTATGGAACAGCCTCCCTCTGGAGATATACATGGTCCCAACTCTTATTTATACATGGCTTTCAGAAAAGCATCACAGCTCTGACTTTTCCCCCAGGCATTAGAGCCAGAATGTTAATGGAGTCAATATGGTGTATAAGATTTATGATGCGAGTTATATTGGGCCTCAAGTTGTCTTTCTTGCTTTAATAGTATTATATTTTTATTCTTGTTTGTTGCCTAGATAAACAGCCCTGCAAATTTATTATCACTCTCACTCAGCAAAATCCATCTCACAGGGTTGCTGTCATGGAAAAAAAGCAGGAGGAAAGAGTATTATGTACGTTTGCTGCCTTGAGTTACTTAAAAAGTAATAAAGGTCAGATAAAAATCTAATACATATATACATACATACTTACTTACTTACATACACACACACACACACACACACACACACACACAGTCATTAGTTGTAACAAATAAGATTTGCAGCTATACTGGGTTGAGATGCAAAATTACGCATCTGCAATAGATACACTATTTCAGATCTTATAAAACAGTTCAAATTGCTATATTATTTTTAGAGTACAAATGCCTATAGCTTAGTTAACTTTGGTTATGCAGTAGGCCAGATGACATTTTTAATATTAGGCTGTGAAAAACATTTCATATTTGAACAGTTTTGAATTTAAAACATTGCAATTCAAATGCTGAACAGGTGCATTTTAATCATTTTGGATGTGGCTTAGTAATATATTACAACTGAATACCAATTTGTAATCCTATGGTCTCTAGTGGTTGTCCTAGGGGGTTTAGGTTTTATTTTGGAACGTAGCCTTTGAAACAGACTGAGAGGTTTAATTCAATAATAATTTTAATGCATTCATAATTCTAGACTGTAGATGGCTATTTTTATTTCTGTAAGCTCCCAAGATTTCCAAGATTGCAGTAATTTAACATCTAATACCCAATAAATGAAGTCATTCTTTTGCTCTGTCTAAACACCACTTCCTCTGAACATTTGATATGGTCTTCAAGTTCACTACGTGCCTTTCCAGAAAGTTTAAGCTTTCAATTGTTCATCTTTAACAACTAAGCAGTAGACACTCTAACAGCTAAAGCTGAGACTCTTTAGTTTTGTCTTAATGTTTTTTTAGAATACATTCTTCCAGCCAACTAAGCAAGAGTGACCAGGAATTTTTGATTGATTTGTTGTTGTTGACACAAGGAGTAAATGTTCAGTAGGATGAAAATTGCCTGGTAAGAATGATCCAAATATCACCTGTCTTCTTGGGCAAATGAGCATTTATTTACTCCTGTTTCATAATGTACTCACTGACCTTTAAGGGGATGGGAATTGAACACATGCCACTACTTAAAAATTAAGTTCAGCTATTTGAAAATTAGGCTAAAGAATATACAGTAAAATAACTCTGAAGAAAAAATATTAGTTTAGTCAACTTATTTATATAGATTATTGCAGTATGTAAAAGAAATCTATCTAACCTGCTGAAAGATATATGCAATACATTAAAAACATAGTTACTTTAAAAGCTTAAATGACTTATTTTATGTCCCATATTAAATATGTATGTATGTATGTATATGTGTGCATATCTTTTCAGAAAGAAATATGCTAATAGGCTTAAAACAGATGTCTTGTAGGCAGTAATTCACTTCATACTTAATTAAACACAGTGTTTAGCAACATACTTTCCACCTGTTTGAATATCCTAAGGGCTTCATGTACAAATAATAAATATAAGGTCCATTGTAAAATGTTATTTTCACCTTGAAAAGAGTAGATAAAATAAAACTAGTCTTGCATAACTTCAGCAAGCTGTTACCTACTCACATTGGTATGTGCTTAATGCTAATTACTTTGTATAAAAATATATCATGCCTTTTACATTCAAAGCAACAAGCAACTGAATTAACAAAATAATAAATGTAAAATTAAACTAAAAAGATCAGCTTCCTATGTTAGGAGTCATATGTAATAGAATATATTCACAACAACCCATGAGAGCTTGTGTCGTTCAGTATATGCTGTTCCTGCCTGCATCTTACTCCCTGCCACTATATGTTGGACTGTCTCTGAGGCCTCTCTGAATAGTGCACCTTGGATCCTGCTAGTGTGGTAGACCCTGCTTCTATGGATCTGGTGCTTAGTGCCTGTTCTTGTGTTGCTATGATAAGTGCCTCAGTGTTGTCTTTTAGTCCAGCCTTTTCCAGCCACTGGTAGGATTTCCCAATGTCTGTCACTTCAGCTATCTGTTGATGGTACATCCCATGCAGGATCTTGTCATACCATGGCACTTCCTCTGCTTGATCTTTCTCCCATGTTTGCTGCTACCTCAGACATTATCTCAGCAGCTCATCCTTGAGTGTCATCTTTCTGATGTATTCCTGGATGCTCTGGGTTTCATCCAGGATAGTGGCTTTCATACTAATCAGATCCTGATCACCCTCTTTCTGTCTAGTGTACAGTTTCTGGGTTTTGGACTTAGGGTGAAAACTTTTGTACCTTGTGAGAAGCTTCTGGGTTTTCACATCAGCCACTTCTATAGCCTTCTTTGGCCAACTCAGTATACTGGCAGGGTATCTCATGACTGGTAGGGCATACATGTTGTTGGCATAGATCTTTTTCTTCCCATTTAGCTGTCTCCTCAGAATCTTTTGGTGATACATGGATATAGCTGTCTTCCTTGCCTCCTCATCGTATTTCCCATGTGACTGTGGGATACCAAGATACTCGTAACTGGTCTGTATCTCTGCTATGTGTCCTGCTGGTAATTCCACTCTATCAGTCTTAATTACCCAACCACCATCCAGCCACACATCTCTAGTCCAAATGACACCTTGATGTCCTCATTGTATATTCATGTGGATCCATGAGTCAATATCTCGTTTACTCTTAACATATAATTTGATGTCATTCACATAAAGGAGATGGCTGATAGTAGGTCCACTCTTGAATCTGTATCCATATCAACTCCTTGTGATTATCTGGCTGAGGAGGTTTAAGACTATGCCAAACATCAGTGAGAACAGAGCTTCACCTTGTTATATGCTGCACTTGATGGCCACTTGTGTAAACTGTCTTGAGTTGTCTTCCATTATTGTCTTCCACAGTTTCATTGGGTTTTTGAGTTTTAATGTCCTATTGACTTTGTATAGTGTCAGGCACTCACAGATCCATGTGTATGACTACATGCTTTCCTGTAGTCAATCAAGGCTGTGCTCAGATTGATCTGTCTAGATCTTGAGTCTTAGGCAACTGCTCTATATATGAGCAACTGGCATTTTGAGCCTCTGGTATTTTCTTCACAATGCCTTTCTGAGTTGTGTTCATATGGTCCTGTAGCTGGGTGGCAATGATGCCTGATAGGACTTTCTAGGTTGTGGGGAAGCAGGTTATTGGCTGGTATAGTATTTCTATGATCTTCTGCATCCTATCAGCTGTTGTGATTTGTAATGGAGAGGGTAATAGTGATGTTCCAGTTTCAGAGGTTAGCTGCATTTGTTCTTCTGGATTGTCTTGAGTATAGGATGTAAAGTAATTGATCTATCTCAAGTTGTGAAACCAGCTTCCTCTTCACTATGTTGAAGCTTTGGATATACAGTATAGTTGTTCGTCAGTTAGTGCTGATGCTGGTCTTTTGTCTATCCATAGTTTCTTCATATGTTGAATAGAATAGAATAGAATAGAATAGAATAGAATAGAATAGAATAGAATAGAATAGAATAGAATAGAATAGTTGGAAGGGACTTTAGAGGTCTTCTAGTCCAACCCCCTGCTCAGGCAGGAAACACTATACTATTTCAGACAAATGGTTGTCCAATCTCTACTTAAAAACTTCTAGTGTTGGAGCATTCAAAACTTCTGGAGGCAAGTTGTTCCACTGATTAATTGTTCTAACTGTCAGGAAATTTCTCCTTAGTTCTAGGTGCTTCTCTCCATGATTAGTTTCTATCCATTGCTTCTTGTCCTGCCCTCACGTGCTTTGGAGAATAGTTTGACTCCCTCTTCTTTGTGGCAACCCCTGAGATATTGGAACACTGCTATCATGTCACCCCTAGTCCTTCTTTTCATTAAACTAGACATACCCAATTCCAGCAACTGTTCTTTATATGTTTTAGCCTCCAGTCCCCTGATCATCTTTGTTGCTCTTCTCTGTACTCTTTCTAGAGTCTCAACATCTTTTTTACATTGTGGTGACCAAAACTGGATGCAGTATTCCAAGTGTGGCCTTATCAAGGCAATATAAAATGGTAATAACACCTCACATGATCTTGATTCTATCCCTGTTAATGCAGCCTAGAACTGCTTTTTTGGTAGCTGCAGTACAATGCTGGCTCATACTTAAGTGATCGTCCACTAGGACTCCCAGATCCCTCTCACAGTTAGTACTGTTGAGCAAGGTACCACCTATACTGTACTTGTGCATTTGGTTTTTCTTACCTTAAATGTAGAACTTACTTTTTTCATCATTGAATTTCATTTTGTTAGATAGCACCCAATGTTCAAGTCTTTCAAGATCATTCTGTATCTTAAGCCTATCTTCATATATCCCCTCTCATTAGGTCTGCTGATGTAGTAGTAGTCCATCCATTCCAGGTTCTCTTGTCTCGTCATGAATGATTTGTTCTAGTAGCCCACTTATCATCAGATGCAGACCTTGTTAATCTGTGCAATGTCTGAGCTAGCATGACTCTTCTAGTTTATGTCACTCTTATATTTTGAGTAGGCAGATGTAGCATTAGGGGGTATTTTCTCAAGAATCCCTACTGGTTAGGTAGGTACCAGCTGGGATTTAATCCGATTTCCTGGGATTTGAACCCCAGTCTCCTACATCTAACTACTACACTATTCAACCATTCACATACACATAAATAGACATGCATCATTTAGAGAAGACAGTATTTTAAACTAGTTGCAGTTTTCACTCATTGTTCAAAAGAAGTCTCGTGTGATATGTTTAACAAGAGTGCACTTAGTTATTAAGACATACATAAGTGTGTTTTTAGAATACTAGTAGTCCTCAATGTACGACACAATTGAGCCCAGAATTTTGGTTGTGAGTTGTTGCAATTGTAAGTTGAGTCACCATGAGACTCACTTAATTACTGTTTTTATGATGGTTGTTAAGCAAGTCACCATGATTGTTAGATGAATCACATAGTTAGAAGTATGAATCCAGTTTATCCAATGGGCATTTTTTGCTGAAAAATGGGGGAAAAGTCACAAAATGTGATCCCATGATCCTAGGACATTGCAACTGGTCATAAATATGAAATTTACATTTTATCAGAAATGTAATCTGATTACATAATCACAGGAGTGGTGTGGCATTTGTAACTTGGAGGATCGATTGTAATTTTTTCAAGCCTGGTGTACTGTAACTTTGAACAGTTGTTAAGGGACTGGTTGTGTAGGTCAAGGCTATATGCATACATTATGGTATTCTGTTTTATCCAAGATGTAATTGCTTAGTATGCTATTGAAAGTTGATGGGAGGAACCCCTGACCAGAGTTTTGTGCTGGAAGGAAAGCCATGCCAAGTACGCGGAAGGTGCAACCATGTAAAACAATACTTTAGTATTCCCTTCCATTTGGATCTTTTCAATTATTTATGACCTCCCTTTCATTATTACTACTACAATATTATAATGCATTCTACATGGAGCTGCCCTTGAAGAGCATCTGGAAGCTTCAGCTGTGCAGAATGCAGTAGCACAGGCATTTATGTGTGTTTTCAAAGAACTCATATTATACATCTGCTTGCTTGTATTAGTTACCAATTTCTTCTTCAATGTAGTGCTTTAAAAGCACGGGACCAGGTTATCTGAGGGCCTGCCTCTCCTCAATTACGTCTGCGTATTGCACCAATCTAGCAAAGGGGGCATGCTGCAGGTCCTGGCTGGTAGGTTGGTTGGTTGGTTAGGGAGCTTTACTTGTGGGTCCTTTTCTGCTATGGCCCATGCTTTGTGAAAAATTCTTCCATAAACTGGCCTCATCTCATTTAAGATCCTGGAAGTCTCTAATAACTGGTTGTGTCATCAGCTTGAAGACTCCAGAGGAGTGGTGAAATATTGAGGTAGCTCCAATATAATTAATATCTGCTCTTTGCCTCCCCCCGCCAGCATATATTATACCTGCATATATTTGTCCTACAGATCACCAAAAGTTCCTAGCATGTTATTTATATGTTGATTGGAAAAAGGAAGATTTTTAAATGTGAGTAATGCACAAATTGCTTTCAACCACAATGAAACATTATTTTTCACCAGACCTATAAAAAATCCCATTTGCTTTAATTTTTTCCCAATGAACCTAATAGAAATGGATTAAACTGTAGAGGTGATGAGAACATAAATTTTATTCCTTTCATTCCATGTAATATTAAGGTTTGTGTTTTTTTCACTGTAATCACCTCTAGACTTCAACAAAATTGAAAACCTTTAAATAGCCTTTCACAAGCTTTCGCTATAGTAATGAAGTTTTAAGTGCTCACTAGGGATATTTTTTTCCAGTTCAGAAATATATAAGCTAGAGCAGGTATTAAAATCCAATGTTTACTTCAATTCCTTTAAAGCCTAATGTTTTTTCCATGACAGTTTCATTTTTAAAAAGATTGGGTTTCATTTATTAATATACTATCTTCACCCTAGAATTCTTTTTTTCTTTAAGGGGTCTGATGGGAACCTTTCAGCCAAACCTTGGTATGATACCTTAATAATTGGAAAAAACAGAGGAAAAGAAAACACACAAGTTACCACAAGCTACAGCAGAGGGACATGGGAGTGAAGAATCATGATTTACACTCTACAGGAGGTAAAAAACAAATTAAGGGTATGGGTTCCCTGTGGACACATAATTATAAGTAGTGAGTCATTGGGCTTAGCAAGTTTTTCATCAGTTCAAAAGACTATGTAGGAGATCTCTCAGAGCTGGGAATAGTAGATATTTGTTTTCTGTTCCTATTGCAGATGTTAAAAAGAATAACTCTAGGATAGAAAATGGCAGGGTGGTTTCACACTTACCACACAACTGCAGTCTAGTCATTTAAAGACACATTTCTGGAACGTAGTGCAGTACATGTCACACCAGGTAAAATAAGCCTCATGCATTTTAAACTCCCTAGGGTAGTTTTAAATTGGTTGGCTGCTTCCTTTTTTCTGGTGTCAGTCAGCTCTGATCATCAATCCATGATGTGGGATAGTGCATTTGTGCTTGTGCACATACACCTGCATACACAGAGACACATGGTGTGCTTCTTGGAAGTTATATTTATTGATGTAGGAATATAAAGGCTACATTATGCCAAGTTAGATTATTGGTCTCTTTAGCTCACTGATTGCAGTGATTTCCCACAGTTTCAGAAAAGAGTCTTCCTAACGCTGAACCTGAAACATTATGCAGAGATGGTAGTCTGTCGGTGGTCTGCTATTCTTATATCTTATTTTGAATGTTAGGATCCATCTGGCTAATTGCAAATGTTACAGAGCTGGCAAGGATATCAGAGCATGCACAGTCTTATTGCACGAGATAACCCAGGAGTAAACACAGTAAACAGTGGTCTATATTAAATGGTGGTTTATCTTACACTATCTACAATATTATACACCAGGAACAATATACATACACATGCTAATACAGCAGGATCCAACACACCACAGTTACAGCGGGAAACGGAAGAGAGAGAACATAGCAACGGAACCTTCCCTTTATACAAAGGCTCTTAAAGGGACACAGACCCTGCTGGTTCTTAAAGGGACACAGACCCTGCTGAGTCATTCCCATTACATCTTACATCTTACATTACATAATCTGGTTAGCTGTTAAATCATTACCTTGACACTCCTCCCATTTAAAGCTAAACAGCTGTTAACCCAAATGCTTTTACATATTCTTCCTAATTAGCATTGTCCCTTTCCTCTGCTGCTCTTTTGGGGTCAGTAACATGTTTAATAATATGGTCCCAAGATCTTGGTCTGGATAATGTGGGTCCTTCAGACTCAATGTAACATCAACAGGCCTATTTTGTTCTAGGGAATTCAGGTCCAAAAAAGCTGACCCCATAAAATCATCTTGAAGTCCAAAATCATAATCAAAAAACTTTATATACAGTTGCTACCTTAAGTGTTCAATAAGAATGAAAGTTCTTTCCTCTCAAACAGGTTTAAGATTCTTACTGATTGTTTTACTTCTAGAGATTTCTTTTCCACCAAGTTTAAACTTGACATATGGATCACTTGTTCCTCTTCGATCATGAGCTGCTAAGTTAGTACCTTGTCTTAATGTAATATCCAACTGGTACATTCCTGGTTCAGCAGGTGGTAATTCTACATTACTTGTCCCAGCAAGACCAAATCTCTGTAATATCAGCTGCCATCAAACCTTCTTTTTATATACCCATTTACACCCCACAGCCTTTGTTCCTTCTGGTAATCTCATAAGGGTGAACACCTGATGCACATTCATAGACTCCATTTCTTTGTCCATAGCCTCTTTCCATTTATCCTGTTCTACTTTAGGCAATGATAACATCTCTTGGTAATTACGAGGTTCATACCTTACACTATACGCTCTAACCCCACTTGCTGAGAACCGATCAGGAGGTATGTCTTTATTGCTATGTTCAGACCTCCTTGGCATCATCTGTTCCTGTGTTTCTGTTATTTCTCTCTTTACCTCAGGTCTATCCTCTTCTATTCCTACTATTTCTGACCTGCTATTCTGTTCTTCCTTCATTGGGCTTTGTTAGCCTCTCTTTCCTGAGAACTAGTGCTACATGTTGGCATGAACACCTTGGTGTTAGCATGCACCCTGTCCCAATTGTTTTGTTCTGCAAAACTAGAAGACCTTGAAATCACAACCTTCTTTGTAAATCTATACCCTTTGGAACCTGGCTCATATCCAACAAACCTAAGTTTCCTGGCCTTTTTTTGTCCTTTTCTTCTGGTGCTTTTGGGAATATGCACCCAGGCATAACTGTCAAATGTCCTTAGGTGAGCTAATAAAGGTTTCCTTCCATATAACAGGTAATATGGAGTTTCATTGATAGCAACACTCCATACCCTGTTTACTAGATAGTTGGCTGTTTTCATAGTGTCCCCCCAGTACGTTTTACTCATTCCTGCATCTGCCAGCAGTGAGTCTTTCATGTTTTGCAATACTATATTACATAGTGGCCCGCCACAGGGCCCGCCACAGATCGCCCAGGCAGCCCAGCAGCACCATGGCGGCCACGCCCTCTGCCCACACCCTGCAGCATCAACTGTGTGCATTGGGATGTGAGGGTAGAGTCTTGTCTATGCTTCCTGGCTGCCATGTCCTTGGCTGCGCTGCTTCACGTGGGCCACGCTCAGGGGCGACTCTCCTCCAGGGAGGCTGCTGGTGGAGGGGGTCATGGGCAGAGCCAAGGCTGGGGCAATGGCATGTGTGCCCACAGAGAGAGCTCCGAGTACCGCCTCTAGCACCAGTGCCATAGGTTCGCCACCACTGTATTAGCGTATGTATATTGTTCCTGGTGTATGATATTGTAGATAGTGTAAGATAAACCACTATGTAATATAGTATTGCAAAACATGAAAGACTCACTGCTGGCAGATGCAGGAATGAGTAAAACGTACTGGGGGGACACTATGAAACAATGGCAGAGGAGCAATATTTTTTCCCTACCTGTATTCTACTAGTTATCCAATTGCTTAAGTGTCTTCTGTTGAAGATAGCAATAGTACTTAGACTTATATACCACTTCACAGTGCTTTACAGCCCTCTCTAAGCAGTTTACAGAGTCAGCATATTGCCCCCAACAATCTGGGTCTTCATTTTACTGACCTTGGAAGGATGGAAGGCTGAGTCAATCTTGAGCCGGTGAGACTCGAACTGCCAAATTGCTGGCAACCAGGAGCTAGCAGAAGTAGCCTGCAGTACTGCATTCTAACCACTGCGCCACCAGGGCTCAGATGTGCACTGCACTCTGAGTGAAAAATCTCAGGTATGACTATGTCAATTATCTGGTCATTTCTGTACTCCAAAGGGCAACCAAATATTCCAGGGGACCACCGCCAGATATTGAACATATCTCTTACCTTCTTCATCATCATCACATTGGAATCCTTTGTCAAGGTAATGATTTAACAGCTAACCAGATTATGTAATGTAAGATGTAATGATGGGAATGATTCAGCAGGGTCTGTGTCCCTTTAAGAGCCAGCAAGGTCTGTGTCCATTTAAGAGCCTTTGTATAAAGGGAAGGTTCTGTTGCTGTGTTCTCTCTCTTCCATTTCCTGCTGTAACTGTGGTGTGTTGGATCCTGTTGTATTAGCACAGTGATGGCGAACCTTTTAGAGACTGAGTGCCCAAAAACTGGCCCCGCCCCTGCCCCACCCCCTGCCCCACCCCGCCCCTGCTCCACCCCACCCTGCCTGCCCACATTGCCACTCACCGCCTCCAGGGCCCGCCACAGATCGCCCAGGCAGCCCAGCAGCACCATGGCGGCCACGCCCTCTGCCCACACCCTGCAGCATCAACTGTGTGCATTGGGATGTGAGGGTAGAGTCTTGTCTATGCTTCCTGGCTGCCATGTCCTTGGCTGCGCTGCTTCACGTGGGCCACGCTCAGGGGCGACTCTCCTCCAGGGAGGCTGCTGGTGGAGGGGGTCATGGGCAGAGCCAAGGCTGGGGCAATGGCATGTGTGCCCTCATTGTTACCTTGTGGAACTTTAAAATCTTGTATGAACTGGCCCACACAGGATCATGAATTATTGGTATTTTGCTGAAATATGTTGATTATGCAGTTTGAGGATAAAATCAGTCAAATTTCTCATGACCTGGTTGGATCATCATCTCTAGTACAGAAAACTCACCATTTCTTGAGTGCAGGAAAAGATGGCAACTTCCTCTTCCCATGTTGCTAATGCACCCAGGGCCTGTGTATTGCAACTTCCTTTCAAAATTGTTGAGCTATCTTAAACCCTTCAGAGTGGATGGATGGTTTCTAGTGCTTCATTCAACACAAGTGGCTGCTCAGCTGTGATTGGCTGCAGTGCCTGGCACAACATATTTTCTCCAAAGGCTGGTTGTTGCAATAGTTGTTGTAGTAGTTGTTGTAGAGCACTAGTCTTACTCCCATTGTCAGCCCACTGCAATCTGATTTGTATTTCTGAAGTTGACTTAACTTGGGAGCATCATGGGAGAGAAGCAGCTTACATTGTCCTTAGGCTACAATTTTAACTGTTCAATTTATAGCAATGTCCTCTGTTCTGTCTGGTCAGATTTCTTTGGATGAATTTTAGATTTTAAGGCTTGATGAAGTGGATAAAGTCTTTGGTCAGGTTTAGGAACAGCATGTTCTTACCTCTTACCCTTACCATTCTAGTAGGAAGAGTGTGAGAAATTGTCCTCAGGAAGTCATTAATCCCTTTCTAGAGGAAGGCAAGTCTTATTGAAGGAAGCTGTAGTGAGACTACTCTTGGGGGAGGGAAAATCACAGATTCCTTCTGGACCTATCTTTGACATTGCAGACAAAAGTGGCCATTATAGCTTGAAACACACATTTTACTAGCTTAGGCTCGCATATCAGCTATAGGGCTGCTTAAATAAAGATAGCCTTGCTATAGTAACTCCATACTTGTGGCTTTTCATTTAGATTACTTCAATGCATTATACAGCGCATGGGAATGTCTGTGAAGATTCAAAAGCTTCAACTACATAAAATACTGCTTTTGTACTTAAAATGGGTGGCCATATAAAGTTTCTAGATAAATAAATACCAGTTCTTTATAGCTTTAATTGGTTCCTAGGTTTTTCTTATACCAATTCAAAATTCAAATATTCATCTCTAAGGACCTTCATGCCACACCATACAGTACATGCTTGCCCTTATCCTGAGACCACCATCAAAGTTAGCTCAAGGAACCCTCACATACTGGTTGGTGATTTGCTGCTGAGAATTGGCCTTGCACTAATACTGTGTTTCCCCAAAAATAAGGCCCAGTCTTATAATTTTTTTGTCTCCAAGAGGCACCAGGTCTTATTTTCGGGGGATGTCTTACCTTAGGACTGCTGCAGCCAGGACTCCCACGCCCTGACACCTGTTGTGTCACTGCCCAGGTTCTTCTGTGGCCACACACCATGTGGTGCATCGTGCCGCTGCCGCCCCTCGCACCATAAAGCTTATGGCGCCAATTGTGCTGCTTGCACAAGGCTCATCGTGCTAATCGCACCTGCCACTGCTGCCACTCGTGGCACACTCAGTGCAATGAGCCGCACAGCCTTCTGCGATCAGTGGCAGTGGTGCGATTGGCGTGATGAGCCTTGTGGTGTGAGTGGTGGCAGCGACAGCAGTGGCAGCAGCACTATCGGCACAATGACCCTTGTGCTGTGATCAGCGGCATCGGCACGATTGGTGAGACAAGCCTCATGGTGTGAGTGGTGGCAGCGGTGGCAGTGGTGGCAGTGGCATCAGCAGTGCAACAAGCCTTAAGCCATGAGTGGTGGCAGCGGCATGATGCAACACATGGCATGCAGCTGCAAGCAGCTGCAGAAGAACTTGGGCAGCAGCACGACAGGTGTCGGGGCGTGGGAGGCCTGGCTGCAGCGGTTCTAAGGTAAGCAGGTGTGGGGCACATGGGGCAGCTCCATCTCCCACCCCTGCCCTAGCTAGGGCTTATTTTGGGGGTAAGGCTTATATTAGGCCCACCTCCAAAAATCAACTAGGGCTTACTTTCAGGGTAGATCTTACTTTTGGGGAAACACGGCAGCTTCTCCAGCTTTGGAGTATTTTTCCTATGTAAGTATTCTCAGTATTCCATTTATTTATTTATTTGGCACTGAAATGATTTTTTAATTTTTCCAGGCCTTTTAATTATGTATTAAAGCTATTGTACTGTTTTTAACTTCTTTACTGTTGCTTTTACTTACCACATTATTGTTTTACTGCTTATTTTATTTATATAATTTATATTATTTAATACTTCTATGAATTGTTTTAACTTTCTACTTTAATTATTTGGATTTTACATTAAACTGCTTCAAGATATTTTTAATGAGAAGTGTTATATAAATTATTAAATAATTATTATTCTAACAAACTACCTAACTAGCAAAATGAAAGAGAGGAGATAAAAATACCACACAAAACAAAGATCTAAATCATGTTATGCTGTCTGCAGTAAATCATTCAGCTTAGTTTTTAAACAAGTCATTAAACACTGATATTGTTAAATAACATCCATCAGTTGGTCTGTAATGTCATTAAAATGCTCACTCATAAACAGAAAACAGATATCTGAAATCCACTACTTTAGATCTGGTATCACATTATCTCTCTAACACTGATCTGTTTTGCTGCTCCTCATGATACATTCCAGCTTCTTATAGCTAGTTCAAAAATATATATTTTCAAAATGTATTAAACTTTGTAACAACGTATTAACAAAGTTGCAAAATGGGAATAATAATAGATATACTATGAGTCAGTTTCCCCTCATCCATTTTACACTTCCAACATAACAAAGTTAAGCAATCTTTTTAAAATGTTCTCTGGGTGTCCAATAAACATGAAAAATAAACTTTTAACGAATGCAACTGTCTTCTATTTCCAGCTCCTTATCAGCAGAGTGCAGAGACTTAGCACAAAGCTTGTTTGAATGTCTCTGTGGATGCAAGAACATATGAAGAGGCCACAAGAGGTTTGGCTCTTTTCCTGACAGGCCTACCCTCAGCCTTTACCAAACTCAGAGATACACGTATGCACCTATGCAACAGCCACATCATTTCCAGCCAGTTCAGCTGCTTTCTTTTCTGAATCACAGTGGTGTTCTGACTTGATCTGAAATGACTCACACTTCAAGAAGTAGTGGTTCCAACAATTTTTCATTACTTCAAATTTCAGGCTATAGCCATTTGACACAACAAACCTGGGTCGCTCTAAATGCAGTGTTTCTCAACCTTGGCAATTTTAAGATGTGTGGATTTCAACTCCCAGAATTCTCCAGCTAACCTGCTAACTGCTAATGCTTTCTTCAGGCTAAGGGCAGGAACAAATCTAACCACATACTGTTCTTTTGGCCATCAAGCCTAGGCTGTTCTTTCCATTCTTGTTTTCAATGCCTTTTTCATTTTCTAAAAGATTTGCATCCCCACAATTCATAGTTTGGGTTAATTTTCCTCTTGGAGCTTCCATACTGTCTTCATTCCCCTTCATGAAAAGACAGGCATGATGATGGGCACAGCCTGCACCTGCGTGGGATAACATTTGAACTGCCCTGTCAATCAGAATTTTATCACCACCAGTACTTTGTGACATGATATATAACACGTGTTGTTGTTTGGAAAAGTCACATCTGCATAATTTTCTAGTTTTTCACCCTTTTTATACATTTAAAAAGATAAAAACGTAAATTCAGTTAAGCCTTTTCTGAACAGTCAAGCACTTCCAGTTTCCTGACATCATACCTCATTGCTACCTTGGTACTCATTGTTAGTTAGTTCTGGAAGGCATGATGAGTATCAAAAATGATGAGTACCAAACAAAATTTTCCCAGAAGGAATAATGTAATGAGTCACCAGCAGTTGACATTGACAAGCCAGCTCTACATTGTTTGCGTCAAAGGTGCCTGTGGGGGCCTGGGCAGGAGTGGGACAGATTTGAGGGTCTCTGGCAGAAGGGGGTGGGACCAGGGCAAGTGCCAAGGCATGGTCCACTGGAGGAGCCTCACTGTTCCTCTCAGGCCATGCGGGGGGGGGGCTGGATGGTGGCACGGGCTTCCCGGAGCCCTGGGCAGCAGAGGTCAAACGCCCAGCCTGGCCCTCAAGCACCCGCAGCACCAAGCCCAGCCCCACTTCCCCAAGGGGGCACCCAGCTGCACTTACCTCCTCCTCAAGGCTGCTGCTGTTGTGCTATCTCTCCTTAGCCAGGTTGCTCATGATGGGAGGAGACCCGGCTTTGTATCCAAAGCTTCCTTAACAATAGGATGGGAGACCCCAGGATAGGCCAGGAGGAGGGGGCAAGGGGATGGTGAAAGGGCAGCAGGGCAGGACTAAGGCAGGACTTCCCTGAGACCCTCCCTCTCCTTCTTTCCTTCTTTCCTTCCTTCCTTCCTAAGTACAGAGTGGTGGGAAAATATTTGAGATGAGGGAGGTAGAAAAACAGGCAAGAAACGCAGCTGGGGAGGTATCACCCTTCGTGAGGAATGAAGAAATGCACCATCGCCTGGAAGTGGCCAGCACATGGCCCTCACCTACTTCACATATCTGGCTTGGTGGGCTCTGGGGGAGGGGATGCCATGAGCAGCATGAGAGTCAACATTACCTGTGCAATGCCGCCCAGCCACCAGCCTGCCCGGTTTCGGCAGGCAGCAGGGTGCTTTCCTCACAGCACCAAGAGGTTGAGCCGGAAGGTGCGAAGCTCGCCAGCTTTGCACCTTGCTCCCTGCTGAAACTGGGCAGGCTGGGGGCTAGGCAGCATTGCACTTCTCATCAGATTTGCGCCACCCAGCTCAGCTTTTGGCGCTGTGAGGAGAGCGCCCCGCTGCCTGCCGAAACCGGGCAGTCTGGGGGCTGGGCAGCGTTGCGCTTCTTTTGGGATTTGCGCCGCCCGGCTCAGCCTCTTGGCGCTGTGAGGAGAGCGCCCCGCTGCCTGCCGAAACCCTCCCCCGGAGCCCATCAAGCTGGATATATGAAGTAGGTAAGGGCCATTTGCTGGCCACTTCCAAGCAATGGTGCATTTCTTCATTCCTCACAAAGGGTGACACTTCCCCAGCATGCACCCAGGGGGCGGGGCCGACGCGGCAGGGGCTGGTTCCTCGCTGTTTCCAGATGGCCTTGTGGAGCTAAGACTGAATACGTTTCAGTGTAGATGGCCACCACAAAATTGTACATTGGCTCCTGGCTGGCCTGGGCCAGGGCCATGGCAGCGGGGGCCGTTCCCTCACTGTTTCCAGGATGACTTCGCGGGCCACATGAAACCACTTCGCAGGCCGCATCCGGCCCCCGGGCCTTGTGTTTGACATGTCTGACTTAGACTCTACAAAAAGAGCCCAGGAAGATGTAGTAGAGGTTAGGCTCATCACATATAAATAGCATTCTTAATATTCTTTAAACTCCTGATTTGGGGGGTATTTTAACTTTTATTCCCATGTTCTTACAAATTACTAATATCTAACTACCTTACTGATACATTTACTTGTTTACTTAAAAACATAACTGTAGAATAATCTAAAGTATGTACCAATGCTTTAGATTTCCTTTCCATGTCATCCCAGATTAGCTACTGTCTCACTGTGGTGTCAGTTTAGTTTTTAGCTACTATTTTAAGGCAGCAATGGAAGGTGTGATTTGGCTAAAGACGGAGGTTATAGAGAGTTGAATTTGTATTAATGATCCTCTTTTTCCTTTCCTTATATTTCAAGCCTGAATTAAAACCCAGCATTCTTTGCTAAACCAATATTATAGAATAACAGAATAACATATTTGGAAGGAATCTTGGAGGTCATCTAGTCAAACACCCTGCTCAGCCAGGAAACCCTATATCATTTCAGATAGATGGTTGTCCAATCTCTTCTTAAAAACTTCCAGTGTTGGAGCATTCAAACTTCTGGAGGCAGGTTGTTCCACTGATTAATTGTTCTAACTGTCAGGAAATTTCTCCTTACTTCTAGGTTGCTTCTCTCTTTGATTAGTTTCCATCCATTGCTTCTTGTCCTGCCTTCAGGTGCTTTAGAGAATAGCTTGACTCCCTCTTCTTTTTGGCAACCCCTGAGATATTGAAACACTGCTATCATGTCCCCTCTCGTCCTTCTCTTCATTAAACTAGACATACCCAATTCCAGCAACCGTTCCTTATATGTTTTAGCCTCCAGTCCCCTAATCATTTTTGTTGCTCTTCTCTGCACTCTTCCTAGAGTCTCAACATCTTTTTTACATTGTGGCAACAAAAATGTTGATTCTATATTTGGCTCTGTTATCAGAAAAATACAGCAAACTGTCTTACTTTGAAATTTTGACAACTTTTCCCATTAGGTCCCATTTCTGTGACAAAGCAACATAGCAGATGCTACTCAGAGGCTTTCCATTAAATCTCCACTTTCTGTAAACACACCTTCTGAATATTTTTCTCCTGATGCAACTTTGTTTGTTATTTCAGAAGATGTATGCTATCATCTTTGCCATTGCTAGCATAATTCAATTGATAGCAAATAGCTAGTGGAATATCTATTAACTTGTCACCAGGAGTAAAATGTATTCAAAACTTAAAACTTGCTTTATTTCATAAAATGCTACCCACTGCAGCAGTAAATAGTATATATTCTTTTAATAAAAACACTTTTCAAGAACCATGGTGAGAAATCCAATCTACTTACTCTTTATAAATGAATTAAAATTAAATACCATAGCTGTGTCATGATTTCTGTTTGTATTTGCTTTGTTGCCTTTCATTCTTCAGCAAGACATGGAGATTAGTATAGCTTGTGCCTTGTTTCTCCAAGCTACTTACTATCCTTCCAAGCAATGGTAAACCCAATTTATCATAATGCTAATTATAATGAACCACCTGAGTTGTGGGAATCATGCTTTGCCACATTTATGTGGGTCTTTTCACATTTGTATAAATGGAAAGTTACCTTGTTTTTTAAAAAAAGGCAAAAATCAGCAGTCAAAAAAGATTTTTAAACAGTCTAGCTTCTTTGAAAAAAAACCAGTCTTGATTCCTTTGGAAAACAACTCCAAATAGAAAACAGAGGTCATATTTTAATGCATTTACAAAGCTGTTCAACTGGAAAGGAGACATGTTGCTCTATTTTTCTTCTCTGACTACCCCCTGCTGTTAACTTCTCCTTTGAGATATGTTGATTTGGCCATTTAGCAATTCAGTGTGCATCAGAAAGCTGCTGATTTCCCTTATCAGCCTGTGATTCATTTGGCTAGTAAAATCACTATTGAAACCCATTTGCATCATTAACTGTTATTACTAAATCATTCAAAAGCCTGAGAAATTGCAGCCACAGGAAAGGTTGTATGCCCAATGTGAAGAACATTTGATAAGCTCTTGGAAATAGAATTCTGGCACCGCAATCTATTGCTTCTGTCTATTCCTGAGCACAGGAATTCAAAATATATTTGATATTTGCATGTGCTTTTCTTTTTAAGAACATAAAATTCTATCTTTCAGTATTTTATTTGTTGGTGTATTTGTTTTATGTAGGTTTCCATAATCCTTTAAAGAATTTTATAAGGTAAGGCCATATCAGATGTGACCTTCATTTAATGGCAATTATGAAAGCAACATTGTGCTTTGCCCTTTTGGATGTGCATGCTATGAGACAACACATGTACAAAGGGAGTTGCATTGGGACAATGCTGCTTTTGCCAAATTGACCTCTTCTCTGAATGTTGAAGCACCCAACCCTTTTTAAAGCAATAGTCTTTAAAAGAAAAATTTGAACCATTTGTCTCTTACACTTTTTGTATATAGAAGCCTAGAAGGAGAGAAGAAAGGTAATTTGATAACAAATGGCAAACACAAAATCCCTTCCTGGTAACATTACTGTACATTACCATATATGTGACATTTTGGAGAATATTGGTGCCCCAGCCCTGAAAATTTCTGTTCTAATGCTTAATTAAGGTTTATAAATCTGTATTGGGGTAGAAATGGAGATGGGGGGCTAGTAATGTCTCTTAGTAAGAAACAGGAGTTAGGAGTAGTTGGCTTGAGGAGTACACTGGGAATTGAAGTCTACATATCTTAAATGTCCAAGGTTAAATTTGGGCAACAGGTTCTCCCTGTTTTTACGTAAAAACAACAACAATAACAACATCAAACTTTGTCTCGAGGCCAAAAGAATGGAGATAGCAAGGCATGTGAAGAGAAGACAATCACCTGGAAAGGGACCTGGAAGAGAAGATTGCTGAAAGGTACAAACAAAATGGAGAATGGAAACAGTCACATGATTTTGGTGGGTTGAATTCCAGGAGAAGCAAACAGCTGAGCCGGCAAATCCGGAAGTTCGACCGGCTAATGATCTTGCCCCCTCCCCCCTCCCATTAGTGGCAAGCCCACAGGGGCTTGACACCTGCACCAGACGGCATGGCAACCCACACAGGCATGCCCTGGGCTGGGGAGGTTACCATTATTTTTCCATGTATAAGACACTGCACTTGTATAAGACGCACCTGATTTTTGAACAGGGTGTTTGCAGGAAAAAATAGTATCTTATATCCGGAAAAATATGGTAATCTTCTCTGGGATTGGAGGTAAGGAAGGCTGCTGAATAGGAGCTAAGGAAATCTTCAGGGAGTAGAGAATAAGAAATGCTTTGGAGGGAAGGATTCCGGATGTTTAGATGGACAGCATGGACTGCGTGAGGCCTGTGATAAGAGCAGAGGTAAGTATCTCTGGCTGGAGGTAAGAGAAGGTATCAAACTGTGACCCAGAATGCTCTAGAGAGTTAACAGGAGTTAAGGGGATTGCTCTTGAAATTTGGATTCAAGGTTATAATCTATGGGAGTCAATGTCCAGATAACTGTAGAAGAAAATTCAGGAGAATTCTCTCCTCTTTCAGGTAAAATAAAATTTTATGTCAAGATTTCCACTCAGATGCCTTCTTTAGGAGATGTAGTATGCTTTATAGAATTTGCTTTTGATATTTTTGTCAAAAGTTTATTGTCATTTTACAAACTCCATTCTTAAGCATTTTGTTACAGCTAAGCTACTTATGTCCACTTTCCCTGGAGCATTGTATGCAAGGCTGAGCATTTAAAATATTACTAGTGATCTTATCAGTGCTAAATGGATATTTCAGCCAAGTGAGACTGTTTGGGCTTTTGTTTTGTATGTTTATTAATGTAAAAATAAAGAAAAATAAAACAGTTTTTCAACCTTGAGAGTAATGCTTTTGCTTTTCTCTCTTCAGAAAGAGTTCAAAGCTCCTGGAGCCAGGAGGTGACACTAAAGAGTTTAATTTTCCTAATTATTGTCAATTTATGAGCAATTAAGTGTTTATGCTGTCTTACAAACTGGTGTTGTTAAGGAAGAGGAGCCTTCACTTTGTTTATCTTGGACAATGGTTCTCAACATCAGCAGAATTCTGGGTGTTGAAATCCACACATCTTAAAATTGCTGAAATTGAAAAATACTGATTTAGAAAGATGGATGGTGGCAGTTAGAAAAGTTCTATAATACACATAAACAAGATATGCCATACTCTTGGCAGGAGGGAGGTGGGGTTTCAGGGCACATGCAGGACAGTCAAGACTACTGCGTACCCCTGGTTATCCATCTTTAATAATAATCTATGTGATGTTTACCAATTTCTTCCACTTAAGTTCTGCTGCTTTTATACTATTCATGAAATAATTATGGTGTAGCTTTACAGGTTTAAGTTATTCTCACTCTCCACTAAATATACAAGACAGCTTATCAAAATCACTTTACTAGGACAATATAGAACTCACATACTGACCTGAAAAATTTGCATCAGATATTGAATATGTGAGCATGACTTCTTCAGAATATTTTCTACTTGAAAGGAAAACAATGACCTGGAATAAAAAGTAGTTGTTGCACTAAAATACAGCAGCCACTGCATAATTTTTGATGTTAATATTAAATATCTTGAGTAAACTCCAATCCATGGAGAAATTAAATGCAACCTAAATATCAAACCTTAAATGTAGTTAAGGTTTGATATTAAGATCAAATGAGGCATACTATACAATGTAAATACAATATACATTGTATTCTGATTGTACGGTTCAGACTAATTCATAATATTTATTTCTTATTCCATATACATAGAAACTCCAATCTGTATTCTTCAGATTGCAAAACTCCCTTCTAATATCAGCTGCTGCAAACAACTCACATATTTGTTTGTCTTCATTATCCTTTTATTTCCTACCTCTCCCTACCTTTTAGTGCACTGACCCATTTGATTTAGTTGTTTTGCCATTCAATTCCCCAAATTTCTTTTGCCCCTTATTTCCTTATTTATCTTATTAAGTTGCCAACAAATGAGAGTTTTTAGTGGACTACAATAATTGCTACAATACTCTCACTTTTTCTTCCTCTGTGTTTTCCTACATTTCTCTTTTCTATTTTTTTCTTGAAATATCTTTGTTGTATTTTTGCTCACTTATCCAATCTGTATATAGGCTTCCCATCACTTCATTTCTTTTCTTCTGACTCACCTTATAATTCCAGAATTAATCACTATAGTGTACACTTCTCAGATGTATATAATCCTTCCTGTCTGAAGAGAAAACAAGGAAGAGTGAGAATTTTAGTTCCATCTTCCCTCCATCTTCTTTCAAAATTGGAGCCAAATATTTCCTGTGTTAAACTACTTCTCAGTTTTCCCAGATTACAAAATAATTGGGAAGCATGTATAATATGTAGAGAAGGTTCCTGTTTAAAATATTACACTTTCAAATAGAGGAGGATAAGTGAGCCAATGGAAGAGGTGGCCAAGGGCTTTCACTAGATGTTAGGCAACTATATTGTAAGCTGTGTGCATGGTCTTTTCCATTTGCATAAACACAGGAAATTGTTTTATATTGAAATGGTTTATTAGCCCTTCCAGCCCATGATAATCAGCACTGACAAGAAATGACTTTCTAAGGACATGATAGGGATTGAACGTGAAACCTTATGCACA
The DNA here is from genome assembly GCA_023970755.1 of Azemiops feae. NCBI lineage: Eukaryota > Metazoa > Chordata > Lepidosauria > Squamata > Viperidae > Azemiops > Azemiops feae. Next base: position 4,978,533 of record JALGBA010000053.1, on the reverse strand, counting down.
CAAAACTTGCTTCCTATCACTCTCCCTTGTGTGCCATGCCTTTTGAATTACAAGACTGGAAATAAGAATTGTTTTATTGTGAGCCCGTTTTGCAAAAGAGCTAGGTTAAAAAACTCAGAGAAATATTTAGGATATTCAATCTTAATACAACCATTAAAATGTTTAATACTGATAAAGGTGAATACTGGTTAATTCTGATGTTTATCATCAATGAACTATTTGTTCTTACTGGAAACTATTACTGATCAGCCCTCTTCTGATCAGTTGCAAAATTAAAGTGATGCTATTTTCATGACAAACATTCTATCTATTTGGCATTATATATACAGTATATTATTTTGTTTATGCATTCAGTATTAATACCTAGTCAAGCCAGCTGCATTTGGAAACAATTACAGATAAACTAATTGTTCAATTTGTTTTCTTAAAATATTATATTTAATTTATGATGAACTTTTAATTTAATCAATAAGGCATGACAGGAGATACATTATAATAAATGCAATATTAGGTATTTAGCAAAGCTAAAGCTCTTCAATAAATCAAGAGGTGTCATTTTTTCTTCCCTAACACTTACATCCTCAAGGGTCTTATTGAAATAATATGTTCTGGCATCCATGATGTACTGTCCTTTTCTATTCTTTTGATAGATTCTCATTAGACTTTAATGGTTACAAAATGAGCATTAGGAAGGAATAATTTATTATTGTACTATTATTGAAACTTTCTTTATCTTCACTTGAACAAACATTTGGCTACAAGTAATATGAACATTTATTCCTATTTATGTCTATTTATTGTACTAACTAATAAACAAAATGCTAAATTTTTGCTTTTAATAACCAAGTTTTGAAATTATCTTATTTCTTATTACTGAAATAAAAATCGATGGGAACATTGATTAACTGAATTATCTGTTCACCTAAGGCAATGCTGGTGAATTGTGCTGAATATACTGTAGTTATAGCCTATTTGTCAAATATTCTTCATTGACATGGTGAAGGAAAGCATTGGAATGGAAAGGGCAGATGTAAAGTGGTTAAGATCATAGGATGTTTGAACTGCTGCTGAATTAGAAGTTACATTTATGTTATCCTTTAAAGCTGCAACAAAGACAATTTACAATAAGCTTAAAATACAAAACAGAAAAAGTATCTGTCTGTTGGAACATATTTAGCTTTATATATTACTCCTATTATATTTTTATTTATTTATTTCCAAAGTTAAAATACAGAATAAAAAAATGAAAGAAAAACAAAAAAATGTATAAAACAAAATATTAAACATATGTATAAAATTCCCCCTGGTTGAATATCTCAACAATATTTCAAGAATAATAATTGTTAAAGAATAATAATTTCAAGAATAATATTTCAAAAATAATAATTTCAAGAATAAAATTTCAAGAATAAAATTGTTCCTATCCCTTGCAAAACAGGTTCACAATTTATGAACTTCTAGATCTATATTTGCAAAATTATTATATAACATTAAAACATGTTACAAATATAGAAATCTATTCTCAATCACCCAATTTGATCTACCATCTATCTACTATAAAATAACAGGTAATCCCAACAACAAAGCTAAACTTTAAAGCCCTCAGTTAACAATCTGTTATTGTATTTAACTCACAGAAAGTCCACAAAGCAACTTCTAATCTCTCATAAACACACCACAATAATTGTCTCTAATGTGCCCAGGATCATATAGCAGTGATGGCGAACCTTTTAGAGACCCAGTGCCCAAATTGCAACCCAAAACCCACTTATTTATCACCGGGTGCCGGGTGGCCGTGGCCGCGGTGGTCATGGCAGATTGGGTGGGCAGGGCCAGGGCAGCAGGGGCCAGTCCCTCACCATCTCCGGGGCACGGCACACGTGCCCACAGAGAGGGTTCTGAGTGCCGCCTCTGGCACACGTGCCACAGGTTCACCACCACTGTCATATAGCATCGATTGAATTTTAATAATAAAAACAATTCCTTCCAGTTTATGATCTTTTTCTTTAAAATTGTAAGTGGAATCTTTCCAAACAACTGTTCCTCACTCCTCGAAAATGTAGGTCTCCATTGAGGATATCTCCATAGCACTTACTTGTTCAGTAAATTTTCTTACACATTGGGACACAATGTCTCTTGAGAGCTGTCTTCTAGTTGCACATAATGGCTCTCGTCCACAAATTCCATCAGCTTTCCCGAGAAGGTCCAGTTTGTTAAAGCCCCTTTCAGCTTCATCTAGCAAGTCTCCAGTTTTCAAGCAAAACTTGTCCTCTTTCAAATCTGTTAACAGAAAATCCGTTTCTAGTCCATCCAATTCAATAGCTGATTTAAGTACTGTTGCCTGTATCTTGATGTCTTCTTTAGGATAATTTGAATTTTTTGTGTATTCATCAAACCTTTTATCCAATTTTTCATTTAAAACTTGTAAGTTGGCAAACATGTTTTTCAAAAGCTTTCAAGGAAGGTTTTAACATTAAAAACATCTGAGTCCCATCTCTCTTTTATGTCTCTTTTTGGGGACATTGCAGAGAATATATAATTTATAATATTCAAATTCTTTAATTTATTGTTACTTTGTTTTTAATATAGTCCAAATTTCTTATGTAACCAAGCTTTCGCAGCAGAGCGTAAACTGTTCTTTTCAAGGACAAAGAGAATAAATGTTCCATAACAGAGTAACCAGAGAAGAAGCTGAGGTAATAATTTTCACAGCTGAGAGGAAAAAAATAAAAAAGGGGAGAAAGTTCTTGTCTTTCTTAAAATGAGAAAACAAGAATATATACAAAAATAAAATGAAGCAATGGAATTCTTTTAGAGCAGGGGTGTCAAACTGCCGGCCCGCGGGTTGGATGTGTCACGCCAAAATCGCGCCCATCCCATTGCCGGCAATGGGAAAAAAGTTGTGATATGTTGTGACACATCACATGACGTCATGAGTTTGACACCCGTGTTTTAGAGAAACAAGTAAAATACAAAATCATTAGAGTGAAAATCTGGTATGAATCAGATCAAGTCACTTTCACTGCAAAGAAAAAAGAAGCCCTCATGCCACCAACTTCTTTGTAGCAAAAGACAAAGTACTTTAAAACCACGGAATAAAATGATGAAAATTAACATATGATATTAAGCAAACAGCATTGATCCAGGCTATTAACTGACTTCAAAAAAATGGTACTAAAAACAGAGGCGCACCAAAAAATACAAGCAGCTACTGGAAAAGATGGAAACTTGACCATTCCGGCCACTCTTACTGAGAATCACAATCCTCTAGATTCTTTCCCCAGGCAAGAACTCGGTCATCCAAGGATCATGATGGGTCGTTCCTACTTACTCCCATTCAAATCTGGGGTGTGCTGCCAAAGAATTGGCTTTGGCAGCAAAGTCAGATGTTTGTCAACAGGAAGAAAAAAAGGACCCACTGCTCAGTAAGCCATTTTCTGGTGATCTCTCAAGCTTTATATAGTACTATTGCATTGAAAAACTCAGACTACCTTGCCTTGATTTTAGTTTTAGAACCAGGCTTATCATAACAATCTGATAAATTTGTCCCATTTGAAACCTTAATTAACATAGAATAAGATCTTGATCTCTTAGGGGGAGCCTGGAACCCCCACAGAGCGCATCCCCGGATGGCGGATTGGGGGGCCCTACCTATTATGGCTTTTATACTGTAATGGCGGGTTGGAGGGAATCAAATAGCTCCCGTGGACCAACAGGCCTGGTGAGTGGCAGCTGGCTCCCCAGTATCGACTAAAGGCAGAGACCATATTGGTTGGAACGGATTCAGAAGAACAGCGCATGGTGTGGTGGCAGCCACTTGAACAGCGTGTGCACAGCGGTGTAGAAAGCAAAGGGAAGACTACTACACTATATATTTCCTAGGAAAATCATGTTAATGGCGGCAAAACCTAACAATGGCCCCGAGTACGGGCGCCCCTTAAATGGGGCAGGGGTGTTAAGAATCTCCCAGTCCGCTAGAAGCATGATAAACCCAAAACTACAAATTGGTACGTGGAATCTGAGAAGCCTATACGAAGCTGGGAAAACACACAACACTATCCCAAAAATGTCCAAATACAATATCTCTATATTGGGAGTGAGTGAAATGCGCTGGCCTGAAAATGGAATGTGTAGAATAAGAAATTATAGTATCTACTACTCTGGTGAGAACAGCAAACACCATCGAAATGGAGTAGCTATAATCGTAAACAATCGTGTAAATAAATGCATCAAGTCCTTTATTCCTGTATCCGATAGAGTGATAATGATCCAAATAAATAGTACTCCAGTAAATATGAATGTTATGCAAGTTTACGCTCCCACAGCTGACAGCGATGAGGAGGATTTAGAGAAGTTCTATGAAGATATAAGCAGTGTACTGAAAATCCTAAAAAGTAATGATATCACAATACTCATGGGGGACTTCAGTGCAAAAGTGGGAGAAGGAAGTGATGCTCCTGTAGTTGGAAACTTTGGCTTAGGAACCAGAAATGGTAGAGGTGATAGATTTGTAGACTTCTGCAAGGAACATAAGCAATGTGAGATGAATACTTTGTTTAAGTTGCCAAAAAGACACCTCTACACTTGGAGATCACCAGCAGATACACGAAATAATGTAGTAAGGAACCAAATTGACTATTTTACAATAAACAAAAGATTTAGAAACTCAGTAAAAGCAGTAAAGACATACCCAGGTGCAGATGTACCATCCGATCATAATCTACTACTTGCTGAAGTCCAGCTGAAACTAAAAAGGATGAAAAACCCAAACTCTGCTGAACCAAGAATCGACAGAGACTTCATCATTAAACATGGAGGGAAGATTAAAGAAGAACTAGAAAATCATTTAAGGGAAACCAACAACCTGAATGATGATGATGTAGAAGTGAACTGGAATAAATTTAAAAATGCAATAGTAGAGGTAACAAATTCAAAACAGAGAGAGGGGTACCACAAGAAACAACAGTGGATAACGGAGGAAAGTTTTCATCTCATGGATGAAAGAAGATCTTATAAAAATAAAAACAAAATAAAATACAATGAATTGCAGAAAACAATTACAAAAACAAAAATTCGACTGGCAAACGAAAAGTGGTTTCAAAGAGATGCAAGGAAATAGAAGAGACAGAACGTATGTATGATAATTTCAATTTACACAAAAAAGTGAAAGAAGCAGCAGGTCTCTACAAAAAGAAAACCAACAACTTAGTTGACAAAGAGGGGAAAATTATCTTAGATGAGGATGAAAAACTAAAGAGATGGAAGGAATATATTGAAGAACTTTTTGAGGACACTAGGGATGATATAGATATGGGAAGTATAACAACTGGACCAAACATCACTATGGAGGAGGTTGAACATGCAATAAAAATAAAGAATAAAAAACAAGAAAAGCCACAGGACCTGATGATATCCCAGTAGAAATTTTAAAATTGCTGGAAGACAATGGGAAGAATTTTTTACTGCAGCTCTTCAATCAGATATACGAAACAGGAAAGATACCAAATGATTGGCTAAAATCAACCTTTGTGACAATCCCCAAAAAAATAAATGCAAAGAAGTGTACCGAATACAGAACAATAAGCTTAATGAGTCATGCCCTGAAAATATTCCTGAGAATGTTGTATATTCCACAAGAATATACAACAAAATTGAAGAGCATCTAGGTAACACACAATTTGGTTTCAGAAACAATCTTGGTACATGAGATGCGCTGTTCAGCATTCAGGTTCTTGTACAGCGTTGTAGAGATGTCAACCACAGTGTTTACATGTGCTTCATTGATTTTGAAAAAGCTTTTGATAAAATAAGACACAGTAAACTATTAGAAATCCTGAAACAAGGGGGACTAGATGACAAAGACATCCAAATAATAAAGAATCTGTATTGGCATCAGGTAGCAAATGTGAGACTAGGCCAAAAATACTCAGCTGATACAGAAATAAGAAGAGGGGTCAGATAGGGATGTATTCTGTCTCCACTGCTGTTCAATATCTACTCTGAGTCAATCTTCAACGAGGCACTGGAGTATATCGATGCTGGCATCAAAGTAAACGGTGTTTGGATCAACAACTTAAGATATGCTGACGATACAGTTCTGCTTGCCAGTAAGCATGAAGACCTTCAGCTCCTCATCAACAGAGTCACAGAAACATCTGGAAAATACGGCTTGAAGCTTAACACCTCAAAAACCAAGATCATGGTCGTCAGCAAACAACCCGTTAACTTACCACCAGTAAATTCAGAAGGAACACCACTAGAAAAAGTTGAAAGGATCACGCACCTCGGTTCTAATTTACACGAAAGCTGGGACATGACCGCTGAAGTAAAGACAAGGATAGAGAAAGCTCGAACAGCATTCTTCAAAATGAAAAAGGTCTTCTGCAGTCACAACATAAGCCTAAGACTGAAAATCAGGCTTGTCAGATGCTATATTTTTTCTATCCTGCTCTATGGAGTAGAGAGTTGGTCTCTGACAGAAGGCCACCTGAAGAGACTAGAAGCATTTGAAATGTGGATTTACAGGCGGCTGTTACGTATAAGCTGGGTTGACAAAATCAGAAATGAGGAGGTGATAAGCCGCCTAGGAAAGCCAAGGGAAATCATCAAAACAATTAAAAATGAAAGAATATTTCGGACATGTGATGCGACACCCAGAAAAATACGGCATACTCCATTTAATCCTCCAAGGAAAGATTGAAGGCAAATGAGGTCCAGGCAGAAGAAGAACATCATGGCTTCAAGATCTAAGGGACTGGTTTGGACAAAACTCAGCAGCACTTTTTCGTGTGGCTGCTGATAAAAACAGGATCGCCAACATGATCGCCAACGTCCGATAACGGATATGGCAGAAGAAGAAGAAGAAGATCTTGATCCCAAACATAATTATTAATCATGATTTGATCAATCAGCAATATGTTGCTCTTGTAAAAATATAATTCAACACAATGCAGCTATAAAACAAAATTGGGTAAAATGCATAATACAGTGTTTTCAAATTTGTCTTTAAAACTGGTTGAATAAAGGTATCCCCTCCCTAAGCATATAATAACAGTAGGAGAAGACAGTGGTTTTCATTCAGTTATTGGTTTCTTCTTTACTATTTTGTTTCTATGATGTGGATCAGTAGATGTCATATTAAGAATATTAACATTTTGTATCAAATGTTATCATATAATGTTTATAGTATTGGCTTTAGCTCCCAGCAATCATTGGTTAATTCAAGGTCAGCCACTAAATTCACTGGATGTCCCTCTACAACTCTTCTTTTATAATCTATGTCTCCTTTTTGGGGAATAAAGTGCCTCCCTAGAAAAACCACCTTAACATTTTCTTAAAAGATGAGATATACCTTATGAATTAAATATTTGACTTATTTTAACAGAGTTACTGTGAGGATCAAGTAAGGCAATGCTGTATTTACTAAACTACTAAATGGAATGGTGCAGGAAAAAAACCCTAATAATAATAATAATGTTAAAACAATGAAATTTCAGATCAACCAAGCATGATCAGATAACATTAGTAATTACAAGTAAAAAATTCATTTAAAGCTTTCATCAAGCACTAAAGAGAATGATACTATCAAATAGTCATTTCATCTCTTAGGGACAGCTACCATTACGGATAAAAAGGCTCTTCCATATTAATATTATCACCAGGCAGATGAATGATTCATATGACATAGAAGAAAGGCAAGCTACACCAAGATGCCCTCAAGATATCTATCAACTTTGGGGCAGCTGCTATAATCCTTGTAAGGACATAAACACTAGAACTCAACATCCCTTCTCGGTCTACTGAAAATGGCTGGTTGCAAGAATCAAAGTTTATATGAAGAAAGTGGTTTTAGCTTATAAAGTTTACACAAACTAAATGTTAAAAGTGATCCTCAGAAACAGTACCATGTACAGTTACCACTGCAGCTGCCGGGGATCAGCCAAAGAATTATCTATTCTTAGGCTCTCTGTGTCCCCCCCCCCCAATCAATGTCTTAAACTCTCCATACCCTTCCCTATTCTAAGTACAGGACATGCCTAACATTACTTTGTCTCCTAAATAATCTCTCCCTCCCTCCCTTTCTTTCTCTCCGTTTCTTTCTCTCTCACACACACACACACACACACATGGAGGGAGGGAGAAAGAGAGAGAGAGAGATGCCCATCTCATAAAGAAGTGATTGTAACTGAATGAGTTAGCTAGTTATTCAGCATGGTATATTTTCAGAATATCTTTTGTATTAACTATATATTTCTGAACCAAAATTCCTTTTGATGAGTTGCATCCCAAGCTTTATGTCTATTATGTTGCTATTGCTTTTGGCCATAACTGTGAGGAACATGGTACTCATTATCATCAGGAAGTATGCTGCCTATCTTTTGTCCACTACCATGGAAGACTACCATGGGGAGATAATTGATAAACACAGCTGATCTAATAATATCGTCCATTGTATCAGTTTCTGGTATTAGCTGTTTTTGCCCATCCAAAGATTAGTAAACCCATGGTGAATTTAGGTCTATTTGGTATATTTCTGAGAGTGAGGAGTAAATGAAACAGCAGTTAAAAATGTTAAAAATACAATTTATGCTATTTAAATATTTCATGAAAGTAAGATATTTCTACAAGAACATTTCAGATTATCTTTGCTATTTGCATTGGTCTTCTATTAATAGGCACTGAGAGTGGGTAAAACAAAAATACAAGTGGATGATGGCAGCATTTATGTAAAAGGAGAATGAAAAGGTAGGAAAATCATTGCATTCTGTGGAATCCAAATCATGATTACATAATCTTATATATATATATATACGCTTCAGAAGTGTAACAGTCAGATTGTGTGATCATTTTAGGCCTGGAAAATGAACAAAATTCTGAAGAAAGTTCTAAATGTTCATGCAGCTAACTTAACCAGAGAAACCTTACAAACACAAATACAAAATTTTATTCATATTTTATAATTTTAAGCAAGCTATAGAAAAGGGATAAATTGAATATATATTAATCCTTTGAAATCCATAGAGCATTCTCAGTGAAATATGTCACTCCCTTTGTTTCCTCATTATGTAGATAGATATGCTTTTCCTTAAGCCATCAGAGGAGGTCATCACACAATTGCCCTTGTGGAATACTCATTAATCTAATAATTAATTTAAAATGGATCTTCAAAACATTATTCTTTTCCCATCATTGTCTATAGATTAATTTAAATGCCTTATGTGTATAATGATTAACTTGATGATTAATTAATTGTAAGAATCTGAATTAAAGCTTACTTAGAAGATGAATTATTACCTGACAGAGATAAATGTTTCATTCCATTTTGCTTACTTGAACAGCTTAACAATTTTGCAAAAGTGCAAAACTGTGCACAAGATAGTGAATCATAGATTTTTTGGAAGGAAAATAGAGGAATTGCTATTTTTAGTTTATTTTTAATGCAATTGATTAATTGATTGATTGATATAATTCACAGTTCTAAAGCCACCAACTTCTTGATGACTCTGGGAGAAAGCACACATTTAAAACAAAGAAATAGAACAACACCCAACATGGGGAATGAAATTTTCCATATAAAGAGTATACATTCCATCCTAGCCAAAGTCTACAAAAAGAACTAGATCCTCAAGACTCATTTAAAGGCATTCTGGGCCATTTGAATATCTGGAGGACTATTATTCCAGATGGCAGATAGCATGACAGAATAGGCATACTTCCTAGGTTCCACGAAATGGTATAGTTTAATGGATGGGACCTGGAGCATGCCAATTCTGTCTGATCTTAAATTTTAAAGCATGAGCAGAAACAATAGGAGTTAGATGGTCCCTCAGATAATGAAGCTTTATCCCATGTTTGACTCTGTAGGTTAAAAACTAGCATCTTAGAGGACTTCCGGTCTTGCGCCGTAGCGCCAGGTTGTGGGATCACAGACCTCCGCACCCCGTGGCTAGTTTTGCCCTGCCAGGGGACCCTAAATGGGTCTAAGTTGCCCCGGAGAGGCGGCGAAGAAAGAAGGGTGTCCCGACGACTCTGGAATGATGGCGGTCCTTTCATTCGGTTCAGGGAAAGCCTTCTAACCCGACAGGAGAAAGGCTGGCCACACCTCACTGACCAGCCCAAGCTACTTGCAGCCGAAGCCCAAAGGCACTAACCAGCACAACAGTGAACAGCGTGCTTGAAATTGGATGAGGAATTTGATCTTCTCTCTCCTATTTTATACCTAATTTTCTGGAAAAGATCCCCAAGAAGCAAAAAGCCTCCCAAAGTGAGAAGGGGGGGATTGCCTCAACCTTCTATAAACAGAAGCGGCGAATTAAACCCTTATGGGGAACAAACATTACCACAGTTTGGATAAATTTGAAAGCTAAGAAAATTGTTAAAACTCTATACCTGAAAAAGCATTGATGAAATTATATATATATAAAAAGAACAAAAATAACTCTTTGTTTTAAAAAGTTGAAAAATGAACAGTGACATCTAGTGGAGGATTAGAGAAAACTATAGCAGCACTGACCTAGAATTTGGCAAGATGCCTAGAAACAGTAAAAAACAGCTGGGAACAAAGCATTGAGTTATCTACTACTGAGTGAAACTACATATGTTTAGAAACTGCTGGCCTTCTGGGATTATAAACACACTGAACTGCATTCTTAAATCTTAACCTAAGAACTGTTTGCAAAGAAAGAAAAATTTTGGCCTTTGGCTAATCTTCTAAAGGAGAAATTATTAGAAAACTTTTAGATGATCAAATACTTTGAACTGAATCCTCACTGGCTGATAATTATAAGACCCCTGAAAAGAAAACTGCCACAAAATATTGTTTTCAGTGGTGCCTTGACAATTGGAAACATACTGGATTATAAAACCATTATATAAAGACAAGAACTATGTAAGATTTGGCTGTTTGGATTTTAAGATGGACTGGCTTGATAAAACTAATTAAAAAGATTATGACACCGATGGAAAACTACTTAGAGGGGAGAGATAAAATGGATATTATATACTTATCTAAAAGTAACATAAAACCATACCTAACACCTCTTCCTGAAGAACCCAGTTTGGAGCTTCAAAGATCTGAAGGAACAATGACTCAAGACAATACAAATACATTCCAGGAGAAAATATACACAATGCTGAGACAGATTCAAATGATAATTGTTTCAAACCATGATGAGATTAGAAATCAGATTGACAATATAAACGAACATATCTCTAACTTAAACCTACAACTAAATGATACTCAAAAAAAGACAACAAAGAATGAACAAATAAATCAGACAACAGAATATAAATTAAATGAAAGTGACTTAAATAGAAAAGCTACAAATGAAGAAAACTACAATTTAATACAAACAAATACCTTTATTTGAGGATAAAAAAGAAGAACAAATAAAATCAATTAAAGGACTGTCAGAAGAATCATCAAAACGTGGGAGACAAAAACCTGATACCTTACTTGCTTTGTCTTTTTTGTCCCCAATAACACTTACAAAAACACAACCTGGCAAGCCAAACTTACTGATCTGGAAAGTGATTTGGCAAAAGAAGAAGATCAAACTAGCATCTTAATTGCACATGTAAGCTTACTATAATCAGCCCAGTTTTTGAAGCAGAGATCTTATACCCATAGGTGGTCTTACTGCTACATGCTGTATCAGTGAAAGTTTCTGAGTGGTCTTCTAAGGCAGGGGTCTCCAACCTGTGCGGCCTGTTGGCCAGTGGACCACATGTGTATGCACCCTCCACTCACGCTAGTGACCCCTTTGCACATGCTCAGGAGTGCTAGCGCTGCCGCCAACATCACATGGTTGCTAGCGGCCCATTTGTGCAGGTGCACAGTTGCTAGCAGCCCGTTTGCAGGCTGCAATCAGCACAAAAACATGTTAAGTATTTTAATGTAATATAACCTCAAATCAGTCTAAGATGATTTATTTATTAGCTGAGAATCAATTTAAAAATTCAATAAAAATAAAAAGATCTAGCATACAGTAAATATATTATACCAGGTTAAAAGAAATTATTTTTCAGACCTCAGATCAATAGGATCATACTTGGCTGCTAATAACTGTATACTTATTTTAATCGCAACAGGGAAATATTTTGTTGTTTGTTCTGCATTGAGTTTGTTTGTTTATTTATTTGGCCAGACAACTGATATAAGGCATAGAATTGTATAGACCTCTCTGGAAATGGAATAAACAAAGGAGCCTGAAAATGTTCCTATGTTTCTATAATAACTATATTCAAATAGGATATGCTCCACTCTTTCAGCTTGTCCCAATTCACATGGATTCTTAATTCCAATGGTATTTTGTTATAACATACTTCACGGGCCATTGAGTATGCAGTTAAGTGACCCATTGTAAAAGTGTTTGTATATATAGCTATTTTAAGAGTCTTAAGTGGCTATATAATCACCTCCTAATTTCATACCTCACTTTAATGGTGAATAGAGAGAATTTGTTTCATATTAATGTTTGTTATATATCAATATCTAATAGCCTATCATTAATTTGGCATTGCAACTCTGTATAATCATATATTTTTGCAGATGACACCAAGCTGGCAGGAATAGCCAACACTCCAGAAGATAGGCTTAAGATACAGAAGGATCTTGACAGATTTGAACATTGGGCACTATCTAACAAAATGAAATTAATTGGTGAAAAAAGTAAGGTTCTACATTTAGGCAAGAAAAACCAAATGCACAGGTATAGTATAGGTGGTACCTTGCTCAATAGTAGTAACTATGAGAGGGATCTCAGAGTCCTAGTTGACAATCACTTAAATATGAGCCAGCAGTGTGCTGCAGCTGCCAAAAAAGCAGTTCTAGGCTGCATTAACAGAGGGATAGAATCAAGATCACGTGAAGTGTTAATACCACTTTGGTATTGGCAACACTTGGAATACTGCATCCAGTTTTGGTCACCATGATGTAGAAAAGATGTTGAGACTCTAGAACAGGGGTATCAAACTGCCGGCACACAGACCGGATGTGTCATGGCGAAAGCCACCCCATTGCTGGCAATGGAAAAAAAGTTGCAATATGTCGTGACACATCACGTGATGTTGCGAGTTTGACACCCCTACTCTAGAAAGAGTACAGAGAAGAGCAACAAAGATGATTAGGGGACTGGAGGCTAAAACATATAAGGAACGGTTGCTGGAATTGGGTATGTCTAGTTTAATGAAGAGAAGGATGAGGGGTGACATGATAGCAGTATTCCAATATCTCAGGGGTTGCCACAAAGAAGAGGCAGACAAGCTATTCTTCAAAGCACCTGAAGGCAAGACAAGAAGCAATGGATGGAAACTAACCAAAGAGAGAAGCAACCTAGCACTAAGGAGAAATTTCCTGACAGTTAGAACAATTAATTAGTGGAACAACCTGCCTCCAGAAGTTGTGAATGCTCCAACACTGGAAGTTTTTAAGAAGAGACTGGACAAACATTTGTCTGAAATGGTATAGGGTTTCCTGCCTGGACTAGATGACCTCCAAGGTGACTTTCAACTTTATTATTATTATTATTATTATTATTATTATTATTATTATTATTATTATTATTATTATTATTATTATTATTATTATTATTATTATTATTATTATTATTATTATTATTATTATTATTATTATTATTATTATTATTATTATTATTATTATTATTATTATTATTATTATTATTATTATTATTATTATTATTGTTGTTGTTGTTATTCCTTGGTTTATGCATAGTCTGATAGTTTGAGCATTCTAATTCAACTTTTTAAAGATAAGATAACCTTTATTGTCATTTTTTTACTGTGGGCACAACGGCACACATCAAAAATGAAATTTAGTTGCCCACTCTCAAAGTGAAACACATACATTGCACACACCTAAACATACTATATATGCAATTTCTCTGTAGAATGTCCTGGGATTTAACCTTTTATGAATCAGTGTTTGCATCCTGTTGCACTTTTCACCATTATACTGAAAAATGTTAATTGGTTTATAAGCCAAATTGGGGAGGGGGAATCAGAATTTTGAAATCTATAATCCTCAATATGGGATTTATTTTATCTCAGATATATCATCTCAGCAATATCATGACCATACTTTTAAACTCCCATGTTATATTTATCCTAAACATCTGCTTGACATTTGCTTTCTCAAATAACTTTCACTTGTTTAGAAATGTTGCTATTCTTAAAACAGCTATGATTAAGCTAATGAAAAATATGTGTCCTCCTATGATGTCATAAATTGCAGTAATATTTAGAAAGCAATAAAATTGATATAATGATAGAGTATTAAATATAATGACTCAGTTTCTTTGATATTGCTAAAGTGGTTGTTATCAAATGTGTCATTTGATAAACACCTGCATAATTTTTATTATAGGGAATTATGTGCCCAAATCATTTTTAGATCTTAATGTAACTTAAATATCACGATATTTAGATTGATCCATAGTAAATAAAATAGTGTCATGCACTAAAATAAAACCTGTCATGGCATTGATGGGCATGGAATTCATGAATATACTTGCATCCATTTTAAAATAGTTTCTCAGTCCCAGTGGTATGCAAAAATGCACTCATTAGGGTGGATGGGAAATGAAATGCATATCATTGTGAAAATATAGCGACAAATTGTTATATATTTGGACAACAGGCATCCAAAATGGCATAATTTTAAGGAAAGCTGTCTATGTACTTGGTATTTTTTTGTTTGCATTTTTTTTATAAATGATTGATCAAGTATAGTGAAAAATTGTATAGTTGTAACCGAATCTATGTGACCCATAGATTCATCTGTATCTAGCTAGTCCATTTTGCCATGGTATATGAACATTGCTCTGGAAGAAAGTTTAAGGCAGGCAAGATAAGGGTACAATCAACTCTTCAAAATAGTTGCTTGTTGATTCATAGATGCTTGTGATTGCTTTATTTTATCTCACTTTATTCTTTAAAAATTATTTGTTCCCCTACTAGTCAGGCACAAGGAACCAAGAACAACACAATGAATTACTCAGAGTAGTTTCTTTATTGCTGTTCACCTATAGACGGGAAGCACATCAGACTAAAGCACACTCTGCATAACTATCAGATAGATCCTATGAAGTTTTAGGGAGGATCCCTTCTGGGTCTCTTTCTGCCTATCAAGGACTCAATGCTGATTTCTCTTAGCTCCTTGGGAAAGAGCCCCTCCCTCTTACAATTCAGCACCAGATTCCACTCCACCAGCTCTGTTTATGTCTTTCAACACCAATTCTTACTAGCTATTTCTAAATATATGGCCGGCTTTAAAACCAACCATTCCTCCATTGCAGGTATTGCAAAATTTTTGTATTTTTGTGCATACAATAATCTTACAGATTATCAATACAAAAACAAAGTTCCATGACTTTTTTTACAACCATTCATCAATTCCAAATGAAAACACTTTGGATATTAATTTTAAAAATCTTCTGAATCAGTGTACATATTTCAATCCAAATCTTTTTAGCTTTTTTATAGGCCTACCAAGCATGATAAAATGTCCCATCTTGTTCAAATTTCTAACATGCATTTGAAGTGCCTTTATATGTTCTAGACCTTGGTAACTTGAAGACATGCTGACTTCATTAGAAATTTCCAATAATATAGGTACATTTTTTTCTACATCTTTCTATAGCTTCAAAGTTCCTTAACTAATAGTATAAGAGCTGTGGTGGCGCAGTGGTTAGAATGCAATACTGCAGACTAATTCACTGCTCACTCCAGGAGTTCAATTCTGAGTGGCTCAAGGTTGACTCAGCCTTCCATCTTTCCAAGGTCGGTAAAATGAGGACCCATATGCTGACTCTATAAACTGCTTACAGAGAGCTGTAAAGCACTATAAAGTAATATATAAATCTAAGTGCTATTGCTATTGTGAATGGAATTTGTGGCTTATATTATTTAATGTGAGAACTTGTCTATGTATCACAGAGAACCAGGAGTCTTATGTCAATTTAACACCATGTTTTTATGACATAGAGCACTGTTTCTTAACCTCAACAAGAATAGAATAGAATAGAATAGAATAGAATAGAATAGAATAGAATAGAATAGAATAGAATAGAATAGAATAGAATAGAATAGAATAGAATAGAATAGAATAGAATAGAATTGGAAGGGACCTTGGAGGTCTTCTAGTCCAGCCCCCTGCTCAAGCAAGAGAACCTATACCATCTTAGACAAATGACTGTCTAGCCTCTTCTTAAAAATCTCCAGTGATGGAGCACCCACGATTTCTGGAGGCAATTTGTTCCACTGGTTAATTGTCCTCACTTTCTCTCTTTGATCAGTTTCCAACCATTGTTTCTTGTCTTGCCCTCTGGTGCTTTGGGGAATAGTTTGACACCCTCTTCTTTGTGGCAGCCCCTCAAATACTGAAATATTGCCATCATGTCTCCCTTATTTCTTCTTTTCTTTAGATTAGCCAAACCCAAGTCCTGCAGCCATTCTTCGTATGTTTTAGTCTCCAGGCCTTTGATCATATTAGTTGCTCTTCTCTGAATTTTTTCAAAACTCTCAACATCTTTTTTGTGATATGGTGACCCAAATTGGCTGCAGTGTTCCAGGTATGGTCTTACTAGGGTTTTATAAAGCGGTAATAATACTTTGTGTGATCTTGATTCTATGCCTCTGTTTATACAACCCAGGATTGTATTAGCTTTTTTGGCTACTGCTGCACACTGCTGGCTCATAGTCAAATGATCGTCCACTAGGACTCCAAGGTCCCTCTCACAGTTGCTGTTTTTGAGCCAGGTCTTGCCCAATCTGTACTTGTACCTTTGATTTTTCCTGCCTAAATGTAAAACTTTGCTTTTCTCCACATTGAAACTCATTTTGTTGGATAGGGCCATTGTTCAAGTTTGTCAAGATCTTTTTGGATCCTGAGCTTGCCTTCTGGGGTGTTGGATACTCCTGCCAGTTTAGTGTCATCTGCATATTTGATGAGTTCTCCTTCAATTCCCTCATCTAAGTCATTTATGAAGATATTGAAGAGTACTGGGCCTAAGATGGAACCTTATGGTACCCCACTGCTTACTTTCCTCCAGGTGGATGTAGTGCCATTGAGGACTACTCGTTGAGTACGGTTTGCCAGCCAGCTACAGATCCATCTGGTGATGATGTTGTCTATTCCACCTTTTTCTAGCTTACCAAGGAGTAGGTTGTGGTCCACTTTATCAAATGCCTTACTGAAATCTAAGTATACTATGTCCACAGCATTTCACTGGTCTACTAGTTTAGTTACTTTATCAAAGAATGAAATAAGATTGGTTTGGCGTGATCTGTTTTTAACAAACCCGTACTGGCTACTAGTTATAACTTTATTTGCTTCTAGTTGTTCGCAGATCTGTTTTTTGATTATCTTTTCTAGGATCTTCCCAGGTATTGATATTAAACTGATTGGTCTGTAGTTTCCTAAGTCCGGTTTTTTCCTTTCTTGAAAATGGGAACTACATCAGCCCTTTTCCAATCCTCAGGTATTTCTCCAGGATTTTTGAAAGATATGGTGCAATGGTTCTGAGATAACATCTGCTAGCTCCTTCAGAACTCTGGGATGTAGTCTGTTGGTCTCAGTGATTTATATTAATCAAGGTTGGATAGATGTTGACTCACCATTTTCCTGCTTATTTTGATTTTTATTTCTAGTTTGTCTTTTGCAGTGGTTTTTTTGGTATGTTGTGCTTTAGTTTCTTTTTGTGCAAAGACTGATGCAAAGAATGAGTTAAGCAGCTCTGCCTTCTCCCCGTTGCCTGTTATTTCCTTGCCATCCTCTATCTTTAGTGGACCTACAGTTTCTTTAACTTCTTTCTTGTTGTTAATATGTTGGAAGAAACTTTTTTTTATTACCCTTGATTTCTGTTGCAAGTCTTTGTTCATTCTGAGCCTTTGTTTTCCTGGCTTCATCTTTGCATGTTCTGGTTGTCTGCTGATAATCCACCTTAGTTATGTGCCCCTCTTTCCATTTTTTGTATTTGTCCTTTTCGCCTTTCAGTTTGTCAGAGAGATCTTTGTGCAGCCATGCTGGTTTCTTCTTGAATTTATTGAATTTTTCTTTTTCAGTGGTATTATGCTGGTCTGGGCTTTTATGATCGCATTTTTCAGTTTCCCATGCTTCTTGGGTTGTTTTCCCCTTTAGGATTTTCATCCATGGAATCTTTCCTAGGTTCTCTCTGAGTTTATTAAAATCAGCTCTTTTGAAGTTTAAGACACTGGTTGGATTGTTTACTATTGCTAGTGTTTGCATTATATTAAATTCCAGTATGACGTGGTCACTTTCACCCAAGGTTCCGGCAACTTCAACTCCCTTTATCACTTCTTCTCTATTAGTAAGAATTACATCCAGTATAGCTTTATGTCTATTTCTCTCCTCCATCTTTTGAATGACAAAGTTGTTGGCTAGGTTGGTTAGGAATCTGTAAGATATATGCATTCCAACTCTGAGAATTCTCCAGCCAGTATCCTGACTGGGGAATTATGAGAGTCAAAGTACACACATCTTAAAGTTATTGAGATTAAGAAACACTGCCATAGAGTATGTTTACTAGTGCATACTTAGTTTGATCACTGTGGGAAAATTTATATTCATACAGTTATCAATAAATCTAAAGCTCCTTTGCTTTGCTTATACTTATAATTTTGTTTACAGAGGAGTAAATCTTTTATTGTCCCTTCATGATTACTTTAATAAACAACTTTAGCACTATTTGCCTGATATATTTATATAGAACAAAGTTTGGTTCACAACTTAAATAACTGAAGTCTTCCACTATATCTGTCATTTGACAATAGTAAGTTTAAAGGTTAGTTAGAACTAGACTTCAGACACACATCAGTAACTATATGAGTAGTATGATAGAAATTATTTTTCTCTAAATGTGTGGGGCTTTTTGCATTATACAATTCTGCTACCTGTTAGGAAGCAAGCAGCTATTTAGATAGGATACCATATATATAACTAGCCTCAATTTCTGCTGCTTAAGTTCATCAAGCTTTTTAAAGAACAAGTCAGAAAATTATTGGATAGCTCTTTATGAGTTCTTTGTAAATGCCGCTTTAATTTATTAAGTGTCATAGTCTCTGTTCAAATAATTATCTAACAAATAACAGAGAAAGGTCATTTCTCATCACTGTTAAGAATACTTGTGAAGCTAAATGTTAGGTAACTGTCAACATACTTTCTTGTCTTGTATGTACTTTGAAAAACAGCTCTACATATAGCTATGGCATCTTCAGCTTTTCTTTTGACAGCTGTCAGAAACCACCCATTTTAGCCAACAGGACAGTTTTTGTGATGTTCTTGCACAGGCTTTGTAGACCCCAAGACTGAATACCTGCAGAATTCCAACTGGAGAGTACTAAAATAATGAGCTAAAAAATACCTGAAATGAAGCTGTCTAAAGCTTATACAAAACTCAAGAACCAGATGACAAAATAATGTTTCTGAAGATATAATTATCATATTTTCAAATTTAAAGAAAATGAGAAAGCTATTGACACATTCTTTTAGTTGTTATTCTAATTAGCTTTTAAAAACGTAATAAAAGACAAACACAAGCAACAGCTGACTCCAGAGTCGATATTTTAATGGGATGAGGATTTGATTGATTTTATGACTTGTCTATTCTTGATTGCATGCAATTATTTTCATGAAAGCCCAGTAAAAGAAATTTGTTTTGGTTGAGCTACTGTATGTCCCAGACATAAATCCTTGCCTTAGTTCAGCTTTTCCTAACTGCTCATAAAATGCTGCAGCTGATAAAACACAAATAGAAGTAAGTTGCTTTTGGCTCTCACTTCCACTACAGCATCTCAGAGATAACATCACAAATGCATCTCCTCTGTCCCTTCCTACTTTGCGCTTGCTGCTTGCTTAATAAAATGAAGCACCAGGCTGCAAAATATTTAAAAATAGGTCTCTGAAATTACTAGAAGCTTAAGCCTGTGCAAATTCTGCTAGCTGTGTAAGTAACTAAGTGCCCTTGCTGCAGCTATTGACCATTTAGAGGTTTATTCAGTCCTCTAAATCAAAGGTCTCCAACCTTTCTGGGCTTGTGGACCGGAGGGAAGGAGACCAGCTTCAAGATTGGCATGCGCGCGCACGCACAGGGCCACGCACACTAGTGGCCCCATTTGCACATGTGGCATGCGCTGGTGCCATGTGCATGTATGAACAGCCACACACACCCCATGGTGGCTAGCAGCCCTGTTCGCACATGCGCAAATGGGCCATGCAACTCACCCAGGCTAGTGGCCCCATTCGCGCATGTGCAAACAGGCTGCACACTTGCCCCATGCTAGCATCCCCATTCGCAAATAGGTCTGCAGGCGCTAGTATGAATGGGGGGAATGTGCGCCCACACATGCGCGCACCGGCCAGCCATTTACGCAGACTGCTGGCCAAGAGCCCACAGCCCAGGACTGAGCCACGGCCCATAGGTTGGGGGCCCATGCTCTAAATGCCTACTAACTGCAGGCCTAGATTCCTGGGGAATGGAACTGAAACAGGATATTACTTGAAACTCTTGACCAAGCTCTGTCAAGGATTGTGCTGGATACTGGTTACAAATAGCTAATGTAAAAAGTTCTTACTTATTCCGATTGTGCATACATTTTTCTTTACCTTTTTGGTAAACTCCACCTCCTTTACAATCAGTTTAGATTTATATGATCCTTCAGAACTTGGCTTGGTGTTTGTCTTATCCAGGTATTTTCCCTTCTTGAAAGTCTCGCTCCTGGGGGTTCACAGGGAATGTGTGAATTAAAATAAATTTAAGGATTTAATCTGTTTTGAATGTCTTATCCTGCACAAACACTGTATTAATAATATACTCTATTGCCCCCTCTCAAACCTAAAGAAAATGCTATCCCTGCTGTCATTCCATCTTTCTTGCTCTCTGAGGTTGTTCCTCCACGAAGTGTCATGTCAGAGCTTTGTAAAAGAGCTTCTTTCCAGTGTTCTCTTTTGGAAGGAAAACATAATGTTCTTCTTTTGTTTCTTTAAGAAAAAGAACACCTCCAAAAAAACACCCAGGCTTCATGGCAAGTTGAACTTGAGTTCTGTTTTGAGAGGACTTAGTGAAAAATTTCCATATCCCAACCCCCAACTACTCGCCTGTAACTGTGGTAATATATTCCAACATCAAGCTTGTTAGGTGAGTAGGCAGAGAATCACTGGAATATAAATGTTCCAACTCCTAAATCCTTTACCCTAGGTGGGTTGTTAAGTGTGGCTTCTCTGGTGAACCTGTGAAGTGGCCTTAATCTTCCTGGGGACTGATGAAAGAGCCGCATAAAAAAATAGGGGGCAGGTTGTATCTGAGCCCTCCATCTCTACTGAGGGAAGGATTTTTCACTCTTGCGATGGAGGAATCCATTTATGCCAAGCTAGGGTTCAACTTAGGCTGTTCGGTCTCATCCAAACTAACAGCCTTCAGGCACCAGAGCAAGAATTATAAGGAGTTAGCCAAGTTGCAGATCAAGGTTTTGTCTTTTTGTTTTTTTGTAATATCTTTATTAACTTTCAACATCAAATATTAAAATACAAACTAACATAGAGGAAAAAGGAAAAGGGAATAACAAAACAATTAAAAGTGACAAAAATATACATCAAATATAACAATAATGACCTTCAACTTTATTTAATACAGAGATAATAGCAAAACAACGACTTCTCTCTAAGCAAACCACCCATCTATAAAATATCATAAAATACTAATGATCAGTATACAAAAACAGTAGTCATAAAATATTCTTCTTTTAATTTCATATAAAACATAGTAAATTATCAAATGTGAATAACCTTATATTTAAAAAACTACAATATTCTCTAGTCAAACCTGGTCTAATCTTCAAATCCCAAAGTCAAAAGTTGATTCTTTTCTTTATCTTGTAAGAAATCTAACAGTGGTTACCAGGTCATTTGAAATTTAATCAAATTATTGTCTCTAAGCAAAGTGTCAATTTTGTCATCTCAGTTAGCTCCATTAATTTCAAAATCCATTCCTGTGTTGTTGATATATATTCTTCTTTCTATATTATAACAACCTTGCTACCAATGTCATATAAAAAAAGACCCATGTTTTAGATCCAAGTTGTTTATATATGAGCTAATATAGAGGTCAGGAAGTACTTAGTCAACCTTAGTTGATATTAAAAGGCTAAGGAGGATGGGACCTAGTTACTTTCTGGATGGAAAGGCATGGGGAAATCCTAAGACTATAGGATAGAATGTGAAGTTAAAGAAAAAAAAGGAAGAAACTCCAGAAGAACACAATCACATTTTTTCTATTGATGGTAAGAAAATCACATAGATATGTAGTAATGAGCTCAACTGAAAGGAGATTTTATATTTACTTTTACATAAATGAAAAATAATGTAAGAGGAAGAAGAGAGGAGGAAGAATATTTGAAAACAGAACTGAAACAAGGACTATATATGTCTTTTATCACCTTTCCTACTTGAAATACAGTCTTAAATAAAGGCTTGGATGTATCCTATACATTCTCTCCTAAATGAATGGTAAATATATCAGTAAGAGTGAAGGCAGAGAACAGTGCAAATACAGGACCTTAGGTATATGTAGTGGCATAAATGTATAGTTTAGCTTTAGAGCAGTGTGATTGTTAATACTGTTTAATTCCAATTATGTGTCAATTTTGCATATATTCATTTTAAAGTCCTTTCTATCTTGCTCATGTATCAAAAGATATTTTCTCTAAAATATCAATATAAAATTCTAAATGAAAATAGTACTAATATGGTGATTCAATATATATATTTGTTGTGTTTTCTGTTCGTTGCGGCATTGAAGAGGCAGCATGTGAAACAGAACTCTCTTTATTGTAAAGGCAAAACCGAAGCTAACAAACATTGCTCCACCCCTATTTATACAGTCAGCTCTGGGTGACGGCAGCCAATGAATGCACAGTATTCTCCCGCTCAAATGCATGCTAACAATCTTGTAGACAGGAAGTCTGGCTGGCAGGCCATGTGGTCTGCTAACCGTTCCTGCACAATCCCAGCCACCTGCTTCATAAATTTAACTCAATACATTACACCCCTCCCCCCTGGCTCTTTGACATTTACAAGCATTGTTTGTTGTCAAAGACTACACACATTCAAAAAGGCACACTGGCACTCAGTGTTACATAGACCTGACATTACTCAGTTCAGTATCAAGAATACTTAAGCATTTCAGTTTGTGAGGAACACATAAGCATTCACATTTCAAAGGATCATACATAAGCATTTACATTTCAAAGAATCATACATAAGCATTTAAGTTTGCACTAAAAATACATAAGCATTTTAAGTTTGCAATGCCAAAAACCTTACGTAGTCCTTTAAATATTTCGGTGGGCCTTTCACCTGCTCCGAATGTCTCGGAGCTGCTGCGAGCTCCTGATCTGCAAGCTTGCCTGCCAGGCTCAGCAGACCGGGACTGTGCGACCCGTCCGACACGGGTAGAGCCGATTCGTGAAGGCTGGCCTGTTCCGGTAGACCCAAGCCTGTGTCCATTTCCTTTTGGCTGGCCTGTTCCGGTAGGCCTGAACCAGAGTTCCATGGTGGCATAGAATCCACCGGATCGGCATGAAAAGCCGAGTGAGAGCAATGTCCCATGGGCGCAATGCCTGAGTTAGGAGCAGCCTCATTGGCAAAAAAACCCGTTCGGCAATCACAAGGTCCCACTTTCGCTGAGAGACTCCAATGCACGATCGCAATTGTGTTCCTCCTCCCCCCCCCGAGAGCAGAGCTAGGAGCGGAAGAGTGGCGTGGCAACCTCCAACGCAGCTGGTCAATGTGCTGACGGAGCACACAACCATCTTCCAGGGCCACTTCATATGAGAGCGGCCCTGACACCTTGCAAACCACAGCTACCACCCACAGTGCCCCTTGTCCATAGTTGCACGCCCGAACCGGATCACCCACTTGCAAGTGCCTTGGTGCCTTAGGCTGCGGCACTTGTGAAGCAACCCGGTCTGGGTGCAAGCGATCCAGCTTTGTGATCAGGCGTCTCCCCCATCGTAACTCAGCTGGGCTTTTTCCTGTCGAAGTGCAGGGCGTTGTGCGTTGGCAGAGTAGGAAATCTGCCAACCTGTGGTGCCAATTGCCAGTTGTGATCCTCTTCAAGGATTCCTTTGTGGTTCTAACCATGCATTCCACTTGGCCGTTAGAGGCCGGGTGAAACAGAGCTGAAGTGGCATGCCTAATCATATTTGCCCTTAAAAAGGACTGAAACTCTGCAGAAGTAAATTGAGCCCCATTGTCCGAGACTATGACATCTGGGAGCCCATGCATTGCAAAGATGCAGCGCAGAACCTGGATGGTCTTGGCAGTCATCATAGTGGACACTGGAATGACCTCTAGCCACTTAGAGTGACTGTCCACAACAATGAGGAAGAGTTGCCCCTGAAAGGGGCTAGCAAAATCAATATGAATCCTCGACCACGGGGCTTGAGTGGTCTCCCATCTATGTACAGGAGCATGTGGCATTTCTGGCCTTGACTGCTGGCAAATGAGGCACCTGTGGACCTGGGCCTCGATATCTTTATTGAGCCTAGGCCACCAAAGGTAGCTGCAAGTGCCTTCATCCGGACTATTCCCGGATGTCCCTCATGCAGAGAATCAAGGACTCTAGCCGGGATTACTATCCTATTTCCCCACAAAATATAACCCTTAAAGGTGGATAACTCATGCTTTCTTTTCCAAAAGCTCTGGAAGTTAGGGCCAGGACACGTTTCCGACCATCCTGTGAGCACACAGTTCAACACGCGGCTCAATGTGCTATCAGAAACTGTTTCTGCAGCCACATCCCCTGCATTAAGGGGAGACTCCGGCAAATCCTGGATAGCCAGGATGTGGTTGGCCGGGGCAGGATCTGACTCTAATACCTGTAGAGGCAACCTACGAAGGCCGTCTGCATGGCCCATTTCTTTACCCGGTTTGTGAACCAGACAATAGTCATAAGCAGATAGGAATATTGACCACCTCAACATTCTAGGAGAGATGATCTGGGGTGTCTGCTTGTTTGTAGTGAACAACCCCAAGAGTGGCTTATGGTCAGTGAAGACCGTGAAATGGCGACCATACAAAAAGTCATGAAACTTTTTGATGCTGGCCACAATGGCCAATGCCTCCCTATCTATTTGCACGTAATTCTGTTCCGCTGAAGAGAGGGTTCTGGAATAATACACTATGGGAACTTGTGTCCCATCAGCCTTAAGATGGCTTAACACAGCTCCGATTCCGTACGGGGATGCATCGCAGGCAATGCTGATTGGAAGCTGCTCATTAAAATGAGCCAACACCACATTAGATGACAACAATGCTTTAACTGCTGCAAAACTCCTCTCGTGGACACTCGTCCACTTCCATGGGGCCTTCTTGTCCAAGAGCTGGTGTAACGGCTCTGCCACTGTGGCCTTGTGGGGGAGGAAAGCATGATAGAAGTTAAGGAGTCCCAGGAAAGCCTGAAGCTCTCCCTTCATCTTGGGACTGGGTGCCTGCTGAATTGCTTTAAGCTTGGATTCAGCAGGATGAATGCCTTCGGCATCTAAACGGAACCCCAGGAATTCAGTGGAAGTGACTCCAATTTTGCATTTCTCCTGTTTGAGCTTCAGCCCCGCTTCGCGGAAACGCTGCAAAATGGTCCAGACCCTGTCAGCGAGGTTTTCGACTGATTCCCCTGCAATGAGGACATCATCGAAATATGGGCATACACCCGGAATATTGCGGAGCATGCGCTCCATTACGCTCTGAAAGATGCCAGGGGCTACATTAACCCTGAACTGTAACCGATGCACCTTGAAAGCTCCCCGGTGGGTTACAATGGTTTGGGCCTCCGCCGTAGCGTGATCCACCAGCAGCTGCTGGTAGGCCTGGGCCAAATCTAATTTGGCGAAAATGCGACCTCCCTGTAGAGATGCCAAAATGTGGCTGACTACAGGCACCGGATAAGAGTGCTGCTGGAGAGCTTTGTTTAACATGCATTTATAGTCGGCACAAATGCGGACTTCTCCGTTGGCCTTAAGTGGCGTGACAATGGGGGTTTCCCATGGACTGCTATCAACTGGTTCTAAAATGCCTTGCTGTAACAGCTTGTCCAGCTCTGCATTGATTCTCTGCTTCAGGGCAAAAGGCACCCGACAAGGCTTAATCCTTATCGGTTCTATTGAAGGGTCTAACCGAAGTGCAATTGGAGATCCTTTGTATGCCCCTAACTCTGAGCTGAAGACATCAGCAAACTCTTTACACACCGCCGAGAAACTCAACGTTTGCAAGCTATTCAACCCAGTCACTTGAATTCCCAAAGCATCAAACCAATCGAGCCCAATTAAGCTGGTGCGGTTGCACTCAACAACTACGACTTCCAAGGGACCCTCGAAGTTCCTGAACTGCACTCCCAGTGTGGCCTCCCCCTTGATGTTTACCCGGGTATTTTGGAAGTTGGTTAAAACGAGGTTCGACGGCCTGAGCTTAATGCACTTGCCGCTTCGCCTACAAATCTGCTGAAAGGTCCTTTGGGAGATTATCGATAGAGCTGAACCCGTGTCCAACTCCATGTCAGAAGGAACCCCGTACAACTTGACTTTGAGGTGTAATTTCTCCTTGAGTGGGCGATGGGCGCCTGTCCTAAACACGCTCCTTCTACTTGCACAAAAGCCCACCCTGTTTTGACTGGGGACCCCGGTACCTTTCCGAGGCAACTCTTCTGAGGAATGCTCTTTCCTGCGACCCAAACAAATGGTGGTGATGTGGCCTTGCTTGCCACACACCCGGCAAGTGGCTGTGTGGACCTGGCAGTCAGACCGCTTGTGACGGCCTCCACACCCGATGCACCGAGAGAAGGAAACTGCTTTGTCAGGTTGCCGTTGAGGCCTTCTTTCCTGGGTTTGCTGCACCTGATCAACTTCGTGGTCTGAGTTGGAGTCTTCAACTCTTTTGACGTCCTCATGGTGGATGGCCTCTGTGCAAGGAGGGTTCTTGGATAGCCGCAAGGCCTTAACAGCTCCGCCTGCTGCTTCTTCAGCCATTATCTCCCTCAACACGTCTTGAAATGAGATTGTCTCTTTAGCAAAGATCTTCTGTTGCAGATCTCGGCTCCTTAGACCACAAACTAAATGGTCCCGCAGCCT
The DNA here is from genome assembly GCA_023970755.1 of Azemiops feae. Classification (NCBI taxonomy): domain Eukaryota; kingdom Metazoa; phylum Chordata; class Lepidosauria; order Squamata; family Viperidae; genus Azemiops; species Azemiops feae. The sequence goes on along the minus strand of JALGBA010000053.1, from coordinate 4,951,377 downwards.
TTCTTCAAGGTCTTTGAATTCACATGGCCGTGCAGCTTGGCGAAGAGCAGCTATGAAGTCGTTGGCAGACTCGCCAGGATGCTGGTCTCGCTGTTCAAAAGCGTGCTGCCAAGCGATGACCGAAAGCTTGGGCTCAAAATGTTCTTTGAGCATCTTCTTCAGTTCTGAGTACGCAATGGACTCAAGCGGCGCTGGTGCAACCAAGTTCTCTGCGATATCAAAGGTTGCTTGACCGCAGAAACACAGGAGCGTCGTGGCCTTCAATCCATTGTCTCGAACTTGGTTTACCTGCAGGTAGTTTTCAACTCTCGTGACGTAGGAGCTCCACCTCTCTGGATAAGCGATGTCGAATTTGGAGAGTTTCCCGATCTTCACCATGGTGAGTCTTTTGCGGCCTTTTCAATGCCTCGTGCTGCGCAGGCTTCCGTGGAACTGCCAGGGCGGATCCTTGGAGGCACTCTCCTCCAGCGTTTCCGTACTGGCAGGATAGAGTGGGGGGGTGGAATGCCGTTCCGACCAAGCGCTTGCTAGGCCTTTCCTCCGTAGTGACTCAGCTCTTCGAATTGTGGCAGCACAATCCCACCTTCGTCGCCAATGTTGTGTTTTCTGTTTGTTGCAGCATTGAAGAGGCAGCATGTGAAACAGAACTCTCTTTATTGTAAAGGCAAAACCGAAACTAACAAACATTGCTCCACCCCTATTTATATAGTCAGCTCTGGCGGCGGCAGCCAATGAATGCACAGTATTCTCCCACTCAAATGCATGCTAACAATCTTGTAGACAGGAAGTCTGGCTGGCAGGCCACGTGGTCTGCTAACCGTTCCTGCACAATCCCAGCCACCTGCTTCATAAATTTAACTCAATACATTACAATATTTTCTTCTTTTTCCTCCTTCTCTTTGTCTAGGAATAGCCACCTAAGTACTTTGAGGGCTGTCGGTGCACCCTGAAACTGAAATCATGGTGCCTTTAGAAGTAATGGGATACAACAACATCTCCAATGGACAATGTGCACCATTACATCATGTTGTTTGAGATGCAGCAATGTTTTATGGATACCTGGTGCAACCATTACCTGTTTTTAAAAGCCTACTATTATTATTATTAAAAGGCAATTCCTTTGGAAGATTTCATAACATAGCATGCATTAGAAAGAGTAACTGTTCTGATCAGTCAAGGAGGGCAAACCCACAGCATGTCATATTACTTAAGGTTATTTGGTCAGGTTTCCTCTGTTTCTAAATCTGAAATTCTAACAGCTCAATCTAATTGTCCAATAATTTGCTATTTTCTTTTTGTGTTCCTCTCATTTCCTTAAATGATACAACAAATTACTTTACTGCCAAATAAAGTAAAAACACATTGTACTGGTAGCTGCTAATAACCTACTCTATTTTTATGGTGTGTGTGTGTGTATAATATAATAATGATACTATATACACAATATGTGTGTCATTATTATATTTTATTAAAACTTTTTGTTTTGTTCATTTCTTTCAATTTCATGCATAGTAATACAATTACAAATGGCAGAGAAATTTCATTAATAAATTATAGCAAATGTGTCATAGTATGTGAATTCATAGCCTCAACAATAATATCACACTCTTAGGCCAAGATGTATTATGGCCATCATTTTTAAGGTTTAAACATATTTATTGATAATTCTTATTTTATAAAATTTATATTTTCTAAAATATAAAAAAGTGTCAATTTTGTCATCTCAGTTAGCTCCATTAATTTCAAAACCCATTCCTATGTTGTGGATATATATTCTTTCTATGTTATAACAACCTTGCCACCAATGTCATATATAAAAACAAAGACCCATGTTTCAGATCCAAGTTGTTTATATATGAACTAGGCTAGGAGATGGCCCTACCTAGTCAATCTTAGTTGATATTAAAAGGCTAAGGAGGATGGGATCTAGTTACTTTCTGGATGGAAAGACATGGGGAAATCCTAAGACTATAGGATAGAATGTGAAGTTAAAGGGAAAAAAGGAAGAAACTCCAGAAGAACGCAATCACATCTTTTCTATTGATGGTAAGAAAACCACATAAATATATAGTAATAAGCTCAACTGAAAGGAGATTTTATAATTATATTTATATATCATTTTTAAGGTTTACACATATTTATTGATAATTCTTATTTTATAAAATTTATATTTTATAAAATTCTGGTTTTATTCTATGGCCATAAACATTTCATTCTCAAAGAAATGATTAAGTCTTTAGTGTTAATATATAATTTATTTACATCCATGCCAATTCGAGTGCCATTCCATTCATATGTTATATGATAATATAAAATAGAAATCTGTTCTAATGAATATTATTTGTTTTCTAGAATGATTTACTAATAGCTCTAGCACTGACACATCTAATGAAGTTAAAAAGAAAAGTGCATGATGGAGAAAAAGTGAATACAGTTCCTTAATGTCATATATAAAAATAGTAAACTTTACTCAAAACAAAGCTTGCTCAGAACTGGCATTTGGCTGCTGATTGTCGAAGCAAAACCACTTATAAAAAATAAAGAGTAAATGCCACTTCAAGTGAAATAATGGATGATTTTTTTTTTAGAACTGGCGATGCATTGTAATTGGCAGCTCTTCTGGTGCTGCCTGGTGCAGAGACCTTCCTGTTCAATGAACAAATGCCACATTTACATTTCTGATCAGCGTTAGCATGCCTACCTTTCTTGAACACTCTTTGTTTAAAAAAAGAATAGTCGTGGCATGTTGTCCAAATTAATTTATTAAGCGACTTTAATCACATAATGACAAAAATGCAGAATTTTTTATAAGATTCTTGACTAAGCATAAAGAATCATTTGGGGACTGAAATAACTAAGATATCAAAAACATAGGCAGCTGAGGTTGATAATATTGTCTTTGCTTTAAAAGAATTACTTGGTAATAAATCCCCAACATAATTTGTGCCAACAAGTAGGGTGCATTATACAAAGCTTAATACTGGGAATGTATGTATAATGGGCAAGCCAGTTTTAAAGAAAATTCAGACCTAGCTGAAAGGAATGTAAGTACTGTCTGTCATAATATGCACATTTTTTATTTAAAAAAATAAATAAAACAAAACAAAATGTATTTATTTATGAAAATTTACAGTATATGGTTATCCAACTCACTCTTAGTGACTCTAGGCAGTTTCAAAAGATAAAACCCAATCTAAAAATAATAAAAAAGCAATAACCCCTATGTCCCTGGGAACATCAATCAAATAGCAATTTGATAGGTGTCATCCCATTGTCAGATCCCCAAGTCTGTTGGCAAAATCAGGTATTCAGGGTGTTGCAAAAGAGTGTCAGAAGAGGGGGCAATCTTATCTCCACAGGGATGATGTTCCACAGGGAGAAAGCTACCATATAGAAAGCCCTTCTTCTTGGTCCCGCTAGATGGACCTCCTTAGGAGAGGGGATCCATAGTAATCCTTGCCTCCCTATTCTGGTCAGTTGGGAGGTTGTGACCAGGAAAAGATACTCCACAAATAACTTGGTCCCAAACCATATAGGTCTTTGAGGTTACTACCTGAAATTGCACCTGAAAGCAAATCAGCAGCTAATGCAGCTCCTGCAGGAAACATGACACGTGCACATCTAGGCCTGCACAAAAGCATGTGGACCACTACATTTTGAACCAATTGAAGCTTCTGGATATTTTTCAAGGGCAGCCCCATGTAGAGCACATTGCAAAAGTCAGGATAGGAGGTGATTAGAATGTGGGTGACTATGACCAGGGATTGTTGATCCAGGAAAGGCATAAGTGGTGCACAACTGCAGCTGCACAAGGCCCTTCTGGCCACAATGGTCATCTGCTCCTCAAGCAAAAGTCATGAACCCAGGCGAACCCCCAGATTATGCACCAGGTTGTCTGGGGCACTGCATCCAAGCCCAAATGTGGCAATTCTCCATAGGCCAAACCCAGATCCATTCCAACTTGCCAAAGTTCAGCTTCAGCCCATTGCTCCCCATCCAGCCCTTAACAGCCTCCAAGCACTCCAAGAAGAAGGTCACAGCATCACTTAACTCACCAAGTCAAATAGTGGGGTGTCATCAACATATTGATATAGACACTAGGTGCATTGCAAAGAATAAATCTGATCATCCATGAACAATGTTAAGGAAGAGCAAATCATGATGAACATAAGCTTTTGGTAGGACTATCTGTAGCACTTTCTAAAAGGCCCTTGTTCTCTTTTTGCCCATGGGTGTCCTTGGGTGATTCTTGTAAACATAACTGATATTTTTGAATGCATTCTACATGATATATTTGTACAATATTCTTGTAAATGAAGAATTGGTTAATAAAAGTTTGCTGAACCTACCTTTTGGGACATGAGATTTTAAAACTACTGGTGGGTAAACATGGAATAAAACCCCAAATTTAACCAGAAACATCAATCATCTATCAATTTATTTGCAATAAGACCAAACCCAATAAAATAACAACATAAATACAACAAATAAAAATAAAAATACATTTTAAGTTGCAAGAAAATCCTAATGCAATTCGCAGCTAACAATTAGTAGAATGAGGGAAGAATTATACGGTTTTTAACTGCTATAGCTATTGATAAGAATTTTACAGCCTTAGAGATTTCTGAAGAGTGAATATCCAGAGAAAGGATAACAGCCTTCTAGTTGCAATGGCAATTAGAGTTCTTAAAAAGTGTAAGTATTAAACTTGATTGTCCCTGAGTGTACAATGGACATTATAATAGCTTGCATGATACAGATCCTATTTCCAAATGTGAACAGAAAACAAGTTTGGCTTTCATATGAGAGGCTTACATATCTACCTACTGGATATTGCTTAATAGGTAGTGCTCCAATTCGGGCCATAGTAAATAGTCTCCTATGTGGCGCATGTAAGATGTTAAAAGAAATATCTAGGGACAGATCAGATAGGATGAGTGATTGTGCTACAAAAGTAATTGGAACTTTGACACTCTCATTTTGGATATCAAGATCCCAGACCATCTACGTTAGTTCAGCCAGGATTTTATCAAGTCTCAAAGCAGATAGTATTGACAGGATAATACAATAATATGCCAAATCATCATTAATTTGTCTTCTTAGGTGGAAAAGAACCTGTCCAGCAAAGTGACTTGTTTCAGTTAGAATCTAAGACAACAAATTTTAATCAGTCCTGAAGGGAAATGCAGCCTAATTCTAGATACGTTCAAGCACTGGCAGTTGAATAAGGAACTTATAGTAAGATTTTCAAAAATTTTGAAAATCAGCTAGAAGATTTCTTATAAATACATAAGTTAGAAGGTAAAAAAATATGTGTATTATTAATACTTATTATTTATGGTCAATATCTAGATATCTAGAATTCTGCACAATCAGGTAAAAAAGAAGAAAAAACTTCTAATATAAAATTATTTGAGCAATTAATGAAGTAACTTATTCCTTATCCAGGCAGCATACGTTAAAAGAATCAAAACTAAACCAATAATCATCTTGTAAAACTACAAATCAAGCAAAATGTAGTAATCCCTTTGGAGATTTGTAGAGACAAGTTGGCTAATATGAAGGGTTTATCCTCTTCATCCAGTCTAGTTAACTAAGAACATGTCATACAGGTAGTCCTTGACTTACAACAGTTCATTTAGTGACCATTTAAAATTACAACGGCACTGAAAAAAGTGACATGACCATTTGCCACACTTATGACCATTGCAGCACCCCCCCCCCCACGGTCATGTGATCAAAATTTGGATGCTTGGCAACTGGTTCATATTTAAGACGGTTGCTGTGTGCCAGGGTCATGTGATCACCTTTTGCAACTTTCTTACAAGCAAAATCAATGGGGAAAGCAGATTCACTTAACAACCATGTTACTAGCTTAACAAGAAAGGTCATAAAATGGAGCAAAATTCAGTTAGCAAATTTTCACTTAGCAACAGAAATTCTGGGCTCAATTGTGGTCATAGGTCGAGTACTATCTATATTGCCATACTTGAATAAAAATGGATAACATAGTAAAACATGGGGAATGTATTGTCCCCTTATAAATGGGCACATCATTATATCCCTTTCTAAAAGTATAGGTGGCAAGACATTAAGCATGACTAGGAAAAAAGGTCTCCTTCACAGTATGGAGATGGTATCTTCATAGAATAGAATAGAGCTGGAAGGGACCATGGAGGTCTTCCAGTCCAGCCCCCTGCTCAAGCAGGAGAACCTAAACCATCTCAGACAGGTGACTGTCTAGTCTCTTCTTAAAAATCTCCAGTGATGGAGCGCCCATGATTTCTGAGGACAAGCTGTTCCACTGGTTAATTGTCCTCACTGTCAGGAAGTTTCTCCTTAATTCTAGTTGCTTCTCTCTTTGATCAGTTTCCAACCATTGTTTCTCGTCCTTCCCTCTGGTGTTCTAGTGAATGTGACCCCCTCTTCCTTGTGGCAGCCCCTCAGATACTGTAATACTGCTATCATGTCTCCCCTATTTCTTCTTTTCTTTAGACTAGCCAGACCCAAGTCCTGCAGCCGTTCTTTCTATGTTTTAGTCTCCAGCCTTTGATCATCTTAGTTGCTCTTCTCTGAATTTTTTCAAAACTCTCAACATCTTTTTTGTGATATGGTGACCAAAATTGTCTGCAGTATTCCAGGTGTGGTCTCACTAGGGTTTTATAATACTTTGTGTGATCTTGATTCTATGCCTCTGTTTATACAACCCAGGATTGTATTAGCTTTTTTGGCTACTTCTGCACACTGCTGGCTCATAGTCAAATGATCATCCACTAGGACTCCAAGGTCCCTCTCACAGTTGCTGTTTTTGAGCCAGGTCTCGCCCAATCTGTACTTGTACTTTTGATTTTTCCTGCCTAAATGTAAAACTTTGCTTTTCTCCACATTGAAACTCATTTTGTTGGATAGGGCCATTGTTCAAGTTTGTCAAGATCTTTTTGGATCCTGAGTTTGTCTTCTGGGGTATTGGATACTCCTGCCAGTTTAGTGTCATCTGAAAATTTGATGAGTTCCCCTTCAATTCCCTCATCTAAGTCATTTATGAAGATATTGAAGAGTACTGGGCCTAAGATGGAACCTTGTGGTACCCCACTGCTTACTTCTCTCCATGTGGATGTAGTGCCATTGAGGACTACTCGTTGAGTACGGTTTGCCAGCCAGCTACAGATCCATCTGGTGGTGATGTTGTCTATTCCACCTTTTTCTAGCTTACCAAGGAGTAGGTTGTGGTCTACTTTATCAAATGCCTTACTGAAATCTAAGTATACTATGTCCACAGCATTTCACTGGTCTACTAGTTTAGTCACTTTATCAAAGAATGAAATAAGATTGGTTTCGCATGGTCTGTTTTTAACAAACCCGTGCCGGCTACTAGTATCATATAAGGTAATTTACTTATATTATGGTAAAATGCAATTTTAAGAAGTGAATACTATACATGTTTTCTTTGCAGATTGCGTGTTGAAAAGTTGCAGTGTTGCAATGTGTAGAATCCTGCTGAACAAAAATCCCCCACTTTATTTTGATTCGTTTAATCTGGTACCCTCCAACTGATGTGGATTTCAGCTTTCCAAATTGTCAGACTAGAAGGCTAATGGATAGCACCAAATTGTTTTAACTTTTTGGTAGCTAACTAGGCTCTGAGCCACCATTATTTCATCAGTGTTCTTGGCATTTGAACAGAGTAGAATATTTTTCCATTTCAGGAATTAGATTTACATGAGTGATTTGGACTAACAAGAGCAACACCCAGTGCCAATATAATGTAATGAGATGAGAAAGTATATTCAGTGATGCAAGAGTTCAATCACAGATGTTTTGTTGATGGTATTTGCATAATATAGCTCAGAAAGTAAATCTACCTTTGGAATTCTGGAAAAACAGTGCCAGTAAAACAGAGAAGGAACAATATTATTTGATTGTTTACCCTAAAAATGAGTAGAATTAAATAATGCCTAGTCAAACACTTCTGCCCTAATAATGGCTGAAGAGAAGAAATGGCGTTCAAGCTAATTCCACACAATTAACACTTTTCAAGTCCAGATATTATTACTTTAAATGTAGAATTACTTGTTTAAATGTTTCAGTTCAGAGAAATTTTCTTGGCCAGCTTATATTACAAAACTAGAGAAATTTGCACATCCATTGTCATTACTATAACAAGCAAAGTGACCTTTCAATGCATTCCCATAAATTCAAAATAATTTGTTCTTGAAAGTTCAAATTTGTCATGCAGTTAATCTTGAATGAAGATAAGGGCAGTTTCAACCCATTTTTTTAAAGTTTTAATATTTAAGTTCAGTAATATTTGCTGTAAACTTATAAACTGTGAATTTTTATTACATATTTTATTTGTAAATTTTTTATACCATTTCAATCATTGTATATAAAATCTACAAAAAATATAATACAATAGTACTTATAAAACAATCAACCATTATAATACAATACAATGCATAGTCCCAGACTTTACTTAGATATTCCTTTTTTTTCTAAAAGATCTTCTGAACTAAAAAGGGTATTACATATTTTTGGAAAATCAGGAGGGAAAGGGCCATTTTGGGAACATGGTGTCAACAGGAAATGGAGAACAGGGAATTCTAGATTCTATGTCGCTTTTCTGTGAAATATCTCCATAAAAAGGGACTCCAAAAAGGCATACTCTGCTTGCTTGCATTGGATGGACAGAATCTATCTTATGAATGAAGTCACTGGGACCAGAGATTTTGTCTTCTGAGCTTTCAGACTTGTGCTGGAGCCCATCTTCAGGGAACTTCTCTCTAGCAGAGTGTGTGCTGTTCCGTGTGTGATATTTATATAGTGCCTGTTGTATGTGGCTTTATAGGTGCTAATTGGGGTCTGTTGATGGCTGGCTTTTAAGTCATTGGCTGTCATTTGCTTGTGCTGTCCAGCCCTTGCCTTCTAAGTACTTGATATGCTGGTGATAAATTAGCCCTCCTGTTGTCTGACAAGGGGCCTGTTTCCCAGGTTTTAATCACTTCCCTGGCTGTTTTTGTGCCTGCTTAGTAGCTGCAAAGTTGAATGTGTGTCCTTGTTCATTGCAATTGAAGCTACCAATGACTTTGGGTCTCCTTGTCTGACCGCTTGCTTGTGTTCTTGTAATCTGGTGGTTATCTTCCTTCCCGACTGTCCTAGTCACAGGAACAATCCATGCAGGGGATTCAGTAGATTACATTGGAAGTATCTCCCACCTTCAAGCAATCTTTACAATGCATAATTTGTCCTAGTATGGTAGCCTGTGGGCATTGTGTGATGTCCACTTCCAGATTTTCAGAAGCTGCATTCTACATTCCAAAATGTTTTTGATGTATGGCAGGATGTGCCATGTGGTTGATCTTGTACCTTGTTTCTTCCTTTCTGTCCCCACTATGTTGTGCAGACATCTTGAGACGAATGATTGTGGGTACCCATCCTGCTTGAATTGTTCACATAGGTTCCTCCTCTCTAGATATTTGGCTTGCTGGGTACAACCTTGGATTCTCACCCTGCCATATGGTGTTCTGATGCCACTCTTTTTGTGTGACAGTGGATGGTTGCTGTTGAAATTCAGAATGTGTGGAGTGTTGGCGGCCTTGTGATAAACTGTGATTTCTAGGCTTTCTAGGCTTCCATTCTCTTGTCTGTTGACAAGTACATCTAAAAATGGTAATTGCCTTGCTGTTTATTCCTCCATTGTGAACTGTATGTCTGGGAACATGGAGTTCAGTATGGTATGAAAGTCTTTAAGTGCATTTCTCTTGATGATGACAAATGTGTCATTCACATAGCGCCACCAGAATTTGCATGGTGTTTAGTTCTTTAATTCAAGAATCTATCTTGAACAAAATGTTCAAAGCTCAAATGAAATATGGATCTATAGGCAATAACCATGATTTTGAACGGCACCCAGAAGTTTACCAATAGCCAGCGGAGCTTGACATGGGGAACATGGAGGAAATGTGATGATGATTTAATTTGTAACACTGCTAGAACATAAATTTCAGTATCTCTAAGAGTTTGACTTTGAGATACCATACAGTCAAAACAAATAAACAGATTTTCAGATCCTGTCCTTCCTTTTCCATTAACAACTGACCTAAAATAATTGAAATATAATAAAAAAACCAGTGAATCATGGTATAACTTTAATTATTGAACTGTTTAATGATTCCCTATTTCCCTGCTTATGCTAATGAAGCTTATTTTACTGTCATAGTTTGTGTGTCTTTTTTAAGAATTAACTTCATGTGTAACTTCACAATACCACACTGATTTAATCAAGATCTTTAAATAATATTTAGCTGATAATAGCTTGTGGCCTACAGAACTTTGATCTTTTATTTTTGGATGCTTTTCTGCCTCTCTCTTCACTGGGTGGGTGGGATCTCTCAAGGCAGGTATTCCTGCTGGAAAATTGATTGATTGATTGATTGATTAAGTGACATCAATTTGATGTCAACTCTGAGTAACCAAATAGATTATTGACAGTTTTGTTTGCACCCAAAGTACTCCCAGTCAATCCCTATATCAGAACAAGCATTTAGGCTAACAAAAATATAGCTTAATTTTTATTTATTAAGCATCAGGAAAAATCAAAAACATTTAATTGCCAAAAAAAGGGATGAAAAGCAGGCAATTTTTTCTCTCCAACATTTTTTCTTGGAGGAAAAAAATGCAAAAACAATTGGCAGGGTTAAGGTTTCCCCCATCTTGACCTACTGGAGTTAAAATCTGTTCATCATTGCACCTGCTGTGGATTAAATTTAACATTCTATACATCCATGTAGCCTGAATTATGTAAGAAAATTGCAAATTGTGAGAATAGTGGTCCCTCTGTTTCCTTTTTTTTAGAAAGAAAGAAATGTCAGTGACAAGAGCACTATCACTTCTCCCTCTTATTGTTTTTTCCTTATGTACAGTTGGGTAAATTCTACAAAGCATTTTTAGCTCTCATGGAACAATAGAGTTTGATCTCACGTACTTCACAATATGATGTAGGCTATTCATTGGCAAACTGATTTATATATAAATGTTCCTGTGAAGTGAGTTGTCTGAATGTTACATACTGTAACAACAACTGTTAGCTAAAAAAATAAATGACCCTATGCAATACAATATCAAGTCATATAATTCTTAGGGAACATATCTTTTGTACCAGGAATTCAAGTAACCCATATGTTCTAGTGATCTGTTAGACAGGACATTAATACACAATACTGTGTTATTTAAAGGCTGCAATCATATATCTGCTTCCTGAGCCTTACTTTTAAAAAGATATGTAAAAGATTCCATATCAAATCAAACATCTAACAAAAATATAGAACAATTTCAGATTTAGTTACATGGTTCCATTGTTAACTAAAAACTCCATGAAACAAAGAGCTATATTTGAGCGTTACGGTGAGAATCAACAGAAAGAGATAAACTCTTTTGTTTGTTCTCTTTAACTACATATTCTAACTTTTCTCTGATGGCCAAATTTGAAGCTCATCCATACTAAAGTTATTTTGGTTATCTCAGTCAAATGGAAGCTTGGTGAAGGTTTCATTACAATTTCCAGAAACTTCCTGCTAGCACAAATCAGAGAATTTTGTATAGCGTATGTATTATAAAGGATTCCTGGCACTACTTCAACTGAATTATAGGTTGTGTAATGTACTCTGAAAGCTCTGCTGAGCGAATTGCATCTCTTACTGCTTGTATCACAAACACAGAACCCTGTAAATCTGCTAAAATTATAGCTTCAGCCAGTAGGCACTTTCCATGAATAGTTTGTTTAAAAATAAAAAATTATTATAATCAAAGATCAGCATACAATGTGAGACACCGAAGAAATAACAGCAACATATTCAATGCCATGTATAAATGTGCCAATATCCATAACATTCTAAGGACTCTCTAATTTAAGTAATAAAATATGTTTATGTGTGCAAGTAATATATTATATTTATAATACATAATATTATACCTTGTTCTGGGCAATTCATAGCCTGTAACTGCATAAGCCACTACTGTTCAATTGAGGTTCCAAAATATATCTGAATAAACAAGCTAGTAGCTTTTTGCGGAATAAAGTTGCTGTCAATAATTTTGTTATGCATACAACTATTGGATGTAGTAATAAGCTCAGATGTAGATTTGGAATATGAATTCCTACATTTTAAAAAAATTATTATGCAAGCAATATCTAAAAAAGAAACAATCTTATGATCGGTATATAGCCTAAGATTGAATGGAATTGGGTCTGTCTAATTTAATTATCAGAATTTTACAAGAGATGAAGATATTATTTTTAATAACTATTTGTTTTCTTAGGCTTTTACAAAATCAAACTAAGATGGAATTCTATCAATTAATAGGACACAATTATTATTGGATGACCAATAATTCTTTATTCTTATTTTTAAAAAGAATTTAAAAAATCTAATAATAATTACAATGACTAATAGTAACAATGACTAACTACCAAATAGGATGCATACATCAAATAGTAAAAATGGATGAGTATATGTTTTAGATGTATTAAAGCTCAAGCTGAGGTACTTGCATGCCATTTCTCATGTAAGGGACTATTTAGAACCCTCCAGATGTTATGGAAGTATCTCTTTTAGTCTGTTTCTGCTTCTACTTCTAGTTACCGCTGCTTATAGTTGTAAAAACAATAGGAAGGTCACAGCACCCATTCCTGCTCTGTTTCCTAAATTATTCTGTTTCCATACATTTTATTTTTAATTATAGTGCAAAGGATAAAGGGATTAACACAGTTTTTAAAGAAAATGTTCAGTAGGACTTACTCCTGAGTAAATATAAAGAGATTTTCTTCTGTATATGTGAAAGCAACTATTCCATGAAAAAGGTATAAAGAAAGAAAATGTCCAATTCAAATATGAGTACCCAAGACATATGGTTTCATCTTAAGATATTCAAGAGGATATAATTTTTCTTCTGATTTTTAGCAGCTATTAATATTAAGAAATAAGTATCACAAACTACCCCATGTAGTAAATCTTAACATTACAACTTTTCAGTGAACTGTCTTTGGTCCACATTGGCTTTTGACTCTTTCCAGACAGGAAAGAGTATAAAAAGTCTTCCTGCTGAAGTGGAATTTTACTGGGATAAACAAGTTCCAGTTTCTCATATGTTTCTGGTCTTTGATTCTGGCTTCTAGTTTGACCTCAGATCCTGATTTCTATTTCCAACTGTTGATGACTGGATAACTGAAATCCAACTTTGACATTTAGATAGTCATGTAGTCATTAAATCTAATCCTTAGAGAGTTGTTCTGAATGGCTCAAAGGCTACACACACAAATGCACGTTTTGCTTTCATTTTATGGGCCCATTTTCTATACTTCAGAGGCTACTGCAGCCTTCAGCCATTACTGGTTAGCAGTGCTAGGGAAAGTTAATTTCAGAGTGGTTGAACTATTGTGCCACCTTTACAGTTGTCAATAGGATTTTTAAATAATGGTGGAATATCAGGTTTCTGTAAACAATTCATTTTTTGCAAAAATATGGTTGGTAAAGGGCATTAGCGTTATTATATGTTTGTGAAATGAAGATATAGAGATTTTTCTGACTTCATAATCTTTATTTGTTTGTTTATATAGTCCTTTTGTCAGCTGGACAAACACTGATTGGCTCATGCAGTTTTCAGAGAGTTTCTAGTATTCTGAAGATTGCTGTGAGTCAGTTTTAAACTATTTTAGGGGAATAAGAGAGAGAGAAAATGCTCTATGGAAGCAACTTATTGCTGCATTTCGCAGACCTCACAAATAAAAATGCAAAAATGTTCAAAGAATGCTTTGAGTCAAATATGTAATTCACAATACACTCTGTAGATACTTTTAAGCATAACTGCCACTTTAAGTATGAAGTTTTTATAGAAAAGAGATAAGAAATAGACAAGAATAGTCATTACGAGTGGAAGTGAGATGGCCATGGGCTACATTGGGGTGACCCCCAATGTCATCTGGATTTTTGAAGCCCAAAGTTCAAAAAGCTTTAGCTGACTCCAATTTACTATTGGTTTTGTTGTCAGGACAATACCCATCACTGATGAATTAGAAAGAAATACTTATATATGCTTGTTCCCTACATACAGTAAGTAGAATAGTCCTCAGCCTCATATTTGAATGCTTGAGTGATGAGACAGGATGTGGAAGGCAGCACAAATCAAAAAAACCAAGGCAGGGACACAGAGAACTGTCTCACTTCCTCCATTTGACAATAATAATGCAAGCTATAAACCTCAAAAGGGATAGTGAGTTGCAAGGGTGTTTAATAGAATTATATCCAGGTTGAGATGGAGAGCAATTAAATAAGAACTGTGCATCAGATACAGTTAAATTAGATTTGCATTTTGAGTCAAGATCTGTATTCTGTTTTCAGTGACCAATATGAGTTTTATGAATATTTATTGATTCTTATCATTTCTATTCTGTTTCTTTATTCTTTCTTTTAGGACATGTGTGTATTTTTCATTACACATCATAGTGGTAAGAATGCTCTGTGCTGTATGTATTTTATTACTGTGCACAACCAGTGATTTATAGGGCTTAGTTACACCATTATACTTAAGCAAAATATGAAAGTGCAGTGTAATGGCAACAAAAGATGTTGCTTGGGACAGTAAAGGAAAGGGGGTAGCTCCTCTGGATTTTTGCCATTGCCCAGCTGTCCCCCCTGCTACAATGTGCTACTACAATAGAGTAAACATAGGTCTAAGGCAGAAGCAAATTTCCATTGTTAGCCGAGTGCTTTTGCACATTGGCCATAGGATTCCTGAGTCCTGGCAGTCACAGCTGTAGAGGCAGGAAAAAACAGGATGCACAACTTTATTTTCTGAGGGAGATGGGTGGTTAAGAAATATGAAGTACAAATAAATAAATTTTAGATTTGAATAAAATATCAATATCCAATTGTTGCTTTTAAATGCAGCTAGTGATTCATCCTGTTGTAATACTATTGAGCATTGATCTAAAACGTGCAGGGCATTATTTTACAACACTGATTGATGTTAATGCTAAATGATCCATTGAGTTTCTAAATATAGAAATGCCAATTGGGAGCCCTTTTTCAATTGCTATGTGCACAATTCAACCTCTCTTCCCCACATTTTATGTTTCCTGGCTCTTTCACTATTGCTGCATTGCAAACCATATTTATAATCTTTTGTCATCCTCAAATGCTGACTGCATTTTTCTTTTAGTATTTAATATTTTTGGTCAAATAAAGAAATATTCCCTAACCATTGATGTGCATTTCTTTGTTTACAAGATGACATAAATAAATAAATGGAAAAGATGGCCCTGCTCTTCTCTCTCTGAAATATTAGCAGATTGTGTGTCTTCTGCTGCAGCAATTCGATTTTGAAATTGGTTTCATTGTTACCCTCTTCACCTCATTTCTATGAGGGTTTAGTGTCATATTTTGCCATTGATTTGTTTCTTCTGACCCCAGAAACATTGAACGGATACTTAGATCCTGCTATAATTTTCACTAAAGCTCAAATTTTATATTCCAACTTTTCTCTGGATCAGTAGAAAAAGCAATAAACTCAGTAAGGTGTAAAAGTAAGCAGATACTAAGTAATAGATGCAAAAGAGTTATATAATTTCAAGCATTCCCCATTTATCAAATCTAACATAAATATTTAATAATTTAAATATTGGGGATCTCAAACTTAAGCATGCTCTGACTGCCTAAAAATAGTTAATAAACTTGTATGACTTACCATGGATGATGATGTTGATGACGACGACAATGATGATTGTATCAATACCCACTATAAGCATTAAACATTCTCATTATTGTGGAAAATTCTATGTAGAAACTAAAAAGATCCAATCTGAGTCAGTCACTGGGATCAGATATTTAGTTTTCCAATCTTTTGGACTTGTGCTGGAACCCATCCTCAGGGAACCTCTGTCTCTATGTGTGCACTGGCCTGTTCTGTGCATAGTATTTATGTGGTGCCTGTTGTGTGTGACTTTTAGTTGTTAACTGGGGTGTTGATCGCCAGCTATTAAGTCGATCATTGTTGTTTCCTTGTGCTGCTGCACCTCAGCTCCTAAGTACCTGGTAAGCTGGTGGTAAATCAGCACTCCTGTTGACTGACAAGGGGCCTGTTTCCCAGACTTTAATTGTTTCCCTGACTACTTTTCTCCCTGCTTGGCCATCAATCATTGCAACAAACAAGGACATACATTCAATTTCGCAACTACTAAGATTGCCCCCTGTCAGTCAACAGGTATGCTGATTTACCACCAGCTTACCAGGTACTTAGGAGCTGAGGGTGCAGCAGCACAAGGAAACAACAATCAACAACTTAATAGCCAGCCATCAACACATAGAGACAGAAGTTCCCTGATGATGGGCTCCAGCATGAGTCTAAAAGCTTGGAAGACTAAATCTCCTGGTTACTGATCAGATTGGATTCTGCAACATTATCCTGGGAGACATATATTTGCCTTCATTCAAACTAAAAAGTCTGCAAGTACAAAGCCATAGCCTTGTCAAAATTTGCTCCAGGCTTTGACACATAACTAAAGCAGAATATCAGCAAATAGTCCGAGCCTGCAAAGATGAAGTGAGGAAAGCTAAGGCTCAAAATGAACTAAGGCTTGTGACCAAAGTCAAAAATAACAAAAAAAGCTTCTTTCAACATGTAAAAAACAAGAAAAAAGTTAAGGAAATGATTGGTCCATTGGTGGGGGAAAGTGGCAAGAAGGTGACAAGTAACAGGGAGAAACCGACCCATCGCGACCCCATGGACAACGTTCCTCCAGGCCTTCCTGTCCTCTACCATCTTCTGGAGTCCATTTAAGCTCACGCCTACTGCTTCAGTGACTCCATCCAGCCACCTCATTCTCTGTTGTCCCCTTCTTCTATTGCCCTCAATCTTTCCCAGCATTAGGCTCTTCTCCAGTGAGTCCTTCCTTCTCATTAGGTGGCCAAAGTACTTGAGTTTCAGCTTCAGGATCTGGCTTTCTAAAGAGCAGTCAGGGTTGATCTCCTCTAGGACTGACCGGTTTGATCGCCTTGCAGTCCAAGGGACTCGCAGGAGTCTTCTCCAGCACCATAGTTCAAAGGCCTGAATTCTTTTGCGCTCAGCCTTTCTTATGGTCCAACTTTCACAGCCATACATTGCAACTGGGAAAACCATGGCCTTGACTATACGCACTTTTGTTGGCAGGGTGATGTCTCTGCTTTTTAGTATGCTGTCTAGATTTGCCATAGCTTTCCTCCCCAGGAGCAAGCGTCTTTTAATTTTTTGACTGCAGTCCCCATCTGCGGTGATCTTGGAACCCAGGAAAATAAAATCTGTCACTACCTCCATTTCTTCCCCATCTATTTGCCAGGAATTGAGAGGGCCAGATGCCATGATCTTGGTTTTCTTAATGTTGAGTTTCAAGCCAACTTTTGCACTCTCCTTCTTCACCCACATCAAGAGGCTCTTTAGTTCCTCTTCACTTTCTGCCATTAGAGTGGTATCATCTGCATATCTTAGGTTGTTGATATTTCTCTGGCAATCTTAATTCCAACTTTTGATTCATCTAGCCCTGCCTTTCTCATGATGTGCTCTGCATATAAGTTAAATAGACATGGTGACAGAATACAGCCTTGCCGGACTCCTTTCCCAATTTTAAACCAATCAGTGGTTCCGTGTCCAGTTCTCACTGTTGGTTCTTGACCCGCATATAGGTTTCTCAAGAGACAAATAAGATGGTCTGGTACTCCCATCTCTTTAAGAACTTGCCACAATTTGTTGTGATCCACACAATCAAAGGCTTTAGCATAGTCAATGAAGCAGAAGTAGATGTTTTTCTGGAACTCCCTAGCTTTCTCCATGATCCAGCGTATGTTGGCAATTTGATCTCTAGTTCCTCTGCCTCTTCGAAATCCTGCCTGTACTTCTGGTAGTTCTCAATCCACATACTGCTGGAGTCTAGCTTGTAGGATTTTAAGCATAACTTTACTAGCATGTGAAATGAGTGCAATGGTGCCATAGTTTGAACATTCTTTGGCATTGCCTTTCTTTGGAATTGGAATGTAAACTGACCTTTTCCAGTCCTGTGGCCACTGTTGAGTTTTCCAAATTTGCTGGCAAATTGAGTGTAGCACTTTTAAGTGCATCGTCTTTTAAGATTTTGAATAGCTCAGCTGGAATACTGTCACCTCCACTAGCTTTGTTGTTGCTCAGCTTTCCTAAGGCCCATTTCACTTCACATTCTAGGATGTCTGGCTCGAGGTCAGTGACCACTCCATCGTGGTTATCTGGGACATTAAGCTCATTCTTGTATAGTTCTTCTGTGTAGGTTTGCCACCTCTTCTTAATCTCTTCTGCCTCTGTTAGGTCCCTGCCACTTTGGTCCTTTATCATGCCCATCTTTGCATGAAACGTTCCCTTCATATCTCCAATTTTCTTGAAGAGATCTCTGGTTCTCCCTATTCTATTGTTTTCTTCTATTTCTTTGCACTGTTCATTTAAGAAGGCATTCTTATCTCTTCTAGCTATTCTCTGGAATTCTGCATTCAATTGGGTGTATCTTTCTCTTTCTCTCTTGCCTTTCACTTCCCTTCTTTCCTCAGCTATTTGCAAAGCTTTCTCAGATAGCCATTTTGCTTTCTTGCATTTCTTTTTCTTTGGGATAATTTAGTTGCTACCTCTTGTACAATGTTGCGAACCTCCGTCCATAGTTCTTCAGGCACTCTGTCTATCAAATCTAATTCCTTAAATCTATTTGTCACCTCCACTGAATATACATCAGGGATATGATTTAGTTCATACCTGAGTGGCCTAGTGCTTTTCCCTACTTTCTTCAATTTAAACCTAAATTTTGCAATGAGAAGCTCAGTCAGCTCCTGGTCTTGTTTTTACTGACTGTATAGAGCTTCTCCATCTTTGGCTGCAGAGCACATAGTCAATCTGATTTCTGTGTTGACCATCTCGTGATGTCCATGTGTAGAGCCATCTCTTGGGTTGTTGGAAAAGAGTGTTTGCTATGACCATTGTATTCTCTTGACAAAATTCTATCAGCCTGTGCCCTGCTTCATTTTGTACTCCAAGGCCAAACTTGCCTGTTATTCCGTTTATCTTTTGGCTTCCTACTTTAGCATTCCAATTCCCCATGATGATAAGGACATCATTTTTTGGTGTTAATTCTATAAGGTGCTGTAGGGCTTCATAGAACTGGTCAATTTCATCCTCTTCAGCACCAGTGGTTGGGGCATAGACTTGGACTATTCTGATATTGAATGGTTTGCCTTAGATTCGAACTGAGATCATTCTGTCATTTTGGGGATTGTATCCCAGTATTGCTTTTCCTACTCTTTTATTGACTATGAAGGCTACTCGATTTCTTCTGAGGGATTCTTGCCCACAGTATACCTGATGGTCATCTGAGTTAAATTCACCCATTCCTGTCCATTTTAGTTCGCTGATTCCTAAGATGTCGATGTTCAGTCTTGTCATCTCTTGTTTGACCACATCCAGTTTGCCTTGATTCATGGATCTTACATTCCAGGTTCCTATGGAGAAAGGATCTTTACAGCATCAGACTTTCCTTTCACCACCAGATGCATCCACAGCTGAGTGTCCTTTCGGCTTTGGCCCAGTCGCTTCACTCTTTCTGGTGCTACTAGTACTAGCCCTCTGCTCTTCCCCAGTAGCAGAACCCGACCTGAGGGGTTCATCTTCCAGCATCATATCCCCCCATGGGGTTTTCATGGCAAAGATACTGGAGTGGGTTGCCATTTCCTTCTCCAGTGGATCACATTTTTTCAGAACTCTCTGCTATGACCTGTCCGTCTTGGGTGGCCCTGCACGGCATAGCTCATAGCTTCATTGAGTTACGCAAGCCCCTTCGCCACGACAAGGCAATAATCCACGAAGGAGCTTCATTAAACTAGACATATCCAATTCCAGCAACCGTTCCTTATATGTTTTAGCTTCCAGTCCCCTAATCATCTTTGTTGCTCTTCTCTGTGAACTCTTTCTAGAGTCTCAATATCTTTTTTACATTGTAGTGACTAAAACTAGATGCAGTATTCCAAGTGTGGCCTTACCAAGGCATTATAAAATGTTATTAACACTTTATGTGATCTTGATTCTATCCCTCTGTTAATGCAGCCTAACACTATTGGCTTTTTTGGCAGCTGCCGCACACTGCTGACTCATATTTAAGTGATTGTCCACTAGGACTCTGAGATCCCTCTCACAGTTACTACTATTGAGCAAGGTACCACCTATACTATACTTGTGCATTTGGTTTTTCTTGTCTAAATGTAGAACCTTACTTTTTTCACCATTGAATTTCATTTTGTTAGATAGCGCCCAATGTTCAAGTCTATCAAGATCCTCCTGTATCTTAAGCCTATCTTCTGGAGTGTTGGCTATTCCTGCCAGCTTGGTGTCATCTGCAAATTTGTTCCCCGTCTACCCCCTCATCCAAATCATTGATGAAGATGTTAAAGAGCACTGGGCCCAGAACAGAGCCCTGGGGCACCCCACTACACACTTCCCTCCAAGTAGATGCAGTTCCATTGAGGACCACACGCTGAGTACGGCTGGTCAGCCAGTTACGAATCCATCTGGTGGTGATGCTGTCTAACCCACATTTTTCTATCTTATCAAGTAGTAGGTTGTGATCTATTTTATCAAATGCCTTACTGAAGTCCAAGTAAATTATATCCACAACATTCTTCTGGTCCACTAATTTTGTCACTTGGTCAAAGAATGCAATAAGATTTGTCTGGCATGATCTGTTTTTGACAAACCTGTGTTGGTTTTTGGTAATGACTTTGTTTGCCTCTAGGTGTTTGCTGATTAGTTGTTTGATTATCTTTTCCAGAATCTTCTCAGGTATTGGGGTCAAGCTGATAGGTCTGTAGTTTCCTGGATCCATTTATTTCCTTTTTTGAAGATGGGAACTACATCTTTTCCAGTCCTCTGGTAGTTCCCCAGTGCTCCAGGGTCTTTGAAAGATATAGTTCAGTGGTTCTGAGATCACATCTGCCAGTTCCTTCAGAACCTTGGGGTGTAATCCATCTGTTCCTGGTGATTTGAACTCGTCTAGGGTGGATAGCTGCTCACTTACCATTTTCTTGCCTATCTTAACTTGTGTTTCTAATCTGTTTTTTTGGGTATTGTTTTTGATAGGTTGGACTGTTTTTTCCCTTTGTGTAAAGACAGATGCAAAAAATGAGTTAAATAGTTCTGCTTTCTCCCTGCTGCTTGTCACCTTCTTGCCACATTCACCCACTAATGACCAATCATTTCCTTCACTTTTTTCTTGTTTTTTTACATGTTGAAAGAAACTTTTTTTTGGTTATTTTTGACTTTTGTCGCAAGCCTTAGTTCATTTTGAGTCTTAGCTTTCCTCACTTCATCTTTGCAGGCTCGGGCTATTTGCTGATATTCTGCCTTAGTTATTTGCTTCTCTTTCCACTTTTTATACTTGTCCTTTTTGTCTTTCAATTTATCAGAGAGTTCTTTATGCAGCCATGCTGGGTTTTTTTGAAAGCTGTTATTTTTCTTCTTCATTGGTATTGTGCTAGACTGGGCTTTTATAATCCCTCTTTTCAAGATTTCCCAAGCTTCTTGAGTTATTTTCCCCTTGAGGATTCTCATCCATGGAATCTTTCCCAAGCTCTAAGTTTATTGAAATTAACTCTCTTAAAGTTCAAGACTCTAGTCTGACTGTGTTCTATTGCTTGTGCTTCCATAATGTTGAATTCCAATATTGCATGATCACTCACCCCCCAAGGTTCCTGTGGCTTCAACACCTTCTATCATTTCATCTCTGTTAGTGAGAATTAGGTCCAATATGGCTGATACCCTAGTTCCCTTCTCTAATTTTTGGCAGACTATGTTGTCTGCTAGGTTTGTCAGGAATCTGTTTGATCTTCCACTTGGTGCAGAGTTTGTCTCCCAGTTGATGTCAGGGTAATTAAAATGTTGTGCATCCTACATACCTTAGTTAGCTGACTAGCAAAAAGTTCATCTATTTCCTCTGTTTGGTTGGGTGGCCTATAGTATACAGCATTTTTTCTCCTTTTATATTGACCCAAATGCATTCAAGTGCTTTATTTCTGTAGAGATGTAGTTATTTCTTATATAGAGAGCAACTCCACCTCCTCTTTTATTTGGTCTGTTTCTTTTAAATAATTTAAATCCCTCTAGCTGTGTGTTCTATTTGTGGGTTTCATCCCACCAAGTTTCTGTAATGGCAACAATATCAATGGCAACCATTATTTTTCATAGGAAACTTATTAGAATTCTCTCCAAATGGCCATATCTGAAATATAATCTGAAAGATTAGGGATGGCCAAGTCAGAGTATTTCCTAATCATATCAGGCTGTAACAGACATACATTTACCTGTAATGAGTCATAGATAGATATAGATGGTGATAGATAGATAGATAGATAGATAGATAGATAGATAGATAGATAGATAGATAGATAGATAGATAGATAGATAGATAGATAGATAGATAGATAGATAGATAGATAGATAGATACTGTAGATAGATATAGAGATATAGAGATATAGAGATACAGAGATACAGAGATATAAAGATATAGAAATATAGAAATATATACATTACATATATACATACATACTATATATCAAAGACACATACAAAAGCAGCACAAAGCAGGAGAACCATTTGAAAAAGAGCTAGGTTATGTTTAATAAATTCAACAAAAGAAAAAAGAAAAAATATATATCTGGAAAAGAACTAGACATAGTAGACAATCTTGGCAAGTGAATCTCAATGGAAGGTGATACAATAAAGAAATTGAATGGCGTGTTAAATGTGGCATTTGGCAAACTAAGCATAATTTCCAAGAACAACCTCCCTCTATGCCTGAAGAGAAAAGTTTTTGATCACTGTGTGCTACTTGCTCTAACATATGCCAGTGAAACATGGACACTCACCTCACAATCGATACAAAAGGTATGAGTGGCACAAAGTGGCCATGGAAAGATACATGTTCGGCATTACAAGACAAGATAGAAAGACCTGCACATGGATTAGAGAACAAAGAAAAGTATATAATATCATCCAGAGAGTAAAAGAATTGAAATGGAAATGGGCTGGTCACATAGCAAGAAGAACTGATGGCAGATGGACCAAGGCAGTCACAGAATGGATCCCACTTGATAAAAAGCATCCAAAAAAGAGACCTAAAACAAGATGGATCAATGACATCAGCAAGTATTGTGGGCCCAATTGGCAGGACTGAATTGATTGGAAACATGAGGAAGAGGCCTTCATCCTGCAGTGGAGATATCTATATATCTATATATTTATATACATTCAGTGCATTCAGAATATATATGTATGTATATATATGTGTATGTATATGTATATGTATATATTGTCAACACTGTAACAATGGATGTTCCCGCTCTGACAACTGATGGAAATTGCAGCCATTTTTGCTATGCTTTTAACATGCTTTTTCGTCTATTTAGAAATCAGGTGTAGAAGGCGGGTTGGGGTGAATGCTTGAGCTCAGCTAGCCATAATAATAATGCTGCTCTGTGGGAACTCAAAGACACAAACTGATAATGTTTTGGCGGGCTGAGGAGCTGTGGAGAAAGCCCACGCTTCAGGCTAATTGGAGAATGTGATTAATGACTGCTTCATGGGGGTGGGAATAGCAATTTGCTATTTTGTATCTGGGGGAAGGGAATCCAGTTTTGGGTTCAACTACATAGTGCCGATACTTTGTTTCCTGAATAAAATGTTCTTTGAGGAAGAATTCTTGTCTTGAAATTCTTTTGATGGGTTTCATCTATCGGAACCATGACATTAACCCAAAACTTCTTTCTACCTTAACTACCTTGGGGTCCTGAGCTCCAGTCACCTTCCCTAGATCGAGGGATAGGCTGACAAAGATTCGGGGAAGATCTCAGCATGGAGAAGGAAGAAGCACCTGTAACCAGCACCCCGGCCATGGCTGCTGCCTCAGCGGAGGGAGCGCAAGCCATCGCACTGGCGGGGAAAGAAACTTTAGAAGCCTTGCAGCTGGGGGCAACACCAAAGATATGAGAGCTGATCTGTTCATCAGAGTGGACCCTGCCCAGCGGAGACTCCAAGCATCTCGAGGCAACCCTGCCAAAGACGAGCTCTTCGAAAGTGTCTGAAGCCAACTTGCAAGCAGGAGCCTCTAGAGAATCACGCTCCCTGGACCATAGGGGGGCCAAGAGATTGGCAGCCACTAAGGAATTTGGAGAATGGAAGTACTGTCGGCAGTCCTCAGCCAATCAGTGGAGAAGTTAGTGGAGAGATTCGAGAGGCTAGAGGTGAGAAGTGGGGAGCAACTTTCTCACTCCTCGCATGCAAGTGAACACGATGACCAGCGGGGCTGACGCCAATCTGTGCCCAAGAGAAGCCCCAGCCCCACCAATGGAGCGTAAGTGGATTCCCCATCTTCAAAGCCACCAGCATTAACCTCCAGCCCGGTGAAGAGGGAAAGTCCCGGCCACCACTTGGGACACGGCCGTCCAGGTCATCACCGCTCCTCTAGGACTCCAGAGTGCCGCTCGCGACACAAGAGCCCCCAGCTACCAGAGAAGCCCTGGTCGGCGCTGATCATCGCGATCTCCCAAAAGGCATTGCCACCGTGATAGTTCCAGATGATGGGACTACGATGACAGCCCCGACAGACATCCTTGCTACCAAAGCCCGAGCCTCCACCAGCACAGTCGAAGCCCGGATCGTCACAGGTATCGTGGGAGCCCTGACCGTCGTTACTATCATTCACAGGCAACAACAGGTTGGGGCGCCACAGCTGATGGGGGGCCTGCAGCAATTGGGGATGCCGCCACCACCGGGAGGTCAACAACCATTGGGAGTACAGCAGCAATAGGGGTGGCAGCAGCCCATGAATGCGCTGGGGGGCCTGCAGCAATTGGGAATGCCACAGCCACCGTTGGGAGGTCAACAGCCATTGGGAGTGCAACAACTGCTGCAGGGAGGCCAACAACCATTAAGAGTGCAGCAGCAGTGGGAGGGGCAGCAGCCCATGATGGCACCACCCCTTAAAGTGACTTTTGATGGCAATCCGGAGAAACTGATTTTCTTCCTTAATTAAGTACATTCCCATATGAATCGCAATGTCAATTTTTACCCAGATCCAGCTGCCATGGTCGATGTTGTCGCGGCTAATCTGGAAGTGGCTAAACAATCTGTACAACGAGCAAGCACCTGAACTGGGAAACCTCCATCTCTTCCTCCTTGGACTGAGGGCCAGGTTCTGAGTGGCTGAGTGGCTAAACAATCTGTACAACAAGCAAGCACCTGAACTGGGAAATCTCCATCTCTTCCTCCTTGGACTGAGGGCCAGGTTCAAGGACCAATCCATAGCCCTCAAAGCAGAGAAACAAATTCACAAAATAAAGCAGGATGGTAGACTTGCACTGGAATACGTACGAGAGTTTCGCAAGGTAGCAGGTCAGATTGAAAGGTGGCCTGAGCAATCCCTAGTGCATCACTTCAAGGAGGGGCTAGATGATCACTTTTCCCAGGCCTGCATCTGCAAGAGTGGTATCAGGCGGCAGTGAGATTGGACGTTGACCTTGCTCGTTACAAGAAACCGTCCCCTCCAGAAACCGGGCCAAAACCAGAGCAGACCAGGCAGCCACCTCCACAAAGACCCCCAGACATCGTGGCTGCGGAATCCCCCAAACCACCTGCTGGTCCACCAATCAAATGCTTCAGGTGTGGACAACTGGGGCACAGAGTGGCAAATTGTCCGATCCCATACCCCCAACAGGGAGGTAGATCGGGGCCACCAGTGAGGAAGAAAAAAAAACCTTAGCGAGAGGCTTCATTGAGCCGGCCAAATCCCAGGTGGGGGCTCCGATGTTATTTAAAGAGAAAAAAGACAGGTCGCTTGGTCTCTGCATGGATTATAAAGGGTTCAATGCTGTGAGCATAGAAAACAAATACCCCCTCCCTCTCCTTAAAGACCTACTAACCCACCTTGCAAAGGGGAGCATCTTCACTAAATTGGACCTAAGAGAAGCATACTACCAGGTGAGAATAAGAAAAGGAGATGAATGGAAGACTGCTTTTAACTGTCCTACGGGTGGCTATCAGTTCAAAGTTATGCCATTTGGACTACAGGGGGCTCCAGCAGTCTTCATGCAGCTGATCAACCAGGTGCTACACGATCATTTATATAAGGGGTTTTTGATGTATCTTGATAATATCCTGATATGGCTGACCATGTGAAACTAGTGTGAGAGGTGTTAAAGAAATTACTGAATGCCAAACTATATGTTAAATTGTTGAAGTGTGAATTCCATCAGACCCAACTAGATTATTTAGGCTACAGAATTTCCAGTGAGGGTATTGAAATGGATCCTGGAAAAGTGAGAGCCGTAATCAAATGGCAACCCCCCAAAGACTCGCGAACAGCTTCAAAGCTTTCTGGGGTTTGCCAACTTTTACCAACAATTCATCTCCTCATTTGCCGAAATTGCTTTGCCTCTCATGGATTTGTTAAAAGCTGGCAAAGATGGGGGAAAGCCGTGACCGGGCCAACCGCTAACATGGACTATGAACTGTCAAACTGCTTTTGAGAATCTGAAAAGACTATTTGTGGTTGAGCCGGTCCTAAACCACCCCTGCCTAGGGGAGCCCTTTGTGATTCAAGCCGATGCCAGCAACGTAGCCGGAGCTGTACTATTGCAGAAAAACCATGCGGGGGTCCTGCAGCCCTTTGCCTACACCTCAAAAAAGTTCACCGACTGTGAGAGAAGGTGGGCAGTGTGAGAGAAGGAAGCCTTCACAATTCGTTGGGCTCTGTTAAACTGGCGGCACTACCTAGAGGGGAGCAAGGTGCCTTTTGAAGTATGGACTGTTCACAAAAACCTAGAGACACTGAAAACTCCTCGCAAGCTGTCCCCGAAGCAAGTACAGTGGGTGCAGTATTTCAACCAGTTTAATTTCACCCTGAAGTACATACCGGGGAAAAAAAACTTTTTAGCTGACGCTCTATCCAGATTGCCTCAGTACAAGAGCCAGCGTGAAGAGATTAGTGAATCAATCATACCTACACCGCAAGCTGCATCTCAATTAACGCTGCAAAGAGCCCCTTCTTCGAGAGTCCCAAACCCCAATGATCCTGGGACAAGAAAATTAAAACAGGAACTCCTCAATGATCGATGGTTCAAGGACAATCAGGCCACCCTGACATGCAGGGATGGATTAGCCTACAAAGGGGGGAAGTTGTATTTGCCTGAAACCCTCCACCTCAATGCTCTCCAGCATGGTCACAATGTGAAACCAGCTGGACACTTCAGCTATTTAAAAACACTGCATTTGGTTCGTCGGCAATTTTGGTGGCCAGGTTTGAAACGGGACGTAGAGAACTACATCAAAAGCTGTGCCGTGTGCACCACCATGAAGAGGATTCCGGGGAAAAACCCTGGACTATTACACCAGTCGTGGACCCTTCCCAGCTATGGGAAGAAATTGCTATGGATTTTATAGTTGAGTTACCTGAGAGTAGAGGAAATACGGTGATTTGGACTGTGATTGATCTTTTTTCAAAGCAGGTTCATTTCATTGCCTGCAAAGGATTCCCATCAGCCCAGAAACTAGCTAAGAGGTTTTTTAACCACATTTACAGACTGCACGTTGCGCCAAAATGGATAATCTCTGACAGGGGAGTGCAATTTACAGCCAGGTTTTGGAGGGGTTTCCTCAAATTAATTGGTTCATTGCAGGGACTGTTGTCGGCTTTTCACCCATCTATGAATGGGGCAGCTGAAAAAGCTAACTCAATAGTGAAGCAGTACCTTAGATGCTGTGTGGATTATCAACAGACAAACTGGACTGACTTCCTCCCTTTCGCAGAGGTGGCCTACAATAACACTGTTCACAGCAGCACTGGCTTTACGCCTTTTAAGATTGCCACGGGAAAAGAATTCAACCCAATACCTGAGTATCCTCAGGGACCCTCTGCTTCCCAAACTCTTGACCAGTGGGTGAAAGGGTGGGAGGAGGTTTGGGAAAAAATGAAACTTGCTCTGAAAAAGGCTTCCGAGACATATAAAAAACAAGCGGATAAAAAGAGGGCTTCCCAAAGGTCATTCCAGGTTGGGGGAAAAGTCTACTTATCCACAAAATATTTACGACTCAAGTTGTCCAATAAGAAATTGGGACCGAAATACCTCTGTCCTTTCCCTATCGTAAGGATTATAAATCCAGTTACGGTGAGACTAAAGCTTCCCAGACTCTTAGGGAAAGTCCACCCTGTGTTCCATTGTAGCCTACTGAAGCCTTTTCAGGATTCTACTTTATGACCTTCCCCTAAGAAGGCACCTGGCCCTCTGGTAGTAGCTGGACAAACCCATTATGAAGTGAAGTGTATTCTTGATTCTAGACTTTACAAGGGAAAGTTACAATATTTAGTACAGTGGAAAGGATACCCATTATCTGAGGCCACTTGGGTAAAATCTAGTGATGTAAAAGCTGACAGGCTCATTCGTAAATTCTATGATAAACACCCTAACCAACCGAGAGGCAACCCCTAATCTATGGTTTTGTTTGAATTGCAGGATTTATCCTTTTTGTAAAGGGGGGCCGGATGTCAACGCTGTAACAATGGATGTTCCCGCTCTGACAACTGATGGAAATTGCAGCCATTTTTGCTATGCTTTTAATATGCTTTTTCGTCTTTTTAGAAATCAGGTGTAGAAGGCGGGTTGGGATGAATGCTCGAGCTCAGCTAGCCATAATAATAATGCTGCTCCATGGGAACTCAAGGACAAAACTGATAACGTTTTGGTGGGCTGAGGAGCTGGGGAGCTGGGGAGAAAGCCCGCGCTTCAGGCTAATTGGAGAATGTGGTTAATGACTACTTCATGGGGGTGGGAATAGCAATTTGCTACTTTGTATCTGGGGGAAGGGAATCTAGTTTTGGGTTCAACTATGTAGTGCCGATACTTTGTTTCCTGAATAAAATGTTCTTTGAGGAAGAATTCTTGCCTTGAAGTTCTTTTGATGGGTTTCATCTATCGGAACCATGATATATATATATATATATATATATATATATATATATATATATATATATATATATATATATATATATATATATATATATATATGTCAATTTTGTTATGCTACAGTCTGATTCTACAGTTGTTGAAATTCTTTTTTTTTATTATTAATCTACACTCAGTACCATAATGACAAAGTGAAAACAGAATTTTAGAAATGTCTGTAAATTTATTAAAAAGAAAAAACTGAAATATCACATTGACATGTGTTCAGATCCTTCACTCAGTATTTTGTTGAAGCACCTTTGGCAACAATTACAGTCTTGAGTCTTTTTGGGTATCACGCGACAAGCTTTGCACACCTGGATTGTGGGATTTTCTGCCATTCTTCTTTGCAAAGCTCAGTCAGGTTGGATGGTGGCCATTAATGGACAGCCATTTTCAGGCCCCTCCAGAGAGGTTTAATACGGTTCAAGTCAGTCAGTGTTCTGGCTGGGCCACTCTAGGACATTCACAGAATTGTTCCTAAGCCACTCCTGTGTTGTCTTGGCTGTGGAGAAAGTGAACCTTCAGCCCAGTCAGAGGTCCTGGGTGCAGGTTTTCATTCAGGATATCCCTGTACTTTGCTCCATTCAGCTTTCCCTCAACCCTGACCAGTCTTCCAGTCCCTGCTGCTGGAAAACACCCTCACAGCATGATGCTTCACTGTTGGGATGATATTGGGCAGGTGATGAGCTGTGCCTGGTTTCCTCCAGACATAACATTTAGAATTGAGGCCAAACAGTTCAATCTTGGTTTCATCAGACCAGAGAATCTTGTTCCTCACTGTCTGTCGTTCAGGTGCTTTTTTGCAAACTCCAAGCGGGCTTTCATGTGTTTTGCACTCAAGAGAGGCTTCTATCTAGCTACTCTCCCATAAAACCCAGATCAGTGAAGGGCTGCAGTGGTGGTTGTCCTTCAGGAATTCTGTCTCATCTCCACATAGGATCTCTGGAGCTCAGTCAGAGTGACCATCGGATTCTTGGTCACCTCTCTTACTAAGGCTCTTGCTCAGGCTAACCAGGTGACCAGCTCTTGGAAGAATCCTGGTTGTGCCAAACTTCTTCCATTTCAGAATTATGGAGGCCACTGTGCTCTTAGGAATATTCAGTGCAGAAAAAATGTTATTGTAGCCTTCCCCAGATGTGTGACTTGCAATAATACTGTCTCTGAGTTCTGCAGGCAGTTCCTTTGACCTCTTGGCTTTTGGTCTACTACAATCTGCATTGTCAGCTATAAGGCCTTCTATAGAGAGATGTGTGCCTTTCCAAATCATGTCCAATCAATTTAATTTACCACAAGTCATTTCCAATCAAGGTGTGGAAACATGTCAGCAACGATCAAAAGAAATGGGAGGCACCAGAGCTAAATTTCAAGGGTTGCTCCAAAGGGTCTGAATATTTATACCAATGTGATATTTCAGTTTTTTCTTTTTAATAAATTTACAGACATTTCTAAAATTCTGTTTTCACTTTGTCATTATAGGGTACTGTATGTAGATTAATGAGGGGGGGGACCCTTTTTTCCTAATACCCTCTCCCTTTTTTTTCTTAGTGCTTGGGTTGTAGCATGAGACTCCTCAGAAGATGGAGTCTCTTCATGCATTGCTAAAATAATTAGAATAAATGAACCTGTTGTGAAGCTGCCTGGACCTGCAGTGTATTGGTTGGAGAGCAGAACTTGGAGACAGACTCCATGCAGAGCAGGTAAGGTCACCCCTGCATGTACCAGGCCTAAGGGCTATTTCATCTTGAACATGCACAGCAAGCTAATTTACTTCTTTGAAGAACAGTCTTTTTACTCTTCAAATCTAATTAGAGCAGTCTGTATTTAAGACTGTATTGATTTGAAATTATAGCTTCCTCTTTCATTACATTAGACAATATATCCCTTTAACCTTGGTGACAAATATGTCAGCAACAATGCTTATTTTACAAACAGCACAATTAAAGCATCTTGAACAGTGAAAGAGATTACTTTAATTGCTCTTGTGAATAAATAAATATAGGAATTCAACTAAAGAATCAATTTTTTAAAAGGAAGAAATGCATGTTTCTGTTTAAATTAGTTTCTATTGCTATGATGGCTTTTTTACTTAGCTATTATTGCTACTGTTATTTTTCCTATTACTTCATTTGCCTACTTTACACATTTAGAATGATGTATATCTTCAAATTTAAATCTTGCAATGTTTAATGGTTGGGTTTTTTTTAACGTGACACTGTTTTTACATCGCTTTTCTAAAGGATGGATGCTCATTTTAAAAATAAAACATTTCTTTTCATAGCATAGCATACAACTTCCCTCTTGATTATTGTATATTTATGCATGAGGGATAGATAATATGTTTTTTAACATTTTTCCCAGTTCAAAAATATAACTTCATATAGCCTGGTAGATATGTAAACGTTCTGATTTATATCAAGCATATTGTATGTGTTCAGTTGTGAAATACATCCAAATGTCTCTGGATACAAACTGTGATAGTTTATTCATTTATATGCTTATTTAATTGGAGGCTAGTTGCATATTTGTAAATTATGTAATTCTGATTCATCAAAGTCTTTAGAGTTACATAACTATTTCATCACTAGCAAATGGCCAGCAAAGCATTTTCTGGAATAAAAAAATCCTGGTCTCTACCATAGAAGCTTATGTGAGACCTAGTCCATAATCATCCTTACATTAATTAGAAACTAAATCCACCGAACATCTGTAAAATGTATTACTAAGTAAACATGAATATGATTATGCTGAAAATACAAAAGCCCTAAACACATTCTTGATAGAACTTGTGTAAGGGCATATCCACACTTACCATTTAAGCTGTTCCTGCTAATGTTCATGGCAGCTAAGATTTAAGCCACTTTAAGAAAAGCATATTAAGACTGAGATATTTAAACAATTAGAGAAAAGTATTTACAAAGCTGGTACATTTCATTTTTTTTCATCTAAACTGTTATGTATGCACTTTTCCCAGTATAAATATTTTCAATAACTTTTCATAGCACAAATGAGCTTCTAAGCCTTGCTTTTATTATGTCTCAAATGTTAAAAATATTTCAAATATAAATATAATGTCCATTTTTTGTACATTTTCCTAATTCTTTACATTTATGTTTATTATATTTTTTTGTTTTTTATTTTGTTTGTAACTATGAACAAATTTCAGTTTTTAATTTATATATATATAGATTTTGGAATTATGAATTCAGTAAATCCACATTCAATTTTACCCAAATTTCTTTTTGAAACATATAAATAAATACTAAAATTTTTGGAGGAAAATATTGAAAAAATATGCTAATAATGAGCACAAACATTGGAATGTATCATCAAAATGATAATGTTTCTTCTTTATGGAATAGGGAGGGGGAAATACTGATGTTTCTTCTCTGCATTTACATGGGATAAAGTCTTTACATTAGCTTTTTATAACTTAAGAGATATTGAACAAACATCTACTACATATTTTTATCAAAATTTTAAAAAAGAGTTAATTAGGTAAGTTTTTATTTAATAATAATAATAATAATAAAGTTGGAAGGGACCTTGGAGGTCATCTAGTCCAACCCCCTGCTCAGGCAGGAAACCCTATTCCATTTCAGACAAATGGCTGTCCAGTCTCTTCTTAAAAACTTCCAGTGTTGGAGCATTCACCACTTCTGGAGGCAGGTTATTCCACTGGATAATTGTTCTAACTGTCAGGAAGTTTCTCCTTAGTTCTGGGTTGCTTCTCTCCTTGATTAGTTTCCATCCGTTGCTTCTTGTCCTGCCTTCAGGCGCCTTGGAAAATAGCTTCACTCCCTCTTCTTTGTGGCAGCCCCTGAGATATTGGAACACTGCTATCATGTCCCCCCTCGTCCTTCTCTTCATTAAACTAGACATACCCAATTCCAGCAATCGTTCCTTATATGCTTTAGCCTCCAGTCCCCTAATCATCTTTGTTGCTCTTCTCTGTACTATTTCTAGAGTCTCAACGTCTTTTTTACATCGTGGTGACCAAAACTGGATGCAGTATTCCAAGTGTGGCCTTACCAAGGCATTGTAAAGTGGTATTAATACTTCGCGTGATCTTGATTCTATCCCTCTGTTAATGCAACCGACTTCCCCTGTATGCAATTGGCTACATAAGCGAACTCCCGGATCTCCTTTTACTTTCACTCTGATGATGTCGGCAGTTTGGCCGATGAAAGCTAAGTGACTATATAATAATAATAATAATAATAATAATAATAATAATAATAATAATAATAATAATAATAATAATAATAATAATAATAATAATAATAATAATAATAATAATAATAATAATAATAATAATAATAATAATAATAATAATAATAATAATAACAACAACAATAAGAATAAGAATAAGAATAAGAATAAGAATAAGAATAAGAAGAATAAGAATAAGAATAAAAAGAATAAGAATAAAAAGAATAATAATAAAAAGAATAAATAAAATAATTGGAAAAGAGTTTTTAATTATTTTAAATTAAACACATTTATCTTTGCATAAAATTCATAGCTATGTTGAAGTATAATACTCTGGTATGGAGAGTCTTCTTGAGGAATGAGTGATATAATATTAAATATATTTTATTAATTTTGAAAGTTCATAGTTTTCTGTGTTTTGATAGCTAATCCATACCAAATGATATCACTTGTTTTATTATTATATCTTCTTCTTCTTGTGCCATATCCGTTATCGGACGTTGGCGATCATGTTGGCGATCCTGTTTTTATCAGCAGCCGCACGAAAAAGTGCTGCTGAGTTTTGTCCAAACCAGTCCCTTAGATTTTGAAGCCATGATGTTCTTCTTCTGCCTGGACCTCGTTTGCCTTCAATCTTTCCCTGGAGGATTAAATGGAGTATGCTGTATTTTTCTGGGTGTCGCATCACATGTCCGAAATATTCTAACTTTCATTTTTTAATTGTTTTGATGATTTCCCTTGGCTTTTCCAGGCGGCTTAAAACCTCCTCATTTCTGATCTTGTCCACCCAGCTCATACGTAACAGCCGCCTGTAAATCCACATTTCAAATGCTTCTAGTCTCTTCAGGTGGCCTTCTGTCAGAGACCAACTCTCTACTCCATATAGCAGGATAGAAAAAATATAGCATCTGACAAGCCTGATTTTCAGTCTTAGGCTTATGTCGTGACTGCAGAAGACCTTTTTCATTTTGAAGAATGCTGTTCGAGCTTTCTCTATCCTTGTCTTTACTTCAGCGGTCATGTCCCAGCTTTCATGTAAATTAGAACCGAGGTGCGTGATCCTTTCAACTTTTTCTAGTGGTATTCCTTCTGAATTTATTGGTGGTAAGTTATCTCAGATTCCACGTACCAATTCGTAGTTTTGGGTTTATCATGCTTCTAGCGGACCGGGAGATTCTTAGCACCCCTGCCCCATTTAAGGGGCGCCCGTACTCGGGGCCATTGTTAGGTTTTGCCGCCATTAACATGATTTTCCTGGGAAATATATAGTGTAGTAGTCTTCCCTTTGCTTTCTACACCGCTGTGCACATGCTGTTCAAGTGGCTTATTATTATATAGGTATGGTCATTTAGAAGACAGAATAGCCACAACCGGACTGTTCTCTGCCAGACAGAAAGAGAGAGAGAAAAAATATATACTAAATAGAAGAAAGAATAATTCAAGATAGGTTCTTGATAATGCAAAATGGATGGGAAGAACCAACTGACAACAAGAGAAATTATTCATTCATATTTTTGCAATTAATCAATGAAGAATAATTGTGCTAAACAAGTTTAGAAGGAAGAATCATCATTAATATGCCAAATTTTAGCTAGAAATGAATGCTTCAGTTGAAGAAGGTTTTGAATGCTAAAGTTGGAATTAATGTCAGATTCTTTTAATCATTCAGCTATATTCTCCTCATACAAGCAGTTTTTGAAGTTTCTCTCCCTCCCTCTCTCTCTCTCTCTCTCTCTCTCTCTCTCTCTCTCTCTCTCTCTCTCTCCAACTCATTTTCAAATCTTTTTTGGTACAGATAGACCTTGCGTAAGATCAGTTGCTTAATGTGTAATTGAAGTTATGACATACTTCAATAAAGTCTGTCTACTTATTACTGTCCTCAAAGTCTGCCGTACTCACAAGCCCCTGTCATGTAATTGCATTTTGAGCCATTTCTATGGATCTGAGATAGGCAGATTGGTGTTTGTGGTGTTAAAGGTATCATCATAGGATGCATCATTATTTTTCTATAGACAAAAGTGTGAGCTGCCAGCTCTTTTTTTTAGCTGTTATTGGCATTCATATGCATCAATTTCTTACCAAGAACTCAGAATGTCGTAATGTAGTAGAGTAATATATCTGTGGATCCAAGCACTGTGGCCTTTTGTAATGGACAGATGGAAATTTTGTCAATGCACAGATTTTAAAAGTGTTGCTCAAGATTTTATATCAGCCTTTTTCACTTGCCAAATTCCAGGCATACAATCTGATCATTGTAAGTCATCTGAAGGGCAGCAGGTTGGAAACATTGCAAATAACACAACAAAATCCATTAAAAGGACAACTGGCAGTAACATGCAAAAATAAAATTCTATACAAATGGTATTCAATTCTCTTTGGCTAAGAAAGTTTTCTTTTAAATACAGTGAATAACACTAGTTGCACTTCAGAGAGATGCTAAGGGACCACAAGCAAGAAAATTAAAGACAGCAACTTGGGACATTCTGATTAAACCTCCATCGCTAAATAGAAAAATCAGGAAATTTAAAGAGCTGTTCAATAAACACCCAATTAATTAATAATCAGGTCTGATCAGAGGTTCAGGAACAAAGCAATTAATCTTGAATTCCAGGAACAAAGCATGTTCAATGAATAGCATTTTTAAAACAGCTCCTGGCAATTTATATTAGTCACTTATACATATATGTTTTAATTAAAATATTACTTAAGGTGCAGTGTTATAGAAGCTTGTTAACAACCAACTATGTTAGTTATTTCTCATTAAGTCAGGTCAGGGAATGCAACTCAGGAACTGTTTTAAACACACAAGAGATGATGTATTTTCAGTTTAATTCTTTAGCGAGATGAAGGAATTAAGAATCAGTACCAAGTAGCTACAGTAACTCTTTCTTAAGCTCAGGGTAAATTGCGGAAAGGTTCTTGTGAAAGTGATTAATCCAGTAGAATTTTCCACAATGGAGAGCACAGATGCTGATCTGCCTTGTTTTTTTTTAAATAAAATTGCAACAACCATCAACCTTATATTTGTGCAAAATAAATAGATTCTTACTGGATCTTAGCCTAGACACATCCACGTCTTCTGCAGTGTGGATAGGCATAGACATACAGGAGGCATAAAAAACATGACATAAAGGAATTTTAAGCCAAGCATTGAGTATCAAAACTAAATAATTCAACCCAAAACAATTATTTTTCATCTATTACCTGGGGAGCGGTTGATGTTTTAAATCTATGTTTGACAGTCATAATGTCCCAATGGAAAAGAAGACAGAGCCAGGAACAAAATTTCAAGATGACTTAGATAAAGTAGTATTTCCTCTGGGAAATACGATTTGCATGCTGGGATGTGTCTGGATTCAGCTTTGCACTTGGTGAGGCAAAGGAGGTTCAGAATGGTGGCTGCATCCAAGACTAATTTTGCACAGTTTAAGTGTGGTGCACCATAATGAAGTGTATTCCATTTATTTAGGCATAGTTTCTTTTCATTTTTAACATAAGGATTTGTCAACTTTGGTTTTATTATTTCTACTATTCTACTATTTCTACTATTTCTATTTTATTATTTCTACTACTATTTCTATTATTTTATGCTTAGCATTCTGTGTGTTTACAGAGTATGAGGGATGATATTAAATAATGATATCAAGAAAATGAAGTATGAGAGTAGTTAGGGACAATTTTCACATCAAAGTCCACCATCAGCACATCAATAATAGGTAAGAGGGAACTTCCAGAGACGACAATGGTGGACTGAAGACAGCTCTGGGTTTGGTGGAAAAAATTACTTGGCAGAAATAGAAGTTGCTGAATGGATTTTTTCCTTGGAATTCCTCTCCAGATCAAGGAGATGACAAGGATTGCCCACAAGTTTCCTCCAGGATATCCTTGTGAAGAGAACATAAAACAGTGACTTCCAAAAATTTTGAAAGTAGGGGGTGGCGTGGGGTGGCGTAGAGAATAACCCTGCTTAACCTGTGGTTCTACACCTTTCAAAGTTTGGGTTACAAAATGGATTTTTAAAATTAAGATTAAAATATGTATGTTGAGGGAGAAAAGAGTCATCTTTCATATAATTTCTTTTTCTTTTCTTTCTATCTCTGCACTATTCTTCTCTTTTTTATTTTTTTTATTTCCCTTAGTTTGCATTAATCTTTTGTTTTGTATTTGTAAATTTTAATAAAATTATTGTAAAAATATTAGGAAAGAAGGGAAAAAATACAGAGAACAAGTCCAAGGTTGCAAACTCTGCTAAATCTGCT
Organism: Azemiops feae; assembly: GCA_023970755.1. Lineage (NCBI taxonomy): Eukaryota > Metazoa > Chordata > Lepidosauria > Squamata > Viperidae > Azemiops > Azemiops feae. The sequence continues at coordinate 4,913,827 of JALGBA010000053.1, read as the reverse complement.
CAACAATTTAAAATCATTGATCTCTTACTGCCAAAGAAAACAGTAATTTTTGGTCTGCCAGATTGGTCTAGTGGTTTAAAGCACCAGGTTAGAAACCAGGAGACTGTGAGTTCTAGTGCCACGTTAGGCACGAAAGCCAGCTGGGTGACTTTGTGCCAGTCATTCTTTCTCAGTCCAACCCTCCTGACAAGGTTATTATTACAGGGAAAAATAGAAGGAGGAAGTATGTTCACTGCCGTTAGTATTTATTAAAAAACTAAAGGTAGGATAAAAAAATAAAATAAAATAAATAATTTTAATCCCTTACTATCTCAAGTAGATGTGTGGATGTTGGAATCAGATTCGAGTTAAAGATTCTCCAACAAAACCATCTTTTGAATTCAGGGAAGATAATATTATAAAACCTAGTAATCACCTCTCTTTGAAAATACAATATAAATTTATTAAGCATGCAAACAACAACCTTTAGCAAAGCATTGGCAATTTGCTGAGCAACCTTGAACAGCCCTGAGTAAAAGCAGAACTACATTTTATATACCTTTGACGTTTAGAAAGGCAAGATACAGAAAAGGCAGATATTACAGCATGACCTTGAGTATTTTTGATAAACCTATCTGGGTGACTTTCTCATTCATTCTTTCCTACTAGGAGGTCAACATGTCAACTATACTATCTTTGAGACAGATCTCAGTGAATATAAACAGTCTGTTGTTGGTTGTCACTGGTTCCTGACTGATTCCTCCCCCTGTTGTCTAGCTCAGGGTTACTTCAGTTTGCTGTGAACATTTTCTTACAAGGGCATTTTAAACAGTGTGTGTGTATGTGTGTGTACTGTTTAAAATGGCCTTGTAAGAAAATGTTCACAGCAAACTGAAGTATAGGATCAATAGGATCAATGGAATGAATTCCTATCTGTTAATATGGTTGTTCCTGAGTTCCATTTCTTGAACTGATGGTTCAAGTTCTTCACTATTTCAAGATGTTGAGTAAATTATAAAGCATCTTGCAACTAAACAGTGTATTTTTGAAGCACAGGCTAGTTGTCAGTTTGGACCAATTAATTACAATGAGTAAAGAAGAAGAATTGTTAACATCAACTTTTAATTCTTTTATTTAGAAAAATAGTCTCCCTACTCCCCCAAAACCAATAAACATATTTTGGCTGATAATCTGTCAATTTGGAGGCATACCAGGCTGACAAGCTCAGTTTGAGACCTCAGCAGCAAACACTCAGGGAAAAGTAGCATAAGGTAAGTCTCACTTGCTCACTTCAAACTAATTATGTAATGCTACAAATTTTACTCATCAGAACTAACACAGGGTGTTGGCTCTAAAGAAGACTTGTACATTCTTGAGCCAACTCCATAATTAAAAAACAATCTAATAACCAAAGCAGATGCTTTTTTTCTTGATGAGATGCTTTGTGTTGTGGAGGCAACACTGTTCATCCTATTGAGGCATAGATATGATGTACCTTATTCCAGGAGCAATCTTTTGTCCACAAGCTGAATGAGGCTGCTGTACAAATGTTATGTTGGAAGTGTTGTAGGAGGTCATCAAGCAATTTGGCAGCTTATCTTTTTTAAAAATGGGGATTGTGTTGTGAAGCAGCATCAGAGCAACATTGAAGCAAAGTGCTCTTTGAAGCTTTGCATAAATATATAATCAATCCTTAATTATATTAAAATCACTAATGATCTAAATCTTTCTGTCCTTCAAATTTTATAATACATGCATTCTGTTATTAAAATTCATCTGTTAATTAGTACTTTATGACCACTAACAACCCAAAATGGAGGGATGTTTTACTGACAGATAATGTTCTTATTGTTTATTGTGAACTTAATAAGGCAGAGCTCAAGTAGATATTCCAAAACATACCCTGAGTGATTTAGTAGAAGTCATATTAATTAACACTTCCAATGGATGAGCTGTATGAAACTTTATCAAGGTCATAGAGTCATTTCTTTTTTAAAAAAATCCTTTAAAGTGTTTATATTTTGACTGAACTGCTTATAGTCCTTTCCCTCTGGATTCGTTGAGAAACACAATTCTTCTGGGTCATCACTCCTTTCAGAATTGAAGAATACAGATTTTTTTTCTGACAGACTTAATGCAACACAACTTAATATTAATGTTGTCCAAAAATCTATACAAATTCAGAAAGTGAATCAAGAAGAAACAATAAAGGAAAATAGTAAAAAGTGAAGCAAATGGAAGCAAAGTGTTTCAACTAGGTGTACACTAAATCAACAATGCAGGTGTCAATAAATCCATCAAGCCAAAACGCCATTTTTCAAATGAAAAGACAGAAGAAAAGGATTGGGGACAGAAAAAAAAAGATGATGATCATAGAACGCTGATAATTCATCTCTTTCTCTGATACTTCCAGAGCCACCTATTTGGGAATGACTATTCTTAATTTGTTGAGACCTGAGAAATTGGGAGGCAGTGTCACTAATAAAGATAAATAAGTGAGGTTTGGTTTCAAATTGGTTCCAAACCAAAACTGTTAATTATTATGGAATATCACTGATTAATCTTTTAACAGGAATATATATATATATACACACATACACATACACACACACAAACACACAAATATATATATAATCTGTTTTGCAATATTTGTTACTATATTTCTGCATGAGACTGGAGGATATTGATCTTAATTGTTATATATCATATTTATTTAAAATCCCACTTAGTGAAAAGAAAGATAGGTTTAGTGGAGGCAAGCTGCTTCATTTCAACAAAATTGTAAGTCTCTGTAATTACTTTGGATAAAGTTGAGTTTCTTCTGCATTAACTCCTGGTGACTATATGGATACATATACAGTATGTTGGGTTTTTTTCCAGCAAAAATACAGAAATGGTTAGCCATTGCCTAATTCACAATGTTTGTTAAACTTTCAACCTACAATTTTAAGATTTGTCCAATCTTGCTTAGTTTTTGACTCCAGCCAAAGTTGGTTAGGCACTGTCATCTGGCATACATGCAGCAGGTGGCCAGCACTACTATTATTAAATTTAATATGTTTAGTTGTCTATCTACTATTTATGGAATATCCCTCTCTTTCCCAATGTTTACCTCTTGACCACAATTTAGCGGAGCAAGTGAGTATATATTTGTGTGTGGGTTATGCTTAGCATGTGTAAACAATAAATCATCTCGGGTTAATAGAGACCCTATGTGTACTGTGTATTGCATTAATTTTTAAGACCCTGAATTTCTGTAGCATCATTGAAAGTTCGTGAATGTACCCACCAATAAATTCCACCTCCATTTTTGACCAAGACTCTTCATCCCTAAGCCCAACTTCCTCTATTTAGCCCCAAGATCGTGTGACCTACACATGTGCCTCATCAGGGAGTTTGAGAGTGGAAATAATCAATTAAGTATAAACAGAGGATTTTGCAACATTCTCATGACCTATTCTGACACAGAAACAGATTGAAGAGGATGGCACAGTACCAGCAGTCTGTTTAATTTGTATAATTTCTCTTATGTAAAAAGAAAACTCAGTGAAGACTTTCACTCACTTAGTTTGGCAGTTAGATGTATTATGGTCCAATTAAATGTGATGATATGATACTTTCAGTGACACCAATCAGAATAAGTTCACCTATCAGATAGAGAAATACCTGAATGTTAAGTATTGGAAATTAATAGTAATAATCTTTGAAAAGAGTTTGGTTCAACAGATTATGCTTTTGAAGCTAAGTCAGTGGTCCAGTTGCTTTATAGGAGTCAAAAGTTGTAAAGGCCAACTTCTCAGTTTACCAATGTATATTGAATGTATTAGCATTCCAGTCATACAGATATAGGGATCATTTAGTTAATTTTGATCTAACCTATTTTTTTTCCTAAGAATTGTGCTCCTTTAATCTATAGCATAGCTTTTTGTTTATTTGGAGATCATTGGCTGAAAATTTCAGGTTTATGAATTTGTATATTTTAGTGTTTCGGGGCTTTAGTAGTACTAAGCTGGCTCTTAAACACTGCATGTAGGATATTGAATTTGAAAGAGATTGCTTAATTTGGGGGGGGTGGAGTTAAGATAAACCTTACAACTGTACACTAACTTTAAATGATGAACAATGTGAAATGGACAAAATAGAGATGGTGGACATATATTTTTAATACTTTTAAAAGGGTCCTGCCTTATGTATTTAACCTCCATACCACAACAAAATTAGACCAGAAAAGTATGTACCTTCTCATTATCAGAATGAGATTTATCTGTTTCTTCAAAAAAAATTCATAATACACAGTGTGCACAATTATTAGACAAGTTGTATTTTGGAGGATTACAGTGCTCTTGGTCAATCCAAATATTCAAACCTGAATATTTAAGAAAGTAAAAGTGAGCCTTTGGCTTTCTTAGGAAAATAGCTATGTGTGCACAATTATTGGGCAACTATTAATGTGCAGAATTATTATGCATCTAAATGAAAAACAAAAAATTGCCCATCTTGTTTATTTGCATCTGTTAAAGTGAGAATAATAAACAAACAATTCAAAATGTACAAATAAACATTTGTGACATTTCAAAAAAAAAAATCAATGACCAATACAGCCACACTTCTTTTCAATAACAGTCATGGAGTCTGTCAGTTTCTTGATCTATTGGTGATCAACGTTTTGTGCAGCAGCAACCACAGCCTCCCAGACACTGTTCATAGAGGTTTTCCTTCAGTGTACATCTCCCATTTAAGAAGGGCCAACAAGTTCTCAATAGGGTTTAGTCAGGTGAGGAAGGGGGTCATGTCATTATTCTTTCATCTTTAAGGCCTTTACTGGCTAGCCACGCAGTGGAGTACTTTGATGCATGTGATGGAGCATTGTCCTGCATAAAAATCTTGAAAGATGCAGACTTTTTACTGTATCACTGCTTAAAGAAAATGTCTTCTAAAAACTGGCAGTAGGTTTGGGAGTTGATTTTGAGTCCATCTTCAACCAGAAAATGTCCAACTAGCTCATCTTTAATAATACCAGCCCATACCAGTACACCACCTCCACCTTGCTGGCGTCTGAGTCGAAGTGGTGCTCTGTGCCCATTACCGATCCAGCCACGGGTCCATCCATCTGGTCCATCAAGAATCAGTTTCATCTCATCAGTCCATAAAACCTTTGAAAAATCTGTCTTGAGATATTTCTTGGCCCAGTCTTGCCGTTTCAACTTATGTGTCTTATTGGTCGCATTTTAGCCTTCCTTACCTTGGCCATGTCTCTGAGCACTGAACACCTTGTACTTCTGGGCACTCCAGGTAGGTTGCAGTTCTGGAATATGACAGCACTGGAGGATAATGGGTTCCTGGTAGCTTCACTTTGGATTCTTCTCAAATGTTTGGCAGTTAATGTACGTCTTTTTTTCTCAACACGTTTTTTGTGACCCTGTTGACTATTTGCAACAAACTGTTAGCAATTTCAAGAGTGCTGTATCCCTCTGAAAGACTTTTTACAATGTTTGACTTTTCAGAGTCGGTTAAATCTTCTTTTTGGCCCATTTTGCCTGAGGAAAAGAAGCTGCCTAATAATTGTGCACACCTTGATATAGGGTGTTGATCTCCTTAGGCCACACCCTCCCTCATTACACAAATACACATCACCTGATATGCTTATATCCACTAAGCATTCAGGTTTATATAGCTTGGAGATGGAAAATATGCATTGAAAATGATGATATGGTCAAAATATTCACTTGCCTAATAATTGTGCACACAGTATATTTATTATGACTGCCAAAATGATTGTGACTGCCAAAATGATTGAATATACAGTTTTTATGCTTATTTTATGAAGCAGTGATTGTAATGGCTATATTATATGTACATATTTTCTTTTTATGATTTAATACTGTACCATAATAAATTTACCTAACTCCAAGTAAGGGAGGTGGAGCAGTATTCTGAATAATTCAGTCTGAGATGCTTCTGGATCCAGCTTTATACCTGAAAACTCACAAAGCATTTGTAGCCAGGAATGCCTTTGTTTAGTTTCATGTGGGTCTTCTTGATGAGAGCATCAGAGACATTTGCTTAATTATGTTAAAGCAGGGGTTCCCAACCTGGGGTGCTTGCACCCCCTGGGGGTGTGAGATGATATTCCAGGGGGTGCGAAAACTTGGGTTTTCAAAATTATAGTGTATATGCATAATTTGTTACCATTATTTTGAATTTTTGTAAAGGGTACGAGAATATATCAGAAGCATTCTAGGGGTGCGGGGTATAGAAAAGGTTGGGAGCCGCTGTGTTAAAGTGAATGATTTGGTGCTATCTTTAAACAGTGTTCAGATCACAGCAATGAGAACACTGCAGGGAAGTCTGTATAAGACCAACCAGGACCTTTTCAGTGCTTGTTTGGAATACCTTCCCTTGGGAGGCCAGGCTACCATTTTTCTGCTGAAATTCAGAAGCATAGTTTTTAAAACCAAGTTGAATTGTAGAAGAGGGGACCTCCTGTTTTGCCTCATTTTATCACTTAAGTTAATTTTTGAAAATATGAGTATTTTAGTATTTTTATGTTTGTCACTTAAACATTTTATATTTATTTGAAAGCATGCTGTCTGCTCTATCCTTCGAATGAAGGATTAAAAATATAAAATATATTTCTGGGATGCAATGGCTGTAACACATCATATTCATAGACTGCATATACAGGTTATTGCTGGTGGGGACTCTAGACATTTCTTTATTTGAGTTTAAAAACTCTTTTGAATTTAAGCATACATTTTTCACTGGAAGAATAAAACCAAATGTTAAGAACAGCTTCTTATTACAGATTCTTCAAACCAATTATTAAATTTAAGGAGTCTAATGATGACATCAAGCCACTTTTTTTGGTAAACCCTTCATTATTCTATTTTAAGACAAATGCCAACAGTTTTAATATCAGATTTAGGAAAGAGCAAGAAATAAAAGTATTGCTAAATAATCTTCCGGAAGTTGGAAAATCCTACTGTAATATTCTTCTCTTTGACATTTCCCCCATTAATCATCTATTTGGCTCTTTTTCATTTTGTTCTTAGTTCTTCAAAATCTCTATAGAAAATATTTTTTAAAAAAATAGTAATTTTGTTTCTATTATATCAGACATTTCTTCTTCCTTGATCTTCTCCTTATCATTAAATCTTGCTTATCTAAATATATACTACTGAGTTTCTAAAGAAAGAATAGCTGGAGAACCCAGAAATAGTGCTTAACTAATGTGCACTAGTGCATGGAGAACTATCTGAGCGGATTTGGTAACCAGCAAGAGACAGACAGCATTTCCAAGGGAAATAACATCTAGCTCTCCCCCCCCCTCTCGGTGTGAATATATATATAAGATGTGAACAGTCAACCTCAGCTTTAATTTTAATATATTGCACTGTGTGAAACTTTTAAAAGACAAGGATTCTAAAATTCACATAACCCCCATTGGTACTAACAATGTTATCATAAGAATATTGTAGGAGGCAATGTCAACTCTCCAGTCGACAGGAAAAAGGTGAAAGTTTTAAGACCATCAAGACATCTTCAATCATCATTTTCATCTTTCTGGAGAAGTAGATTTACTTATTAGGTGCAGGAAAAAACCTGTCATTTCACAGGATTATATGATTGCTGGCAACTTTGCCTTTTAGGCTGGGTTTTTATGAGCTAGCATGAAATACTCTAAATAGCCTTTAAAACTGAAAATGTGAAACTACAATCCAGCCTTAAATGCTCACTTTAGCAGTGATTGCACCAAAATCCAGGCGAGCGCTATTACATTTCTGGGGTATTTATTGTAGGCTTCAAAAAAAAAAAGTGCTATATTACAAACGTGTAGTGAGTGAACTTCTAGAAATATGTAGCAATTTCTCTTTATACTGTTAAACAAGTTATATTGAGATACCATGATTAGCAACCTATTTACCAGTAACAATGTCATTTTGTGACAATTGTTCCTAATTTAACCAATATGACACTATTCATGCCCAGAGGAAGAGGTTGAGATTGGAGAAACCTACAAAATGGCATAAGTGCAATAATATTTTAGAAGAAGAAAAAATCCAACCCTGTAGGGAATTATGCTTCCGGACACCCAAAGGCCTGAGGTAAGCATGGAATATTGATCTACTGGCCAGAATAGAAAGTGGAAGCCAGACTAGCAATGCAACTGAAGCAAAAAGAAACTTTAGTTATCTAATTAGCACTCTCTGTGGACTTGAAAAAGATACCAGGGGTTTAAGGAATAAATGTGAGCCTTTAAACTGTGGCATCTTTTTTTCAAACCCATGTGGAAACCTGAAAAAAAATCTGCTATAATTAAGAGTCAGGAGGTTTAGTTCAATGGCAAGCAAGCACAGAAGTTAGTGTTTTAGCTACTGTAAGTACTGCAAATATTTTCCTAGATGACAGTGAGATTCTCTGTAGAACGTATTCAATAACAATGTTTGAAGTTATTTCTGAGATAAATAATAAAAGCTAAATACTCTGAAAGCCAAACTTCAGTCTTCAATATATACAGCAGGTGAGGCCAATGCTTTTAGGTTTTTCAAAAACATCTTTCTAGTCAGTATTGGCAAAAGAATGTTGGATTAAGTAAACTTTTTCAGATATAATCAGATTCTTTGATTTATTGACTGAAAATATGATGTGTAATAATGTCACACTGTAGCTAAAATGAGAAATACTGTTAGGTCTGGACTTATTCCACAATTTTCATGAGAAAAATATTGTTATGTTATGTTATACTCCCAAATATGGACACATATGGTGAATAATGGACACTCATTTGACTTCATGGGGGCAAAAGCCATTGCCCAGGATACCTCCAAAGGAGGGCGCCTACTGAAGGAGGCCTGGTTCTCAGATGCGGGCTCGATTAATTGACACGTAGAATTGCCCCCGGCATACCAGACATTAAAAGCATATGAGGAACAAGTTAGGATGCGGATGGCATTCGCAAGGGGCAGAATTAAAGAAGGCAATCACCGTATGGAAAGGGAATTGGACCCACGACGAGCCGCTGGAACCAAGGAGGAGCAAGAACGATGGTTGGAGATAAACAACATGGTCCGCAAAAAGGAGGAGAGGAGAGATGATCCAACTGAACAAATGGGTTTGCGGGACAAAAAGGGGGAGGGCGACGATGGAGAATCACCGATGGTGCCAGATCCGGACGTGCGGCCCGGAACAGCCATGGGGGGGGCGGTTGGGAGATACACCAATGGCAGGGGCGTTAGGGTTGGCAAGGATGAGAGGGAGTGAATCCAGGGGTGGATCAGCAGGCAGCCCGGCTGACCAAAGGCAGACGAGGTGGAGGAATAGGACACGGCTGTGCGGGTGCACACCCTTGCGTAAAGGGAAACTAGAAGAAATAGGGCGAGCAGGGACAGATGGTGGAAAGTTAGACAAATGGGTGGACCAATACCAACAGGAAGGGGGCGGGAATGAGAAGGCATCGAGGATGCCGGACCTAGCCGTACGACCCAAAACGTGTATGGGGGTAGGGGTGGAAGGTGCATCAAGAGCAATGACACCAGGAAGGATAAGATCGGTAAGGAAGGGAGAGGGTGGAACTGAGGGCGAGGCAGCAGGTGGCTCATTTGAGCTTAGGCAGATGAGGCAGAAGGATAGGATGCGGCTGTGTGTGCGCACACCCAGGCATGTAGAAAGATTGGAAGAAATAGGACCCAGGGGGATAGATAATGGAAGGCAAGTACAGCGGATGGTTCAAAGGGATAAGAAGGAGGGGGGGAAGGTGAGGCAGTTGGCAACCGCACCAACGGTAGCAACATTAGGAAGGATAGGATCTGCAAGGATGAGAGGTGGTGAATTCAGGAGTGAGCCGGCAGATAGCCCAGCTGATCGTAGGCAGATGAGGCAGAGGGACAGGATATGGCTGTGCGCACGCACATCCAAGCATGGAAGGAAATCGGAGGAAATAGCACTAATAGGGATAGACAGTGGAAGACAGGAACAACGGGCAGACAAATGGGATGGAAAGGAGGGGAGCAGCAATGGAAAGGCATCTAAGACACCGGATCTGGATGTAAGGCCCAGAACGAGAACGGGGGAGCGGCTGGAAAGCATGCCAACAGCAGCAGCGCCAGGAAGGAGGGGATTGACAAGGATGGGAGGGAGGAAGGTTGGAGAACTGGAGTGCAAAAAAGAGGAGGCGGGACAATTAAGGCAATTACGGTCAGCCAGGATGGATGGCCCTATCACACAGACAATGAGTAAGCAATCATTGAATATATATATATATATATATATATATATGTGTTTTCTGAGGTTTTCACGGGTGTTTGTATGTAGGTCTTTGGTAATTCGGGTTTTCTCCCGTGTAAAATTGAGAGTGTCTTGGCGACGTTTCGACGAAGTCTCATTCGTCATCTTCAGGCTGGTGTCTCTTCGGCCTCGTGCTTCTAGAGGCAATGTGTGATCGCAGCTGTTTCTTCCTTTTAACTGCCAGTGGAGGTATGAACTGATTGGATGGGAGCTTGGCTGTGTTCTGATTGGGTGGAGGTGTGTTCTGATTGGTTAGGGGCTTGGCTGTGCTCTGATTGGATGGGGGGTTGGCTGTGCTCTGATTGGCGGGGTGTGTGCTCTGCTTGGGTGGGGGCCCTGTTGTGCTCAGATTAGTCTGAGTTGCAAGGGGATTTGAGATGGAGAGCTGCATTGCTGTTGTTTGGCTTCGCGTTCGTGGTCGTGCCACATCTTCAAGGTGGGTGTCAGTTTGCTTCACATATGAAATGGAGGGGTTTAAAATGGCCAATGATGCAGCTGTGGTCTGGTTTCTGGTCCGCGGTCGTGCCTCATCATCGGTGCGGGTTTGAGTCTGCTTTTTGTGTGGATGTGTGGTGGTGACATCATGTGTGGTCTTCGTGAGTGTGGGTCCAGTGTTGCTCCTTGTGCTAGGGATTCGTCTGTCAATAAGGCTGGGTTTCCAAATGGCTGGTAGGCGGGAGGTATCATCTCGTTTATTCATGCTGTGTGGGCGTTTTTCTATCTCGATGGCTTCTCTGATTATTCTGTTGTTAACGTGTTCAGTTTTGGCAATAGTTCTGGTATTTTTAAAGTCAATTTTATGTCCTGTGGCTTTGAGGTGTTGGACCAGGGAGGAAGTTGGTTCCTCTTTTCTGACTGAGTTCTTGTGTTCTTCAATGCGTGCACTTATTCTTCTGTTGGTTTGTCCGATGTATGTGGTGGGGCAGGCGGTGCATGGGATTTCATATACTCCTTGATTTTCTAACTCAATTTTGTCCTTGGGGTTTCTTAGGATGGTGGATATTTTTCGGTTTGTGCAGAATGCTGTTTTGATGTTGTGTTTGTGGAGGATCTTGCTGATTTTGTCTGTGGTGCCTTTTATGTATGGGAGGAGGGCTTTGCCGTTTTCTTGTTCTATGTCTTGGATTTTAGTGGGGGTTTCTTTTTGGATTAAGTTGGTAATCCTATTTCTTTGGAATCCGTTGGATGTTAGTACATTAGTGAGAGTGTGTAGTTCGGTTTTTAGGTGTTGTTCGTCAGCTAAGCGTTTTGTTCTCGAGATGAGTGTCTTGGCTACGGAGTTGATCTGTGCTGGGTGGTGGTGTGAGAGTGCGTGCAGATAGCGGTTTGTGTGTGTTTTCTTCTGGTAGATGGTGTGTCCTAGGGCGCCATTGGATTTCTTGTAGACTAAGACATCCAGGAAGGGAAGTTGCTTGTTAGCTTCTGTTTCCATGGTGAACTGTATTTTGGGGTGTAGGCTGTTGAGGTGTGTGAGGAAGTTGTCTAGTTTTTCTTTCCCATGTGGCCAGATTATGAAGGTGTCGTCTACGTATCTGAGCCAGAGTTTGGGTTTATGATTAGATTTTTCTAGAGCTTGGGTTTCAAAGTGTTCCATGTAGAGGTTTGCAATGACAGGTGAGAGGGGTGATCCCATGGGTGCTCCTTCTATTTGTTTGTATTTTTGTCCGTTGTAGATGAAGTATGTGTTGGATAGGCAATGGTTGGTCAGATCTAGGATGTGCTTGGGGGGGTTATATTTGTTTTGGATAGCTGTCAAGGCTTCTTTGATTGGCACTTGGGTGAAGAGGGAAACAACAGAATAATCAGAGAAGCCATCGAGATAGAAAAATGCCCACACAGCATGAATAAACGAGATGATACCTCCCGCCTACCAGCCATTTGGAAACCCAGCCTTATTGACAGACGAATCCCTAGCACAAGGAGCAACACTGGACCCACACTCACGAAGACCACACATGATGTCACCACCACACATCCACACAAAAAGCAGACTCAAACCCGCACCGATGATGAGGCACGACCGCGGACCAGAAACCAGACCACAGCTGCATCATTGGCCATTTTAAACCCCTCCATTTCATACGTGAAGCAAACTGACACCCACCTTGAAGATGTGGCACGACCACGAACGCGAAGCCAAACAACAGCAATGCAGCTCTCCATCTCAAATCCCCCTGCAACTCAGACTAATCTGAGCACAACAGGGCCCCCACCCAAGCAGAGCACACACCCCGCCAATCAGAGCACAGCCAACCCCCCATCCAATCAGAGCACAGCCAACCCCCCATCCAATCAGAGCACAGCCAAGCCCCTAACCAATCAGAACACACCTCCACCCAATCAGAACACAGCCAAGCTCCCATCCAATCAGTTCATACCTCCACTGGCAGTTAAAAGGAAGAAACAGCTGCGATCACACATTGCTCCTAGAAGCACGAAGCCGAAGACACCAGCCTGAAGATGACGAATGGGACTTCGTCGAAACGTTGCCAAGACACTTTCAATTTTACACGGGAGAAAACCCGAATTACCAAAGACCTACATATATATATATATATATATATATATATATATATATATATATATATATATATATATATATATATATTGGCTGTGTTGTTGGCTGTGTTGTTACATCTTGATTGGAAGATGGAATTGATCTAACAATTGATGTAACAATTGATGTAACAACACAGCCAACCAACCCGCTTACAGCTACAAAGCCAACACGCCACACCCCCCCTCCAGTATTTATAGAAGGATGGCAGCTCCGATCACGCTTTGCTCACACAAGCATGAAGCCGAAGACATCAGCCTGAAGATGGCGAGTGGGACCTCATCGAAACGTCGCCAAGACACTCTCAATCTTACACGGGAAAAGACCCGAATATGCCAAGACCTGCATACCTGTACCCGTGAAAATCTATGAAAACAAATATATATATATTTGTTTATATATATATATTTGTTTATATATATATATATATATATATGTATATATATATTTGTTTTCTGAGGTTTTCACGGGTGTTTGTATGTAGGTCTTTGGTAATTCGGGTTTTCTCCCGCGTAAAATTGGAAGTGTCTTGGCGACGTTTCGACGAAGTCTCATTCGTCATCTTCAGGCTGGTGTCTCTTCGGCCTCGTGCTTGTGTGAGCAAAGCGTGATCGGAGCTGCCGTCCTTCTATAAATACTGGAGGGGGTGTGTGGCGTGTTGGCTTTGTAGCTGTAAGCGGGTTGGTTGGCTGTGTTGTTACATCAATTGTTACATCAATTGTTAGATCAATTCCATCTTCCAATCAAGATGTAACAACACAGCCAACAACACAGCCAATATATATGTGTGTGTGTGTGTGTGTGTGTGTGTGTGTGTGTGTGTGTGTCCTTTATAATACTAAAAATGCGAATCCTGGGAATACACATGTTAACGGCGATGACTGCCATGGGAGGAGATGATGGACTAACAAGGGGTTATGATCGGGCTTTTGAAACGAACGTGCGGAAGTGGCTTGGAAAGAGTAAAAAAGGGGGGGAAACAGAGAGCAGGAATGCCTGAATGGCCATCCTTCGCAAGGTTGGGGCGAGGGAGCTACAGGTGAGACAACAGCGGCCTTGGGGGAGGGTGACAGCCTCACAGGGCGTCTTAATTGTAGGTTGAGAGATCGCTCCAAAACGGGAGGGGAAGGAGATAAGAAGCTAAGGCAGCTGGACAGCCACCCCCCGAGTGCATGTACGCGCACAAGGAAAGCAAAGGAGGATCTGAAGGCAACCAGCAAGGCCACTGACAGATTGCCAGGTGTAGACCAACTCAGCACATTGTGGACTATTACAACCAATGGGCTGATGACACGCTCGAGAACCCGGGCGCAGAGGCAGGAGGCTATATAGGCCAGCTCCCAGAATGCCTCCCACTCCAACTCTGAGGACGTCCGTAGTTGGCGGACGAAAGCTAAGTGCTCTTTTATCTACAGGCCTGTTTATATTAAACAGCCTTGTTTATTTTTATCCTGGTGTTCGCCTTTTTCTTGTAAGAATTTTATTTATATATATATATATATATATATATATATATATATATATATATATATATATATATATAAATAAAATTCTTACAAGAAAAAGGCGAACACCAGGATAAAAATAAACAAGGCTGTTTAATATAAACAGGCCTGTAGATAAAAGAGCACTTAGCTTTCGTCCGCCAACTACGGACGTCCTCAGAGTTGGAGTGGGAGGCATTCCCACTGAATATATATATTCAATGACACAGTCCTCGATCTCCAGGAGAAATATAAACCAGCTGTTTATTGTTAAAAAGGTTAAAACAATAAAAACAACTATTTACAATATTAAAACAACTTAGCTTTCGCTGGTCCCCTGCCAGCGTCCTCAGAGTGAAGTTTTTGGGTGGAGATTACTTTTATAAACCTTGCTAGCCTAATTGCTGCTTCATTAGCCATTTCAAACCCCTCCAATCCATACATGAAGCAAACTGACACCCACCTTGATGATATGGCACGACCATGAACGCGAAGCCAAACAACAGCAATGCAGCTCTCCATCTCAAATCCCGCTGCAACTCACACTAATCCGAGCACAACAAAGCCCCCACCCAAACAGAACACACCCCCATCCAATCAGAGCACAGCCAACCCCCCATCCAATCAGAGCACAGCCAAGCCCCTAACCAATCAGAACACAGCCAAGCTCCCACCCAATCAGTTCATACCCCCACTGGCAGTTAAAAGGAAGAAACAGCTGCGATCACACATTGCTCCTAAAAGCACGAGGCCGAAGAGACACCAGCCTGAAGATGACGAATGAGACTTCGTCGAAACATCACCAAGACACTTCCAATTTTACGCGGGAGAAAACCCAAATTACCAAAGACCTATATGTGTGTGTGTGTGTGTGTGTGTGTGTGTTTTCTGAGGTTTTCATGGGTGTTTGTATGTAGGTCTTTGGTAATTCGGGTTTTCTCCCGCGTAAAATTAGAAGTGTCTTGGCGACGTTTCGACGAAGTCTCATTCGTCATCTTCAGGTTGGTGTTTTCGGCTTTGTGCTTCTAGGAGCAATGTGTGATCGCAGCTGTTTCTTTCTTTTTAACTGCCAGTGGGTATGAACTGATTGGGTGGGAGCTTGTCTGTGTTCTGATTGGGTGGAGGTGTGTTCTGATTGGTTAGGAGCTTGGCTGTGCTCTGATTGGATGGGGGGTTGGCTGTGCTCTGATTGGATGGGGGTGTGTTCTGTTTGGGTGGGGGCTTTGTTGTGCTCAGATTAGTCTGAGTTGCAGGGGGATTTGAGATGGAGAGCTGCGTTGCTGTTGTTTGGCTTCACGTTTGTGGTCATGCCATATCTTCAAGGTGGGTGTCAGTTTGCTTCATGTATGGATTGGAGGGGTTTAAAATGGCTAATGATGCAGCTGTGGTCTGGTTTCTGGTTTGTGGTCGTGCCTCATCATCGGTGTGGGTTTGGGTTTGCTTTTTGCGTGGATGTGTGGTGGTGACATCATGTGTGGTTTTCGTGAGTGTGGGTCTAGTGTCATTCTTTGTGTTAGGGACTCGTTTCTCAATAAGGGTGGGTTTCCAAATGGCTGGTAGGCGGGAGGTATCATCTCGTTTATTCATGCTGTGTGGGCATTTATCAAGACATCAAGACATCAAGACAGCATTCTGCACAAACCGAAAAATATCTACCATCCTAAGAAACCCATCAAGACAGCATTCTGCACAAACCGAAAAATATCTACCATCCTAAGAAACCCCAAAGACAAAATTGAGTTAGAAAATCAAGGAGTATATGAAATCCCATGCACCGCCTGCCCCACCACATACATCGGACAAACCAACAGAAGAATAAGTGCACGCATTGAAGAACACAAGAACTCAGTCAGAAAAGAGGAACCAACTTCCTCCCTGGTCCAACACCTCAAAGCCACAGGACATAAAATTGACTTTAAAAATACCAGAACTATTGCCAAAACTGAACACTTTAACAACAGAATAATCAGAGAAGCCATCGAGATAGAAAAACGCCCGCACAGCATGAATAAACGAGATGATACCTCCCGCCTACCAGCCATTTGGAAACCCAGCCTTATTGACAGACGAATCCCTAGCACAAGGAGCGACACTGGACCCACACTCACGAAGACCACACATGATGTCACCACCACATATCCACGCAAAAAGCAGACTCAAACCCGCACCGATGATGAGGCACGACCGCGGACCAGAAACCAGACCACAGCTGCATCATTGGCCATTTTAAACCCCTACATTCCATACGTGAAGCAAACTGACACCCACCTTGAAGATGTGGCACGACCACGAACGCGAAGCCAAACAACAGCAATGCAGCTCTCCATCTCAAATCCCCTGCAACTCAGACTAATCCGAGCACAACAAAGCCCCCACCCAAACAGAACACACCCCCATCCAATCAGAGCACAGCCAACCCCCCATCCAATCAGAGCACAGCCAAGCCCCTAACCAATCAGAACACACCTCCACCCAATCAGAACACAGCCAAGCTCCCACCCAATCAGTTCATACCCCCACTGGCAGTTAAAAGGAAGAAACAGCTGCGATCACACATTGCTCCTAGAAGCACGAGGCTGAAGAGACACCAGCCTGAAGATGACGAATGAGACTTCGTCGAAACTTCGCCAAGACACTTTCAATTTTACACGGGAGAAAACCCGAATTACCAAAGACCTACATATATATATATATATATATATATATATATATATATATATATAAACAAATCACTTACTACAATAGGAAAGTACAATGAGAACAGAATTAGAGTATCTTGAAGATTTTTTTTATAATAAAATGAAATAATAAGCCCTTTTTGGCTATCACAGTTAAACCAATTGTCTTCAAGCACTCTGGACAAAGAAATGATGGAAAGTAAGAAATGCAGCTGATTTTTGAAGTGCCTAGTGCTGAACAGTAAGATTTTCAGTGTTTCTGATAAAAAGTATATTTAAGGGTTGTTAAAAAAAATTCAAGTCAAAAAAAGGAAGAAAGATAGGAGATCACCTTCTCTCCTAGTGTGCTTAATGCAAAAGTAGAGTCACTTTGTTCTAACAATAATTATGTGACATTTCAATAGGTGGTTTTCAGCTTTTTCATAAAGAACTTTTCTCTAATTAATGGATTGTTAACTTGGCAGCAACGTCTAGCCTTTCTTCAGAACATTTTGTGAAGGAAAAAAAAGAGGAAGAAGATTTCTCCTAGCATAAGAACTGCAAATGATATATAGCATAAATGGTAATCTTACCTTACCAAATAATACCAGAATCCAAAATATACCACATACCCAGTGTCAATTACAGATTTACAAAGCAACATGGTCCAAATACCACGATAGTGGAATTAATTACATGGACACATTTATACTCATTATCTGGATCTTAATTGGCATGGGGAGGGTTATGTTCAGTTCTTTTAAACATTACCAGACTTTTTTCTTCTTCTTTTACTATTTTAAAGCACACACAAAAAAGTATTAGAAAAAAAGATTGACCAAAGAATAGTATTAGAAAAACACAATATAGTATTACATTTTACTTCATTTGAAACTTAACTTGGCTGATCAATAGGACGATGGCCCAATAAAAAAGAAAGTAGGTACATTTTCCCCCCAGGACCGAAAGTAAGAAAATGAAATAACTCAGTGCATAAATGATGGCTTATTGGATCCCACACATTTCAAATCTAAACTCTTTAGGGACAGGTTTTTTTACCACTGATTTGAATTCCTCTCCTCCTCTTTCCATGTCTAGATGAAACTTTTCACTGCCAGAATGAAAGCACCTTCTTGGCTTTGTCATTGATTATCACAGTCAATTTGTCGGTACATGTTTCTGGTAATAGCCAACATACCAGCTGATAGGCTGGGCTCCGTGTCTCTCCCCGTTCAGCTGCATAATTATTTTTTCAAAAGAACTGAAAGCTAGTGACTCAAGTTGAATAAAACTTGAAAAAAGGTATATACATTTAAATATGTTGAGAAGTATATTTTGGGACCCTTCATTTTTTCATCATCTTTGTTTGGTGTCTACTCATTTTTCTTTTCCTCTTTATCAGAACCAAGTGTTCTTCCTTGATCATATTCCTGATTGTCTTCTTCTAGATTATTCCTTCCATAATCTGCCTTGAGGTCTACAGAGTCCTGGACTGGAATCTCATGTTGGAAAAAAGGATTCTGCACTTGAACTGGAAGAGTAAAGTGGTATTCACTTTTTTTACTCAGCAGCTGGTTTTTAAATTATGTTGTTTATTGTTCCTGACAGTTGAGAGCCATCAGTATGAGTATTTTTTTTTAATAAATGCTTGTTGGATATATATTTTTCTTTAAATATGCAATGCCATGTCATAATATTATTTAGACCTTACATTAATCTGGAACAACTTTTCCCCATTCCTGCAGGTATGTTTTACCAATGTCCATTTGGCAGTATAATTAGTGTTAATGCCAGTGTGGTAGTAAATGCCACTAAAGTTTATTAAAGCAAATTATGGAAGGCAAAAGCAAGAGTTATATAAATGGTATTATATGTCATGCATCAACATTATTTGGCATGAATGTTAATTGTCCAGGATTGATGTTGTTGGGTTTTTTAAAAGCAGAATGACACTGAAAATGAATTACAAACATTACTAATACTTTGAGGGAATGGACAGTCCTATAATATAGAAAATATTTTTACATTTATGATTAGCACTATTATTTGTTATTGATGAAGTAACTTCCTTCTATATAATTTGCCTATTTTCATAAACATCAATAAATATTCTGTCAGCAATTCTGATTTTTTTTAAAAGGTGTATTTGAGGTTGGAAAAATCTTTTTGAAGTAAATAAACACTTTAGAAACTTAGGGTAAACAAATTTATTTTTAAAAAGGGAATGTACAGTTTTATAATCTACTAGGAGCTAAGTGTTTTCGACCATTCCTATTATATAATGCAACTAATCAAACTCGATCAGCAAGTCGATTGCTATTTTAGATGAATCTCTGTTGGCTGGAAACGGAACCCCTTAACATCCAATCTTTATATCCTAGCCATGGAAAAAACAGGACTTGGTGTCATTAAATTCATTGGTCTGAAGAAATTTAATGTACCTATATGTTGAATTGTAAGTATTGTTTGTTCCAGCCAACTAGGCATTAAAAAGAAACCAAAGTTCATTGGTTTGAAACTGTCTAGCTAGCTTATCTTTTTTGCATTATGCTAAAACATATCTTCATCTGACAAATAACTCTTAATCATTGAGTTTTTAAAATTTTAATTATGTAATCCACATTCATACATCTTACAAATATGATATTTTAGTCCTCTAAATCATAGCAGTCATGACATTTATAAATATAATTCCTGAATTATTACAGCTTATTAAGAATATATTTCTATACTAAATGAGAACATAATGCAGTGTATCTTTAGGCAACATTTCAATTGCCTTCAAAATTCAATAGATTCACTGCATGCTATAGCCATATAACCACCTCAAGAGATTTTCAAAGCACTTCTAATTATGTGTACATTGCAAGAATACAGTAAATTCTTCTATCTCTTTTGTTGTCTATTGATTAAAAAGTCTAACAGCTGATCCAATGTTCACTGTATGTATCCATAAACATATACACAATAAATCCTTTTCAAAACTGACTTCATATTTGACAATGAGGTCATATGAAAAAATAATTGCCTTAATTTCAGCAAAGCCTACATTAGCTTCATAATAAATCAATAGCCTAAACTTAATTAAATAATAATTCCTTAGGTCTTTTGAGGTCTATCTATACTGAATAATTTGACAAACCAAAACATCTTTTAAGTATAACATCTATCCTACTTAAGGCATGATTTACATTTAATCTAATTTGTTCTCTAAATTATCACAGATGAACATACAACAATGCTTGTATTCTTATGCCAAGGACTGTTGTCTAGGCCCTTCTATCTGATTCCAACCTGTATTATTAAATTTTAGTCTGTTTTGCTGTATCCAATATTTATTGTACCCTGTTATCTTCTTATTTAAAGAATGCATCTCTGTTAATTTTCTTTAAAAACATATTCAAAGACTTGCACTGTATTCAATATGCTACCAGCAGTAGACCAAATGAGCTGCAAAATTTGTAAAATTAAAAACTGTACACTATGTAGGCCTCTCTAAGATATAGGATTCACATTGGTCTAACCACTCTTAAGAGTGTTTACAAATTCTGAGTAGGAGGTTATAGGAGCATATCCTTGTTAGTCTATGGTGCCAAAAAATCAAGAGTCTGGTAGCACCTTTTCCAACAACACATTTTATTAAAAGGCATAAACTTTAATGGACTGCAGTTTACTTCATCAGATGCACATAGTAATTGGACTAATGTAGGATTTAAATTGGAAAGAAAGGAGAGGAGAACGCAAGTTGGTTATGCAAATGCATGTTATATGTACCAGTACCATATAGTCACTCCTTCACTGAGACAATTTATCCAAATTCAGATCTAACATTCCATTCACAAAGGCAAATCTTTCAGATTCTTCCAATTCTATTAACTTTTGAAAAATTCTTTTGTAGCATTGTTATTCTTTATATTTGGAGTACAGCTAGAGGCCAAGATTATTATTTTGTCTTCTTTCTATAATTTTAAAATTAAGATCCACCTTTTTTATCTTTGAATTGATCCATTACCTTCCAAGAAATTGACTTAACATACAATATTACTCCATTTTCCATTTCAAGCAGACATAATAAGCAAAGAAGGACATTTTGATGCAATATGCCAGCACTAAGCCTCACATTTCACAAGCCACCATCTCACCATCTTACCCCACTATACAGGCAACATCTGGCACCTTTTCCCAAAATCAAAGGAATATTTTTGTGGGCATCAGTTTGATTCAGGTAAAGAGATGGAAAATATGATCATGCCCTGATTGAAGAGACAAGCTGTGGAGTTCTTTTGTTGATGTCTTTAGGAAGCTTGTATAGTGTTGGCAAAAGTGTGCAGTGAATTGTGGCAGAGTATGCTGAGAAGTGAATATAGGTAACAAAAGAGCTCATTTCAAGAATTATTTTCCACTTCCATTTACTGAAATATCTAACTAAAGTTTTGGAGGTTGAAGTATTATTGTTCATTCCACCTTCAGGTATTCTGCATAAACTAAAGCACCCTATCCATTTTAACAGAATATGAATTCATTCCATACAGTTAATTTTAATGTTATGATATAGCTAATATCTGAAGCAGTTTCTCCTCTCAATATTTTTATCTATATCTCAAAATACTTTTCAAGCATTTTGACTTATATTATGGGTTATCAATAAAAACGTAACTCAGTGAAATGCTTACTTAAAGCAATACATCATCTAGTTTATGTTTTGGCAGTGCTTGATTCAAATAACAATGGTTATTAATAATGCAATCATTTTCACTGTGTTCAGAATACCCAAAAGATTGGAAGCAATTAAAAAATTTTCAATATGCATGTAGTGCCTTCTCTAAAATAAGATGATTTACTGAGGGTGCCATGACTTCAACTCAGTCATTAAATGAGTTGACTCTTGCAGAAACAGCTGTTGCTTTAATACTCACAACAAGCTTACTAGGAAGCAAGACCAAACACACTAAATTTGGATACTGAGCATTACATTCTCAAAAGGGATTGAACATGTCAACATCTCCAGAAATTTATTTTATCTGTTCATTTTTTACATGTCTACACTTTTAAAATAAACTTATGGACACCTTAAAATATACTTTATATCTACCTGTCATCATTAGAAGGATCCCAAAGCAGAAATACAAAGATAGTCCAATTTAATTCAATGTCTATATCTTGAATAAGGGTTGGAAAAATGGAGGTTCATTCACCAATAGATTAACCTGGGGAAATATCAGTGTTTTTTGTTGTTTTTCAGCAGAATGGGATGAAATTATTGTTATGAGAGTATGGTGTTATGAGAGTGATGTATGAGTTTCTGAGCATAATGCAAGAGGGTCTCAATGTGTCCCTTATGATAGAGATGATTATGAAGTCTGAGGCAATCAGCTTTGCTTTGCCACAAATAAATCAGTCACTGGGGTTTTCAGCTATTAAAACAACTCACAAAACATTGCACAATCACTCAGGGTGAAATACTAGGTGCACTAAGGTAGAACAAATGGTAAAACTAAGGATGTTTTTCAATTGGGAACTTTCCATTTCCAAGACACTGTGAATGGGATGTGTAATGCTGACCTAATCACAAGAATTACTGTCACTGAAACAAGACTCCACCTGCTTCCTATCCTCTCAATGGCAATAAGATAAATGACCCCCTTCCCGACCCCAAACCCATTTTTGGCACAACTGGCATTCTTAGCACAACACAGCTGCAGTAAAGCAAATGAAAAATGAAGCTGCATGGAAGTTCCTGCCTGGAATGGAATAAGTTCAGATTTAGTAAATGGAAATTATCATCATAATATTGCCTGAGATTTGGAAGATATGCATCATTAATAAAAATTCACACTACAAGTCTTCCTTCATAAGAAGAGTTTTAAAGGTACAAATGCACTGCTATTGTTCAAGAAAAAGCCAGTTTGGTGTTATTAAAGGTGGTTAAAAATATCAAGCTAGAATTGTGGGTTCCAATCTCCTGACTTAGGCATAAAGCAAGGCTGAGTGACCTTGAGTATGTATGGTCAAACAGCCTTGAATACTATTTTCTGAAAAATGTATCATATACAGTATACTGTATGAGTGTGTGGATATGTTCATATGTTTTAGTCTCCAGGCCCTTAATCATCTTAGTCGCTCTTCTCTGTACTCTTTCTAGAATCTCAACATCTTTTTTTTTTTTTAATTTTTATTGAATACAAAAAAAAAAAAGATTAAAAAACATTGAACATAGTGTATCATCTTTGACATACATCTTTGTCTAAATATTCCTTATTATACACATACTTTATACATTTCAGATATTCTTCCTCTATTTACATCCCTTCTAATGACCTTCCTTCTTTTTTTTCCTTCCATTTGTAAAATTTATTCCAGCTTAAATAGTATTCTGTTTCCTCCACGCTATAAACATGGACCAATGGCAGCAAATCTGGGAACGTAATTGCAAAATTACATTGGCAACAACTTACAAGGAAAATCTCTATAAGATGCTCTTTAGATGGCACCTGCCACCGGCGAGGCTCGCAAAAATGTATAGTGGCTACTCACCACTTTGTTGGAAGTGTAAAAGGGAAAAGGGTACTTTTTTTCATGTTTGGTGGGCTTGCAAAGAGGTACAGGTTTATTGGCAGAGGGTTTGGAATTGGATAACAGAAATGACGGGTCAAAAAACTCAATATAAACCAGAGATGCTACTACTTGGCATATTAGAAAAAAATATAAACAAAGATGATATATACTTAATTATTCATGTAATAACGGCGGCAAGAATTTTGTTTGCCCAAAATTGGAAAACAAATGAAGTGCCTAGTGGAGATGCGTTAATAAGGAAAATTTTGTATTGCGCAGAATTGGATAAGATGACGAAAGAATTAAAAAATCTAGAGTCTCAACATCTTTTTTACATTGTGGCGATCAAAACTGGATGCAGTATTCCAAGTGTGGTCTTACCAAGGCATTATTAAGTGATATTAACATTTCATGTGATCTTAATACTATCCCTCTGTTAATGCAGCCTAGGACTGCTTCTTCCTATCCCTTAGTTATAGATATTTCTATATCATGGATTATTCACAAAATCAACAATTTGGAATAGTCTTAAAGTGATGCTTAATTTTTAATTCCTTTTAAATTAGGGGAAAATTGTTCACATGTGTGGGATTCAAAGAGAAGATATATTGCTAATGATAATCCAGTGAATAGTGAATAGATATGTTTAATTTAAAATTATTGCTCAGAAATTATACTTCATCTCTAGATCAGGAAATCAAAAGATATTTTCTACTTAGAAGAAAAGTGTGCATGTATGTAAGAAAGCTTGTAAAATGATGAAATTAATCTCATACTATGATGTTGCAGAAGATTGAGAAATAAAATTAAAATCTCTGAAGAGATACATGACTGAGTTCTAATTTCAGAATTACCCAAATTGGATTTAAAAGAACGGAAAAGCCAATATTGCACAAGAAACATGGATTAAAACCATAATGCTTAAAAGGAAAGGAAATCCATCATATCAAGAAGACACAGGAGATGAGAAAATAGCCAATAGTTAACTTGTATAGCACAAGAACTGGATCCAAACAGTTGCTTACACAGGTGCTGTATTAAATTCTCTCTATCTTAATAACTTATTTCGAAACTGAGGTGGCCTTTAGAGGGGGAAAAAAAACACCCAGAACAAATCTCTTAATATGGAATATAATCTCAACTTCCTTCGTTTTCAGGAAAGTTTATGCAGAAATATTCTTTTTTCCCCAACATGGCGCCTTCAGATACCTTGAATAACAGTTCATATATATTTATTTAAAAGATTTATATGGCCACCCATCTTAAGCAACTCTGGGCAGTTTACAAGAACCATAAAACCAATAAATAAAACCATCAAAGAAACAATAAAATAATAAAAATCCCACACTATAATTATCCCCCTTGGGATACCCCACAGCAGTCTCAGCAGCTCCTCGGCCTCTTTCCATGCCTTCTATGCATCCAATCCCAGAGCCTCAGTAAAAAGCCAGATCTTAATGGCTTCTAAAAAAAACTAGAAAGGTAATTGGCCATAGCCATTGACCATGCTGATTGCTAGAAATGGGAACAGCAGTTCCATACATCTGGAAGACATCACTGTACTAGAAGTAGTATAATGAATGAAGGGTTGCTCAATGGACTTCTTTTCTAGGGCTTTGCCAAAGAACTGCCTTAGTACTATCAGTTCAGTAGCATTCAATTAGCATGAAATGATGTCCCAGATTCTATGGGAACTGCTCTTTTGCCTTGTATCATGTGTCCCTTCTGTGCACTCCAAGGTCTTTTTGCCTGTAATATCCTATGGTTTGAATCTGGTAATTTATAAGATGCTAATGGATTGATGATTATTTTTATATGCACTGAAATTGAATAAAGTGACCTACGGTTCTCTCTTGCAGTTCTATTATCCTTTTAATGTCAGTGTTGCTTTGGTCCAAATGAGTTGTATAATGACTGGTGCAGCATTCTCAGTTCTTTGATTGATCTACATAGTGGTAACAATTTCTCATTTTCTGAGCATCAAATAGACAGCAGAATTTGAGAAAAAAATAGCACAATAGAAAGGATTTCAAGGACATAAATGCTTAATTTGAAAGAGAAGACTCTTAAATATAAATAATGTTTGTCGACTTGGCATTTAAATTTCTCTTTGCCAGTGCTCTGCTGGAAGGGAAGTATTTCTGTAGAATTAATGACAGGTCATTATTTTTAAAACTTTTAAAATGTCTCTTGAGCGCCTCTAAGTAGCAAGTTAGGCTATACTTTTCACAAAGTATCATTACACAGATGATAAATAATTGAGAATTGCTGAATTATTTTTTTACTAAAATTAGCTTTGCTTACCAAATTTGAACTTTGTTCAACACTGCAAAGACTGCAATGAAAATGCTCTTAAAAATAACCCTTGTTTATACTATTGGACTTACAGCTGTATCTCATATTGAGGCATAAATTTACATTCCTCACTGAAGGTTAATCCTACTATTATGCCTATGCCTTTGTGTCATAGGACTTCAGCTGAGATCCAATTACTTTGACTTCACTGTTTGTACAGCTCATTCTTTGTATTGTTTCACACTGTGGAAAAAATAATGCAGCTTTAAAGAGATGTTACGCTTGTTCCCCCACGCATGGTAAAGTATCAGTTTGAATTATTTCCAAAGTGCTGCCTAACTCTAATACCTATACTCATTTGCAATGAGAAGCATAAGCATTAATCTCTTTCAGTATTAAAATAAACAATAAAACAGAAGTTTCTGGCATTTTTGGACATTTCAGAGAAAGTTTAATAATAGTTGGTTGCCATTTCCTTGGTGTTAGAAATGAAGTCCAGGAACATTAACTTACATGATCCAGACTTGTTTCATAATTTGCTATACTTGGGTCTTAAATCCACAAGACTGAAAATATGAAGATAAATAACATTGCATTTTTAAAATGTTTATATTCTTTGATTATGCATATCCCAGCATTTGTCATCGATCAAGAATGGTGAAGCTTACATCCATGGGGTTGACCAAAATAATTATGAGTCAGTAAATGATTTGCAATGATATATTGTTAACTTGTGCTGTTTGTCTTGTCTTGTCTTTTTGTCTTTTCCTTTCCTTTTCCATTTGATGCAGTGACAAGGAAGAGAATGTTTTAGCTATTTGACTTTTAACTTAACATGGGAGAAGCACATGGAATTGATGAAGAGTAAAGCAGAAATGTTTGTGGACATATTTGGACATATGAGTTAATAAGACAGAAACTAGAGTCATAAATTCTATTGAGTCATTATGTGCATTATTTTTCTCTTAGAGATCCTTCAAATTCAAATTAATATTTTTTTGAATCATGGTTTATAGCATGATATATGAATCTAGGCAGAGATAAAGAAAAGAAAAGTCTCCACACTCACACAACTATGTATCTATTCTCCTTTCCATTATTTGAAATGTCTACCCACTAGATAAGATCTTGATGGCTCTAACATTTGCATTTCAGTTTTAGAAATAATCTTAATGTTTGGAACTTTCTTTGCTCTTGCTATATACACATGTAGTAAATGTATCATGTTGGGGAATAGATTGGACTGTTAGGTTATCCCAAGATCACA
The DNA here is from genome assembly GCA_023970755.1 of Azemiops feae. Classification (NCBI taxonomy): domain Eukaryota; kingdom Metazoa; phylum Chordata; class Lepidosauria; order Squamata; family Viperidae; genus Azemiops; species Azemiops feae. The sequence continues at coordinate 4,886,749 of JALGBA010000053.1, read as the reverse complement.
TTTTGTAGGCTGAATTGTTAGATGTAGCTTTGTCTTCATTGTCTGTTTTTACCAGATCAGGATTCTATAATTATATGCAGAGTTTACACTACAACTGCTTTTCGTTACATGATGTTCAATGTATTCCAAAGATGCATCAGTGTCAAAATGGTGAAAACCAATCACCTTCAAATCCAGCAGGAACTTTCTCCCCTAGGCCATTAAGTTGTCTACATAAATACTAAGCATCAAGTTATTTGCTTTTCCCATTGACAACAGTGGACCATAGAAAATTGAAGTTAAAGATTGTGATTAGCCTTCCGGATATTATAGGCACAAACATATATCCATTCAAGCATTCAATTGTTTAGAAAATGCCAGCAATCAAGTGTTAAAAACATTTTAGTTAGAAATGTTCATATGGCTCAATTCTCCCACCATTATTGAGTGATGTAAATAAAAAAACATCAGGAAATCATATTTAAGCCACAGTTACTTCTTTATATGTGTTTATGTGTGTGTTAACATTGTAAAGAACTATGTAAACATAATAACAACAACAACAACAACCGACAGTGAGGCACTACCTTGATGTGGTTCTGGGGTTTGTGTGTTCTGAGGAAGATGAGAATTATGCCACAGGTTCAATCATACTGGACAGGTCTCATCATAGGAGTTAGACAAAGAGTTTCCCTCCCATAAAAAATATGGCGAAATGTAAATTTCAGAAAGTCATACTGGCTTGGATGTCCAGGTTAACAAGGTCACGCTAGATGTTGGAGTTCCTGGATATTTGGTGAAAAATGGACTACAGGACTCAGGACTGTTGGCTGAGCAACCAGGGCAAGCAGCTACAGAACTACTGGAAGTAAAGGTATTTACCCATCACAAATATAAAGTGTTTGAAAACAAAGAACTAATGATCTGTTGTTACAGATCAAATCCAAAAAGAAGAGGATATTTGAAATTAATGTATCAGTTCTGGAAAGAACAACATCCAGAATCAGAAATAACAGAACAGAGGCTAGCAGATCAACATTGATTTATAATACGAAATAAAATATTCACAGAAGCAGAATTGGAAGAACTGCAAAAGTTTACCCAAGGCAAAGAGATCAAAGCCTTGCCAGAAGTAACTCAGAAATGTAGGGGCAAACCAGGGGGAGTTGGCCGTAGAAGAATCTAGCAGAGATATAAAATTGTTTTCATTTGGAAACCAGGCACCTCTGCCTCAGGAAAAACAAAGCCCTCTGACTAAAGAAATAAAAGAATTGAAGCAATATCAAGCATAAGCACCAACTCACTGCAAGAAACAAACCAACTAATGTTCAGCACAACTGCATTTATAACTGAATATCTGGGATGCAAAATCAATAGAGAAGGAACAAAACCAAACACAAAAATGGAAGATTAGACTGGAAAATAAGATCAGCAAGTTGAGATCAGATGCAAGCAAGTTAGAACAGATGAAAGAAAAGAAGCTGAAGAACAAGAAGATCAAAGAATATCTAACCAAGAAATACCACTTAGAAACAAGGAAGATCAAGGAAGCACCAGAAATAATAAAGCAGCAAATAATAGCTATAACCAAGAAGATCAGCAGATACGAAGCTCGAATTGCAAATTATAGGCAGAACCTCCAATTTCAATCTAATCAGAAACATTTCTACCAATCTATCAATGGAGAAACTGCAGTGAATCAGTCAGTACCTGACAAGGAAGAAACAGTGCAGTTCTGGGTATAGATATGGGATAACCCAAAGAAATACAACAAGGATGCAGCTTGGTTAAAAGAGGTAGATAAGAATAAAAAAGAAGTTGAAATGAAAAAAATAGTAATAACAGCAGAAATGATAGAGAAAAGAGCAAGGAAGATCAAGAATTGGTCAGCACCAGGTGTAGATGAACTGCATGGTCTTTGGTTGAAACATCTAACTGTTCTATACCCACTGACTGCCAAGCAGTTTAACAACATACTACAAGGAGGTGAAATTGAAGAGCGGCTAACATCTGGGAAAAGCTACCTGATAATGAAAGATCCTGCAAAAGGGGCAGCACCATTCAAATACAGGCCAATTATTTGCTTACCAACAACTTTTAAATTGCTAACAATGTGGTAGATGATGCAGTACAACAGCATCTCGTTGAAAACAATCTCTTTCCACCTGAGCAGAAAGGAAACTGCCCCAATAGCAGAGGAACAAAAGATCAACTAATTCTAATTGACAAAATGATTTTGCAAAAACCAACCTGAATGTAGCATGAATTGATTACAAAAAGGCATTTGACTCTGTGCCACATGACTGGATAATCAAGTGCCTAGAAATAACAGGAGTCAGTAGAAATATCAGAAGCTTTGTGCTAAGATCAATGGCACAATGGAAGACACAGTTGCAGGTCAATGGTGAGAGACTGGGAGAGGTTAATATCAAGAGAGAAATATTTCAAGAAGATTCACTATCACCACTATTATTTGTCATTGCACTGTTTCCACGGTCAACAATACTGAATAACTCAGGCCATGACTATCAAACATCAAAAACATCTGCCAGACTATCAAACATCAAAAACATCTGCCAGACTATCAAACATCAAAAACATCTCCTCCTTTACATGAATGATCTAAAGCTATATGGAAAAACTCCATCTGAAATAGAATAGCTGCTCAATGCTGTCCGCATATATAGCCAAGATATTGCAATGGAGTTTGGATTGGACAAATGTGCCATATTCACTATCAAACAAGGAAAAATAGTGAAAACTGAAGGAATCAAGATACCCCGTGAAAATAACATTAAGAGTTTGGATGAAGATGATTACTACAAATACCTGGGTATCCTTCAAGCTGACAATATCAAGCACACTGAAGTCAAGAAAAAGATTAGAGGTGAATATATCAAGACAGTGAAGAAGATCTTAAAGTCCAAACAAGTCCAACTTGTTGTAACTACATCAGATGGTTGAAGAAGAAAAAAGGGCTTTGGAAGAATATCTGAAGGACTATGAAGAAGATGCACTGAAGTTAGTATGGCAGTAAGGCTTACTGACTACTGGAGAGACCAAATGGCCTACAAGAAAGACAAAATGAACAATAGAATGGAGGCATGGGAAGACAAAGCACTACACGGTCAGTACATTAAAAAAAATAGCAGGGAAAGCATATAATAAAAAGATCTGACAATGGCTAAGAGCAGGAAAGTTGAAGAAAGAGACCAAGGGACTAATTGTGTTCTGCACAAGACCAAGCCTTAAGGACAAATGCATACACAGCCAGAATTGAGAAGACAGTGACAGACAGTAAGTGCCACCTAGGCAAAGAAGCTGAAGAAACAGTGAACCACCTGGTAAAGCTGCTGCAAGAAGATTGCACAGACTGACTACAGGCAGTGGCATGACAAAGTAGCAACAATGGTGCATTTTAAGATCTGTAAGAAATATCGTTTGCCTGCAAGCAAAAACTGGTGGGACCATAAAACAATGAAAGTAATAGAAAATGAAGAAGTTAAACTGCTCTGGGACTTTTGAATTCAAACAGACAGGCATCTACCATATAACACCTTGGACTTAACAATTGTCGATAAGAAAGACAAAAAATCTTAATAGTGGATATGGCAGTGCCTGGAGATAGCAGAATAGAAGAGAAAGAACTGGAAAAGATAACAAAATACAAAGACCTCCAAATAGAAATAGAACAACTGTGGCAAAGGCAAGCAAGGGTAATACCAATAGTAATAGGCGCCTTGGGTACAATCCCAAAACAACTGGAGCACTACTTGAACAGCATTGGCACTGAGAAATTCGCCATCAGTCAATTGCAAACGAAGGTTTTACTGGCAACAGCTTCCATCCTTCCATCTGTAACACCACCAAACATCCAGATCTGGGCTTCCGGTTCCGGTTGCAGTTCTCTTTGCCGTCCGATTTCCCCCCGCCGGTAGACCCTGGATAGGGTCGAAAGTCGCCCTGGAGGGGCGACCACCGTGGAGGAGGACACTCGTCGATTGCGGAGGGAGAAATCCGAGAAATCACCTTTGGGCCGACGGGGAAAAGATCGGCCAGTAACATGGCCGATCACTTAGCTGCTCCAGCTGAAAGTCACAGCAACATCTAAGCAAAAAGAACCACCATGGAAGATCCGGGAGAGACCTTTCCTTCCCTCTTGTTAATCTATCTACTTCCCTGTTAACAGCTTTTAGAAACTATTTCCCTACTTTGAGAAAGCAGCGTTTGGACACTGGGGAAAACGGGCTTTGGAAAAATAATTAATTTTTTATTGTTTATGTGAGCTGTTGGAATTCGGGTATCCTGAAAAAATCCTTACTGTGACTCTCTCTCTTGGCTTGCTTATTTTTAGTTTAAGTGAAAATCCTTAGGGAGGGGGGTGGAGTACTTTTTTTTCTCCTCCCCCCCCCTCCTGAACAGTATTACCTACTTAAAAAAAAAACTTTCGATTCTCTGGGCGGACTCATGTGGATTGTTTTGGTTACAATGTAGCCTTGAACTTGGCGTGAAGCCCAGAAACTTTGACTGTTACAAAGTAACTATCTCCAGCTGAACTCTCACTTCCTGATCTTGGCGTGATGCCCAGACTGGTATATCTCCTTTGGAACTTGCTCAGTTTTCTACTATTGTACTTTACAATATCAAATATATTTCCCAAAAATGGATTTTCTCTCATTCTAGGACTACAATATAATAATTGACTGCTAAGACATCCTTTTTTATTACTATTTTGGACTATAAATTAGATGTTTACAATACTGACTGGGACTTTTGCTGTTTTTATTCTTGTGCTGGACTTGACTATTTGCTTTTCCCTATTTCTGTTTGGAATTATATTTCAGTTTGGACTCTATATTTTATAACGCTGCAATCTATCTTTTAAGCTGAACTTCCACTAAAAAAAAAAAAAAAAGGATGGAATCCTACACACAGCTTAATTATGGACTTATACTAGAAAATTTTTTGGAAATGAAAGTGGAATTTAAAGAACATATTAGAACGCTCAGGAAAGAGGAGGTTTCAGAATTAAAAACTGAAGCTCAAACTTTGACTGACTATGGCACACAATCAGATTTACAACTTAACGAGATGGAGGAAATACATTCACAATTTATTGCTGAGGATGATGATACACCCCATATGCAAATGATGGAGATTTCTGATGATCAAAGGCAGAACTCAACTAAAACATCTACAAGTTCAAAAGCAACAGGAATGGATTTCCAAATACGAGGCACTAAAAACGCTGACAATATGATAGTGCAGACAACACCGGAAAAAAGAGAAGAAGACTACGATTGGACTCAATGGTGGAAAAATGCCTATAGCCAAACACTAAGATGGGAGGAGCTAGAGGCCCTACTGTGGAAACCTACCTGGCACAAAAAGAAAGCTAGAATTAGGTTTAAAAATGAGAGTTAAAATTTTATCTGATGGGTAAAAAGGGCTTTTAGAGACTTCGATTGAACTAATATTTTTGAGATTCTTAAGGTCATTTTGGTCTGAGTCAACATTTGATGTAAATTATTGATTTGATTATGGTTTGGAATGGCAATAGGGAAAATTGGAAAATCTAAAACTAGAGAGATTGAGATTGGTGAAATATTACTGATATTTTTACTCACAAGAATTGAATGTTAACTAGCAATGTATCAAGTAGACTAAATTGAAACAATTGAGGAATTTTTAGAGATTTGGATTGATTTATAAAAATATTCGATAGAGTATATGAAATAGAATATAGTTGAGAAATATTAAAATATAATAGCTATATTATATGTCTATGATAGAAATAATTATTGTTTTATTATTTTAGGCTAAAATGTAATGGTTTTAAAATACTTAAAGTTATGTTCACTTATAAAATATGTATGTGAAATAGAATAGAATAAGAGATAGAACTTAGTTGAGAAGTATAAATTGAAATTGGAATAATAGGTATATGTTAGAAACAATTTATATTATATGAATATCCGAATTATATACCATATGTTTATGTAAGACCAAATTGGAATAGATTAATTGAAAGTTAGTTAAGCCTGAAAACGGGTGAAAATATGATTGATAGTTTTTGTTTTTGTGTTTTTTTTCTTTTTACTTTCTTCTTTTTTTGATTGATAAAATAGAGAGGGAACCTTTAAAGAAGTAATTCAAATTCTACATGTATGATTGTATCTTTTGCTTTGTTCTATGGAGTGCCCTATCTCCACGATGAGTTTTAAGCACTTGGCTGTAAAACAAAAAAATCTAATAAAACTTGTTATTAAAAAAAAAAACATCCAGATCTGCCTATCTCAGGTCCTTGGTAAGGACTCGATAGGTAGACAAAAATGCCAAACCCAGTCTGAACATTTGGCTGATAGTGTGATGATTAAAAATAATAATACCCTTAAAACTTTGATTTGGAAGCAGGTCTACCAATGATAACTAAAATGTAGTAAATTTCATAATTTGAGAGTTAAACAATGACACTAATCTTACTGTAATAAGTGTGTGTCCTAATAGCAATCAGTTCATGGTTCCTTTTCTGCATAATATTGATGTAAAAATAAAAACAGAGAAATTTGGATACCTGAGAGAGGCTTCAGTCTTTAATAGAAGCAGGATTCCCTAGTTTACTGCAGCATTTCCAACTTCATGCCTTTTATGTTTGTGGAGACTATAATTCCCTATTTTTCCATAGCAGGGTTGGGTTTTAAAGTTCCTGAGACTGAAAACACATAATTTTGGGGGCTTCTGGGGAAAATGGCAGACTGAAGATGTTAATGGGAGGAAAGGAAGCATGAAATCATGAAGTAGCCTGCAAAGCAAGATTTGAAGGCTAGATCTCTACCCATCATTGACTAGAAAAAGTCCCAGGAGAAGAAAAACATTGAAACACTGTGCCTTCTACATCTAACCACCTGGGCCACTCCAAATGGATACCATCATTGGTGATACTGAAAGCTGCTATGAAATCAAAAGGCCAGGATACACACACACACACACACACACACACACACTGTTATGTATTTAGCTAATTCATAAGGTCTGTTATAAAAAACTGTTAACTGATTGTTCTATTTGAATTATAGACTGCCTGTCTGTATAACTTTAAGCCTCTGTTTTAGGCAGGAATGAGTACTTCAAATTGATTGGCCGCCGCCTAGTGGCGGTCCGTATAAATATGAGTCAAGCAGCTGCTAAAGCTGCTTCTGTGAGAACTAATAAAGAGCTGTTATTTCAACTCCGTGTCTTCAATGCCTCGCTGTTCCCACTACACAACAGTGGCGACGAAGGTGGGATATGCTGCTAGGAGGAAAGAGCTAAGTCACTAAGGGGTAAGACCAGGCATCAGTGCCCTGGTTGGAACCGCGTTCCCCCCTTCTGCCTGCCAGTACACAAACGCTGGAGGTAGCACATTCCTTGGGACCCGTCCCTAGGAATCTCACAGAAGCCCTAGCAGCATAAGGCCATGGCCAAAGTTGGCAAGCTTTCCGAGTTCGACGTGACACACCCTGAACGATGGAGTTCGTATGTCTCAAGAGTAGAAAACTACTTCAGAGAGAACCAGGTCAGAGAAGATCATTTAAAAGCTGCAACCTTCTTGTGTGTGTGTGGCCAAGCCACCTTTGATATAGTGGAGAACCTAGTCGCTCCTGCTACCTTGGAGTCAGTCACCTTCGCTGACTTGAAACGAAGACTCAAGGAGCACTTCAAACCGAGACTATCCATTATCGCATATAGACACGCGTTCGAGCAGAGAGAACAGCAGCCAGGTGAAACCGTTGCTGAATTTGTGGCCGCCTTATGCCAAGCGTCCCGGCTCTGAGAATTTCCTGACCTAGAGGACGGGCTCAGGGACCGACTGGTATGTGGCCTGAGAAGCAGAGACTTACAGCAGAGGCTGTTTGCTAAAGAGACCCTGACATTCCAGGACGCACTGAAAGAGGTGATGGCAGAAGAGGCCGCAGGTGGCGCCGTCAAGGCTTTACATCCCTCAAAGAATTTCCCCAGCCAGACGGCTGTGCATCATGAAGAGTCAGAGAGAACAGAAGACCCAGACGTAGACATTGAGATCGACCGAGTGCAGAAGATCCCAGAAAGAAGGCAGCGGCCGCTTGACAAGGCAGCTTTCTTCCCTAGCTGTCAGGGCTGCAGAGGACGACACCAGCACTCAGAATGCCGGTTCCGTGCAGCTGTGTGCCGAGCATGTGGCAAACAAGGCCACATCGCTATCGTCTGTAAAGGTCGCCAGAGGGAATCTCCACACGAAGACTTCCCCAGGAAAGGTAATGGGGCCCCGGGGCAGAATAGAGTAGGATTTTGCTCTGGAAGAAGGAGCATCCTCAGAACTGGAGCCTATCGCCTAAAAGAAAAGCTTAGACTAAAAGTCAAGCTACAAGGAGTTCCATGCTCCATGGAACTGGACACTGGGTCAGCTGTGTCTGTAATGTCTTACAGGACTTTTAACTACATCTGCAGACATGGCGGGAAATGAGTCAGACTCAAGCCATCAGATTTAATCTTGACAGATTTTCAAAATTCCCGTGTAGCGGTTAAAGGCGAAGCCACGTTAAAAGTAAAGTTCAAAGAATTTGAGGGGCCCCTCAACATTGTGGTGGTGGAAGGCCAGTGAACAAGCCTGATCGGCTTAGACTGGTTTGATGCCCTGGGCTTCCATCTGACTGGCATCAACAGAACCCAAACAGCGGATTTGGCAGCTGTCTGCCAGGAGTTTGTGGATGTATTCAGTCCCAAGTTAGGAAAATACAAAGGAGCACCAATTGCTCTCCACCTTGATCTAACCGTAGCCCCAATCAGAGTAAAACCTCGTAGAGTGCCTTTTGCCCTTAAGCCCAAGATTGATGCAGAGTTAGATAAGCTCGTGCAACAAGGAGTCTTGCAACCCATTGACAGCTGTGTGTGGGAAACCCCCATAGTTACACCGGTCAAGCCTAATGGAGAGGTGAGCATCTGCGCTGATTATAAGTGCACCATTAATAAGGCACTGCAGCAGCATGCGTATCCGGTACCGGTAGTTAGCCACATTCTGGCATCCTTACAAGGAGGTCGCTTATTTGCAAAGCTGGATCTGGCACAGGCTTATCAGCAACTGCCTGTGGATGACACCTCTGTGAGGCTCAAACAATAGTTACCCATAGAGGGGCATTCAAGGTTCATCACCTGCAGTTTGGGGTCAGTGTAGCCCCAGGGCTCTTTCAGAGTGAGATGGAATGCACGTTAAAAAACATTCCAGGTGTGTGTCCTTATTTCGACGATGTTTTAATTGCTGGGGAGTCAGCAGAGATACTTGCAGAATGTTTAAGGGCTGTCCTTCAGCGGTTCCGTGAAGCGGGGCTGAAGCTCAAAAGAGAGAAATGTCAAATAGGAGTCAACTCCACAGAGTTCCTGGGTTTCCGGATCGACGCTGCCGGAATACACCCCGCTGATTCAAAGCTTAAGGCTATTTTGCAGGCTCCCCAACCTAAGTCAAAGGGGGAGCTGTAGGCATTTCTGGGGTTACTTAACTTTTATCATGCCTTTCTTCCTCACAAGGCTGTGTTAGCAGAGCTGCTACACAGGCTCTTAGACAAAAGGGCACCATGGCAGTGGACTAGCGCCCACGAAAATAGTTTCAAAGCAGTCAAATCACTGCTATCTTCAGACTCTGTGTTAACACATTTTAAGGAAAAACTGCCTATCAGTACTGCATGTGATGCATCATCATACGGGATAGGAGCAGTTCTCAGCCATATAATGGCAAACGGGCAGCAAGCACCCATACTTATTACTCAAGGACACTTTCTTCCGCGGAAAAAAATTATGCGCAAATTGATAAGGAGGCTTTAGCCATAGTTGCAGGAATAAAGAAATTCCACGATTTCCTTTATGGTCACCCACAAGCCTCTTCTTGGTCTGTTCACTGCAGACAAGCAAACCCTTCAGATCCTGTCTCCAAGGATGCTGACGTGGTCAATCTTTATGGCAGCCTACAATTACAGGCTGGTCCATAAGCCTGGTAAGGAAATGGGTCACGCTGATGCACTCAGCAGACTGCCCCTGCATAACTTAGAACCAGACCCTGCACCTGCACGCATCCTGTCAATTCAGGATTTGCCTGAATCGTCCCTTCACGCAGGGGATGTGGCTGCCGAGATAGCCTCTGACAAAACTCTCGGCCGAATTTTGAACTGGGTGCTGAGGTGGTGGCCAGGAACCAGTCCTGGAACAGAGTTTCAGAGTTTTATTAGAAGACAGGACAAGCTGTCTGCACACAAGGGATGCATTCTATGGGGGAGTAAGGTCATAGTCCCACACACATTAAGGGAAAGAGTCTTAGAATCTCTGCATGAGGGACATCCTGGAATAGTAAGGATGAAGGCACTCGCGAGAAGCTACCTGTGGTGGCCAGGGTTGGATAAGGATATTGAGGCTCAAGTTAAAGGATGCCAGGTTTGCAACAGTCCAGACCTGAAATGCCTCAAGCCCCAGTACATCGCTGGGAAACTATGCAAACTCCCTGGTCTAGGATTCACATAGACTACGCAGGACCCTTCCAAGGACAGATGTTCCTCATTGTAGTGGACAGTCACTCAAAGTGGCTCGAGGTAGCACTTGTCCCTTCTATGACTACTGCCAGGACCATCCAGAAACTGCAAAGGATCTTTGCCACACATGGCTTACCCGATGTAATTGTATCAGATAATGGGGCACAATTTACTGCTGCAGAATTTCAGTCATTTCTAAAGTTTAATATGATTAGACACGCCACCTCTGCCCTGTTTCACCCAGCCTCTAATGGTCAAGTGGAAAGAATGGTCAGAACAACCAAAGAAGCACTTAAAAGAATAACCAAGGGCGATTGGCATCACAGGTTGGCAGAGTTTTTGCTCTGCCAACACACAACTCCATGCACCTCAATGGGTCGTAGCCCAGCGGAGCTGAGATGGGGACGGCGGCTGACCATGAAGCTGGACCATCTCCATCCAGACCGAGTTGCAGCAGAGACAATGCAGCACAAGCCCCCGAAGAATTTGCGAGTCGCCAACTGAGTTTGGGCAAGGAACTACAGTCAAGGGGCACTGTGGGTGGTAGCTGTGGTTTGTAAGGTGTCAGGACCACTCTCTTACGAAGTGGTCCTGGAAGAGGGGTGCATTTTACGCTGCCACATTGATCAACTGCGTCGGCGGCAGGCTAGTCAAACCCGCGCCGTCGACCAAGAGGAGAGCCGAGGGCTGCCTGACAGCTGCGGCGTGTCTGAGCCGCCGGAGTCCTGCACAACTCAAGGAGATATGCTGGATGATTCAGTCGCAATCGAGTCACTGCCGACTGAAGGAACAGTGCCCACAGATCAGAACTTGCTGGAGGACTTATTTCCCAGCCTTTCTGGGACTGCGCCGCTCATGGACATGTGTACTGGTCTACCAGGATAGACCAGCCAAAGGGGGACTAGTCTACCCAGCCAGAAAAAGCAAACAGAGACGGGTCTACCCAACCCGAGTAGTTTAATAGACTCTGGTCTACCCAGCCAGCCGAGGGTAGACCGGGAACCTTTGGCTGAGATGCAGCGATCGGAACGATCGCGGAAGCCGCCAACATATCTAAAGGACTATGTACATTGCATGAATATGTAATTGACCTAGGGGGAAGGGGTGTTATGTATTTAGCTAATTTATAAGGTCTGTTATAAAAAATGGTTAACTGATTGTTCTATTTGAATTATAGACTGCCTGTCTGTATAACTTTAAGCCTCTGTTTTAGGCAGGAATGAGTACTTCAAATTGATTGGCCGCTGCCTATTGGCGGTCCGTATAAATATGAGTCAAGCAGCTGCTAGAGCTGCTTCTGTGAGAACTAATAAAGAGCTGTTATTTCAACTCCGTGTCTTCAATGCCTCGCTGTTCCCACTACACAACACACACAATGCCATGTCAGTGATGTTTCAGACCTGAAACCTGAAAGGAATCAATATAATCCCTATATAACTAATATAACTTTGTAACTTATAACTAAGGCCTCAGTCCAGGTGTGCAACAGATACTCAGATACTTCTCCAAGCACCCACTAGAACTGAGTATGCATAGGAATGGACTAAGCAAAGAAGTTCACCCTGAAGGAGAAGCAGATAAGGAACATTTCAGAGTGATCTGGCCTTGACAAGGGACAAATAACATACTTCATACCCATATCACATTGTCATTTCTCCAAAACAAAACCCAGACTCAGTATGTGACTCCTATTGTATTAAGTCCTCAATCATCAGGTCCACAGTTGCAAAGATAGTAATGAACTTCCAATCTGCTTCAGACTGCAACTAAGAAGGCAGAATGAAATCTCCCAGGATCCAATCTGGGAAATTTCACTGTCAACCCAGCCACAAAGTTAAGCAACTCAAGCAAGAACATTGCTACAAAGAAGGAAATAATAGCAATCCCATCTATTCCGTAGAGCTCAATTTCACAAACAAAGTCTTTCATCAAGCGTCTTTAGAAGCATCAAGATAATGACCACTCCCACATACTTGCTCTGGGCCACAGCTCACGTGGACTTCAAATCCAGGTGGGGATATTTCTGAGAGAAGACCCTCACCACCCCTCCATGCCCACCTGTGTTTTAATACATGACAAAATTGTGGATGATGAATTTTCTGGTACTAAGTAGCAACAGTCTGAGACCATGATTGCTAAAGAGCACTAATTTCAGGAAGGTGGAATGAAAATAACTCACTTAATAAGCCTTCTCCAAGACAATACTTGACCTACTTCTGTTAGTCACTATGATATTGTGGAGTCTTTAATGCTCTCTGTTTGCTTGCAGACATTTCAATACCCAACTAAGTAACATTATCAGTACTACTGACTGTGGGGCTGTACCCTGTTTATATATGATAGTTGCCCTGCCAATCTTGGTGGAATAAGTTAATAATAATAATAAAGTTGGAAGGGACCTTGGAGGTCATCGAGTCCAACCCCCTGCTCAGGCAGGAAACCCTACACCATTTCAGACAAATGGCTGTCCAGTCTCTTCTTAAAAATTTCCAGTGTTGGAGCATTCACCGCTTCTGGAGGCAGGTTGTTCCACTGGTTAATTGTTCTAACTGTCAGGAAGTTTCTCCTTAGTTCTAGGTTGCTTCTCTCCTTGATTAGTTTCCATCCGTTGCTTCGTCCTGCCTTCAGGCGCTTTGGAGAATAGCTTGACTCCCTCTTCTTTGTGGCAGCCCCTGAGATATTGGAACACTGCTATCATGTCCCCCCTCATCCTTCTCTCCTTCATAGTTCCTACCAAAAAAGTTGGCTCACTAAGAAAGAAAAAGTTATCTATCTTGTGAACATTTGCTTCCATACTTGTATCTGAAAGTGGCAAAGCCGGAATATTATTCACTACTTTTTAGGCCCACAATAGGGTAGTGGAAGTATAGAATTTGAAATTGTGTGAAGTCCCTTACAATCTTGATTACAGTCCCCCAGGATCTCTCTAAAAATGCCAGTAAATAGCAATTTAAATGTAACAGGAGAAATGAATTAACTGTAACCGTATAAACTAGGTGCTTCTTAAGGATTCCTTTATTAATTTCCCAGAAAGTGTAAAATGAAATATTATTGCACATATTCATAATGTATTTAAGTTCATGGCTTGACAGCTCCTTGGTACAGGACTTTTCTTTAATCAGTTTTCTTATTGTGTGGAATCTCCTGAAGCAGATTTGGCAGCAATGAGAAACAATATCTTACAATAGAGGTAATCTGTCAAATTGCATTGACGCTTTGCCATCTGTTGAACCCCAATTGCTTTCTTTCAGTCTTTCAAATGATATTTTTACAATCACAGAAGCAACCCTGATAGTGAAGTATTTGTGAAGTTTAAAGAAAGCAAAGCTCAAAAGATCAAATGTACATCCAAGTCACTTCACAATCCAAACTAGCGTGAGTGACTGAAAAGACTGTTATTCCAACTTTCAGTCATATACTTTGAAAAGCAAGTTGAGAGCACACGTGCAATAGTTAGTTCATGGCAATAGTAAATGTCAGATTAATAATTTTTATCTCTAGACACAAACTAGTCAAACGGTGATAACTCTTCTGGAAATCTTTCCACCTTCTTTAATATAATTCCTGAAACTATGTACATGTTTTCACAAACATTTTCAACTATAATAAAAATAAATCCAGTTTGGTCTAGTGGTTAAGGTGAAGATTAGGCTTAGGGTTGGGCTAGAAAACAGGAAACCATGATTTCAATTCCTGCCTTAGCCGTGAAAGCCAGCTATGTGATTTTGGTCAGTCACTGTCTCTCAGCCCAACTCACCTCACAGGGTTGTTGTTGTGGGGAAAATAGGACGAAGGTATGTTGGATATTTTGCCACATTATTTGTAAAATACAAATTAAATAAATAAATATCACATCATTTTCTCTTTTTTCCTCATATTTTTCTTCTTCAATTCTTTTTTTTCCAATCTGGAAGCAATCTCTGACTGGATATTCCACTTTCATTTTAAAGATCAGATATACTACAGGTTTTTTGAATAAAGGTCTTCATAAAAGTGAACATGCCTACTTGAATGTTTAAAAATAGGATTGAAGTGAGAATATATCAGAAGGGCAATGCAGAAGGAAGAAGGGTATGATTTAAGGAACAACTGCTCTGCCACTTCCTCATCTAATGATGTTCCCAAATCAGCTTTTGCCCTAACTGTTGCCTCTTGCAATGACTGCTTCAACTGGAAGAACCAACGTTAGCGGCCCTGGCACTTTCTTGGCATCACTGCTGGTTGCCTTCTTCTTCTCAGTTTCCCATCTCCTGTTTATGAAGGCATAAAAGGAAGGGGAATATATTACATGTGCCTATTGAATATGCAACCTTTTTTATATCTCATACCACTGCATTTCAATAAATGTATTTGAATATAAAATAATCCTAGCCCCTTGAATAGGATAAACTTGTGTGACTTGCAGAAGACACAAGACTAGGTAAATCACTTTACACTTGGGCTCATCATCTTCTGGCTGAGAGGTGTCAGGAGAAAGTCAGAGGAATGGTTTTCTATAGACGGCTTTGATATCGCCTATCTCGCAAAGTTCTGCTTATATAATTAAGCTTAATAATAATACACTGTATTTAATACAAAGATTATTTATTGTAATAATACACTGGCTGGATTTAATAAAAATATATTTATTTCAAAGTTATAAATTATTACATATTTAAAGATAATGGGAGAAAATAGTTTACAATCCAAAAGTCAATAGTAGCTATATTTATTAAATACATAAGAGAGTAGACAATATTTTAGGGAAGAGACTTTAGAAAGCTGAAAAACAATCTGAGTTTTAAAATCTGGCTCATGAGAGAGGGATCTAGGCTTTGAACATTATGTGTTTTTTTTTTCAATCACAAGTAGTACCTATTAAATATGTTTTCTTAATTGAAATAATATCTATAGTTATCTATTTATAACAGCTTATAATAATTGTGGTTATTTGGGCGTTCTTCATAGTTTTAAAACAACTTTTTTCAAAGTATATTATCTCATAATAGCTTGGGCAAATTATAAATGCTTTTATATCTTGAATATAGATAGGGTGTACTGCTTTGCATTTGTATTTATTTCTTCAAAAAGAACATTCTCCCCACTCTCTCAGTTCTTCAAGGTCATTGCACAGCTACATTCCAGGGTCATAAATTATTGTAGTTCACTATGATAGCAAATAACAAGTGAACAGTGCTATAAAGCATAGTTCCTCATTACACTGCTATTCTCAGAACTGAGTGTACTGCTTTATTTCACTTACTGGTGTTCCTGGCTTACACTTATGTAGTTTAAACAAACAATATGCAGGATACGCTATACTCATGATGCAATGTTGAAATGTAAGCCTCTTCAACTGATTTCCTTTCCAAGGCATGGACATCATTAGAGCACATCAAGAGAGTATCTCCCGATAAAATATCATAGCTGCAAATTCTGTTCTATACCACACAGAAGGAATTTTAACTGATAAACTGTATGCACAGATGTAATAATAGGGGGGGAAGGAGAAATGAAAATGACTCTTATTTCAGAAGAGTATGTATTAAAATATAATAGTAATATACTATTATTAATATTAATATATAATAATCTATAGTTCTTAGCTGTGGCAGGGTAATGTCAACCAGACATTTGCCAAGTGTTCAGTACAAGGCATAGTGGAAACTAGTCATCTGTGCTGCTTTATATCTGGCTCTCAATGCCTCATTGAGAAGAAATATTCAGAACAAAGAATTTCAGCCTGAAAGAGGATTAAAGGAATATCACTGCCTAGTTTGTCATTCTAGAACAAGACACTGACCTTAGCAGGGAGTGTGGGAGGAACCTGTTAGCAGAAGGAGTGGCAGACTGCTGCTGGCTGGTAGATAAAACAGGTAAACAAATGAGCTTGGTTTTGGAGCAATGCCCTGTCCTTCCGCACTATCACCCGAAATGATCAGATCAATAAGTCTAATGGCAAGGCCTGTCCTGATTCCTCCCATCATTCTATGCAAGTATAAAAAGTAATAAATTAGCAGATGGCCACAAAAGTTCTGTGGTGGTGATTTTCTGTTACGCATTCCAGGAATAACTTTGATGGCATATAAGTTGCATGGCATCTTTATCTTCAGGTTAATTACACAGCTTCAATGATGAAAGGCAACATGGTGAAGTAAAGATGTGTCCTTGAATATTGTGCAGCATAACTCTAATACTGACAAAAGTAGACAGTTCATCTGTAATTTGATACCTCGTTCACTTAACTGGAGCAATTCCTTCTCAGTTTTGTTGAGAGTCAGTGGACCTAAATTAAAGAGAGAGAAAAGAAGAAAAAAGAGCTTGATAATATCCACAAGTAAGCTGAGAGGGAGAAGCTTCTATTATTTCTTCAAGAAAATATTCGCATTCCTCTATGCTAAAATCTTGCTATTCCTCTGAATCATACTTTGGCTGTCGAAACATAAAGGATAATGGCTGCTTAATTTCCACTATTGTGTAACTGGAATAGAGACAACTGCTTACAAAGTCACTGTTGCCTTCACAGCAAGTGACGGCATTAGGGTACTTTAGTTCTAAAAGACTTACAGCCACACTTTTAAACAGTTTTACGATTATTGTGAATTATGTCTCTTCCTCATTTCTCATACCCATTCATGAAAATAGCAGTATATTATTCATATGTTTCACTTCAGGAATTGTTCTAGTTTAATTCAAGTTAAATTGTGCATATTACTGCATTTAAAAATATAATGTATTCAAATTGAAAAAACTGTATATTTCATTAAATATATATTCACATTAACAAAACTTATTTAAAATTAAAAAAGGAAATTGTTGGGAGAAGCACTTAATGGGGCTCTAGTATTCTTTCCTCATAAGGAAATAAGCCATTTTCTCAATGAAAATTATGGCCCTAAAGTTGCAGTACATTTATTCAGAAGAGAAATGGTGAAGAATACCCAAATACTTTCTTTTCTATGAGAACTAGCACCATGGGAGTTGGATTTGCATTAGTAAAAGATTACTATCATCCGATAAAGAAGAATATTTGTTGCTCAGAGTGGAAATGAGGGGTCCTTGGTGCTCTCTGAGCTTGATTCTTTTCTTGAAGACATTTCATTACCCAAATTAGGTAACATTATCAGCACAGATGTTATTAACATCTCATTACTATTATCAATATAATCAATATGTAATCAATATATAACCCTCATTACTATCATCATCGTCATCATCACACACACACATACCAACACATACATGTACCAAGCTCCTGTAATACAGCGGCACACTGGGTCACCTCTATGCAAATGTCACCTCTATGCAAATATACATACTGTATATACAGGCTCCCATTTTAAATGTCCTAATTAAGGAGTCGGTCTCATTGAAATCAAAGTGATATGCACCTCTCAGAAAAAAGTAGGTTTTATGTTAATAATTACATAATTTGATTCTAAATTGTTTTGTGTTATGCAATAGGTAATATAAGAAATATATTTCAATTCAGGATACTGCATCATAAAAACTATCAACTATGTAAAGACATGTGGAAATAAAATTGGTGAGTTTTTTAATTTGGGGGAATAATAGGAGACAGAGATGCTTTTAAAATTCAGTTCTATAGCTTCTGTAGATGTAAAAAGTAGATGTAAAAAAGGTGGGGAGGTGGGTTCCATACTTGCAACAAGACAGATTACTGTATCCAAATGTATCCTAGTCAGCACAAAGAAAGAGAATCACATATAAAATGATGATATTGTTTGCATTGAGCATTAATAATCTGTCCAAGCATGATTTTAGCAATGTTGGAGAAATTGTGGAATGGTTATTTCAAATGCCACTCAAATCATGCTTCAAAGAAGTGCAAGCACAATGAAGTGGTTGCACTTTACTTCCTATGCAATTGTTCTATTGCTCCCAAACCACTGCTTCCCAGAATACATATAATGTAAGAAAGAATAGAGTATGAATTTGGGGAAAAACCATGTCATACACCATGCTGGAATTGTTGCTTCAGTTCAGGATCATTTCCGGAATATGGGAGTAAAGAAACCTGGACCTGATAAATACCATTAATGGTTTATTTGATCAATAGAATACATAATTCAGTGTTTCATGCACAGTGTTCACTTTAATAACCAAAATTAAATATGTATTAAAATATAAAACTTTGATGCTGACTTAAAAATGAATTATTTTATAACAAACTATTTCCCTATCTTTCCAACTCTAAGAATGAAGCAATGAAAAAAACAGTGCAAACATAAAATGCAACAAAACAAATACTCCATTTTCCAAAAATCATTAGCAGCTCTAGTCCTATAATGATTCTATTCTGATGGCTCATCTTAGTTGATGATTTTTCACAATGTATTTCATGGCTTCCATCCCTACATGAGACTTTATTACTATCACATAGGAATAAAAAGCCATAAAACACTAGAGTGAATTTATCTTGATCAGATGCCATACTGATTTTCTTCACATGATTTCACAATCATTTCCAAACTAACTGAGAATTTCATGCTACATTATTCAACATTTGAAAACTATATTGCAGTTGTTTAAAAAGTGCTCTGTCACAAATTAACAGCAATTTAGGCTTCAGAGAGATTGCTAACTGAACAGACAGGGGGACAGTCACCACACACAAGCATTGAATTCACCGAATAGACAGGACACCACAAAAATAGCACTAGAACAGACATATAAAGACAAAACAACTACAAACGTATCCTTGGAATCTTTTAAGCATCCTCAACTCTTTCCTGTTTAGTTTCCTTAAATGGGCACTGCAAACAACTCAAACATTTGTGTCAGAGGGTGCTACTCAGACAACAGTTCTATAGATATACTAAAGAGACTTTTCCCAATGTGGTGCTCTCCAGATGTCTTTTGTCTATGCCTTCCAAATTGCCAGTCAATATAACCAATGATCTTGCTGGCTCAAAATTCACACACTTGGAATAAAAAAAGCTGAACTAAAGCACTTCTGATTTACACAGAGGTGGTAATGCTGAGATGAAAATATATTACTTTCAAACATACCACGTGGCACCTTCATCTATAACCAAATCCATGAAAATTCTACCACCTATCTATCCTGCTGGACAATAGAGAAATAAAGCTGTTGTTTTCAAAATCAAGCTATGACTACATAAATTCTGAAATAAAGTACTTCAAAGGATCAATTACTATGTGTTTTTCCTGCTAATAGGCCAATGACATAGGTCTCTATGTTCACTGAAAAGAAAAGATCTTACGTTCAATATCTTTGGAAATATTTTTCTTTCTACCTTTCTATACAGCATGTGCTAAAGAATATCCAAAATGCTTCAAGAAGTCTGTAATACTTTAAATAAAATAACTGATAGAAACCTTAGCAAAATAATTATCTTGTTAATTGTTGTTAATAATTGCAATGGAAAATCTACTCCATTTTATTGTTTTCTTACTCTTCTCTGGCTGCCTATCAAATCTATTTCTTGTCTAGCACCATGTGGTTAATACAAGTGAGAACAGGAAATTCATAAATGAAAGGTAGTGCATAAATAAATTAAATTATCATGCATAAAACATGCAAATGATTTAAAAACTGCATATGAAACCTTATTTTCATTCAACTGCATTTTGGCAGGACAAATAGTCACTGATTAGATCCAGATTAATGCGCTCCCAAAAATTATCAATATGTTTTAAATATGGAGAAAGAGTTCATCTTTCTGTATAGTTTTTTATTTTGTTAGAGATGCTAACAACAAACTACAAACTTACTGCACAGACTTAGTGCACTAAATGCTAGATACTAGATGCTCTCCAAGGTCCCTGCCATTCCTGCTGTTTTATAATTCTATGATGTTTTAAACGCAGAAGTTCTTCAGCAATTGCTGAATTACTAATCCAGAAGATTAATGGTATTAGATATAAGAAACTATAGTTACACAAGGAAAGGCCCATAATTATTTCACCCTTGTTTTATAGGATAAAGGTAAAAAAAGATATCTTACTCTAGGGGGCAGTGCTCATCTCCATTTCTTAGTCGAGAGAGCCAGTGTTGTCCAAAGATGCTTCTGTGGTCATGTGGCCAACATGACTATACTCTAAGGCACATGGAACGCTGTTACCTTCCCGCCAAAATGGTACATTTATATGCTTTTCAAATTGCTAGGTGGGTAGGAGCTGGATGAGGAACTCTTATTCCTGATAAATGTTCCTCATTCATTATTTATGATATTGAATTATATTATATTTGTTCTTTTAATGTTCTAAAATATTATTTTATTTTTAGCATCTTATGTAGTTTATGGAAGTTAACCCACTGCTAGATCTATGTCAGTGATACTATTTTTTAAAAAATATCAATCTTATTTACAATCCAATGTCATGAGATTCATAAAAAATGTCAGGAAACAATCTAATTCAACTATTTCTAAATTCATGGACCGGTAAGAGAGACTTAAGCTCATTTTAGACATTTTCATGGAAATCAGCAGAAAAAAGAACTGCCCAGTATTCTCATTCCAGCTTGGGCTTCCTTCTTCTAAAGATTAATCCTAGGTTGGCACGGTGATATTACATGGCTTAGATAGATTCAAGAAACTTTTCTTTTTTCTTTTTAACTTTGGCAAGAGAAGGAAAAGAGATGACTTTTTTTGGTTTTGTACTTCAGTTCAGCCAAACAAAGTTCCCATCCAAAAATTGGATTTCAGCCATTTCAGCCAATTCAATTGTTTTATTCTTGGGGTTGATTTGAGAAATATAGCCCCTGGGTTAAAGTTTTATTTTAATACTTTTACACTGCAATGTCAGCCTTTTATAAGGGTAGGAAGGAAATTATTTCTCTCAATTGCAGCCTGAAATGAAAAAGGAGGACACAAAGACCTATAGGACACTAACCATAAAGAAGCAGCTTTGTTTAGGATAGGATAGGATAGGATAGGATAGGATAGGATAGAGCTTTATTGTCACTTTGAATGTACACTAATTGGCATACATTAAAATGAAATGAAAAATGAAGTTTGTTTGTTTATTTATTTATTTAAAAAAGGCTGAATATTTCACAAAAAAAATAATATCTTCCAAATAGGATATCAAAAAGCTTGTTCTGATTATATGGACAAAAATAAAGCATGTGTGGAAAAAAAATCAGTGAAATTTTCTGGCTTCACTGAAAACTGATTTAATTATATTGCCAGTGACGTCATTTACATGCCCTTACTATTACATGTATTAAAGATTAAAATTCAGTCTCAAAGCTCAACTTATATACACTTGTGTATTTCACTAGTTTTAGGGAAACTTGAAACTAGAATATAACTCTAAGCCTCCTTTTGAAAAATGTAGTCTGTAAATGACACAAACATTACCACAAAGAAGCAAAGACATGTACAAAGACACATACACATATTCACACAGACACACACATTTATTAAGTTTCTCACTCTGAAAGCCTTCTGAGGGCTACTTGTGCACATTTGCATATATTAAATTAGTTGCCATAAAACAGCATAAGGATGATATCTTCCTGTCAACACAGTGACAAATGTTCTGACAGCCTTTTAGTCTGGAAATATGCTGGTATAAATATGCTTAAATTCCTAGCTCCTAAAAGAGAAAGCTATTAGGCGGATTTCAATACCACAAGTAATCACTAAGAATATTCACCTTGTGAGACCATTTCTGAACCAGGTGTTTGGCACTTTACAGAAGTATCCAAAGTATCTATGTGCCTTTTTTCATTTTCTGCTTTGTGGGTAATTCTCTCATCATATTTGAGCCTGGCAATTTCCTCAAAGGTTCCTTTTAGGTGTGGCAGAGTATAGAGTGGATCTTTTGTTTCAGGAATATATTACTGAAACTGTCAGAGAGAAAAAAATCTGTGATAAAGTGAACTTTCTAAGTCTGTATATAAACAATATTTAGACCGTTATATACTGCTGATGGATGAAACAGCCTGTTTACCTTGAAAATAATAGTCTTTTCTTCTTCAAATCATCATTCAGACCTGAATGTCATCCAGAAGTGATTTCTGCCTTCTTCAACTTATCCAGCATCTGGGGCCATGAGATAACTCTCATGGCACTGGCTTTTACTGACTCCTTCATTATTAGCCTCCTAGTGAGTGAGACAGAATACAATGAATGTAATAACCATACTTCACACAACAGGCCCTCTCTCGCTTTTAAATTGAAAATCCCCTTATTACAAAACAAGGGGTGTTTTTTTTCTTCTACCTTTAGGTAGGTCTGCCACATTCATAGGATTTTACAAAAACACAGCTGCTTTTTAAGCTAGAGAGAAATTGCATCTGCTAGACAGTAATTCTTCTTAGCCTGAATTGTATTGTTTTCTAAGTAGTTGGTAAGGGATTGTCTCCCCCCTAATGTATGTTCTGTTCTCTGCTTGTGTATTGGTGTGTAAGAAAAAATAAAATATACACATATTTTGAATGCAGCACATCAATGATTTGCCTATCACTGTGTTTTACATAGAAATGAATGTTGAAATTGAGAAGATATCAGAAACTGCAAGTAATGAATAATCCTTCAAAGTTTTTTAAGGTTTTATATCTTTCTTTCTCTCTATATGTGCAGATTATAAACACTACAGGGACACTTCAAATGATGAATGCATTTCTTACCTGGAAAATACATTATTTAATGATCAAAATGAATTCAAGAACTGGAGCAAAATCAGTCTCCTTATTACAGCAACATCCTAAAATATTTTCTGAACTCAAATTCAAACTATTTTTTGTCTTTCTGTTTGTTCTAAGATAAGCTATTTGCTACAATGGGTTTATTGCCTGCATTTTTTCCAGTGCATCACTATAAAGAGATATATAGCAAAAGACAGTAAGATGTAATACTGCAACTATAGATATTACTTAGAAAAAGCTTGCATTTTTTTTAAAAAAATTATCAGAATATTATTTATAAACAGTATGCTTGTTTAGGTGCTTCTATGTGCTAATATCAGGTGGCATCTCTAACTTTCTAGCTGAAGGTATATATTCACTGTAGTAACAATGCTAATAGGATGCTGCAGTAGGATGCTGGTTTATTTTTCTGACTGCAAAATGTTTGTAGCAGAGTGTATCATAAACACTAATCCCATACTGAGTTTCTTGATCACATCATACTTGGGAGAAATGGCAAAAATGTCTGACTTTACATATTTGCAAATTGTAGATACACAAAACCTGATGCCACGCCTGAAAGAATGACATTGTTTTCTATTGAGGTGGCAAAAAAATAGAATTCATTTTTTACACTAAAAGCTGTGGCTTGGTTAGCATATTGTGTGAAACTAGTCCTTTTGATTTGCAATCCTGGTTTATAAGATTATAAGATGAATCTATTTAAATGTAGCTTAGTCAATAAAACATGATTTAAGTTGTTTTGTTCTGTAGAGCAATGGCTCAGAAATTAAAAACACTAAGCTTATCAGCTGGAAAGCTGACAGACCAAGATTCAAGACTTGAGCGCCATGCGATGGGCTGAACTCCTGTCCTTGCCCCAGCTCCTGCCCACCTAGAGTTTGAAAGCATGCAAATGCAAGTAGATAAATGGGTACTATTTTGGTGGGAAGGTAACAGTGTTCCATATGCATCGGCTTATAGTCATGCTGACCATATGACCACAGAAGTGTATTCAGACAACACTGGCTCCCTTGGCTAAGAAATGCCCCCTAGAGTCAGAAACAACTGGACAGGGGAAATCTTTACCTAAGTTGTATTGCACTGTAGTATAGTAACAACGTTTTGGCATTTTAAAGAGGAAGAAATACATTATGGCATAACCAGTTTTTGTTTCTGTGAAAATCTTTCTATTTATTTAAAATATATCTAAGTTGCAAGATATGTACAGACTCCATGCACTGGGTTACGACTTCACCATGTCTGTCAAGATGTATACTGATGATATCTGACTCCAAACTGATGGCTGATCTCACCCAGCAGTTTCATGTAGAAGTTAAGAAGAAAAAAGAGCATGGAATCCTGCAGCACCCCACAAGTAAGGAGCCACAGCTGCAATTTCTCCCCACCATCAGCACTAAATGAAACTGGCCACAGATTAAGACCACCACCACAAAGTGGGACCTCCTACTTCCAACCTCTGAAACTGGTCAAAAGGTTTCTGTGGCTGACAGTATTGAAAGCAACTGAAAAAATGAGCATCAGGTTGAATGTATTATTATAGTACCATCTAATCCCAGCTTCACTACAGATCATAAACAAGCAAGGCCAATGCTGTCTCCATACTAAATCCTGGCCTGAAACCCAGATAATTTGTTTAACTAAGATAATCTACTTCATAAGGGGATTGGAACTAAAGCCTGACTACCTTCTTTATAATCTTCCCTAATAAGGGAAAGCTGCTGTTTGGACAATAATTGTTCAGAACCATTGGGCACAGGAATGATTCTTGAGGAGAAGAAATATCACAGCCTCTCTAAAAATCACAAGAACTTCTCACTTAAGGAAACCAACACCACCAAACAGACCCAATCATAGGTCATCCCCCAGGTGGCTTTTGTTATCCAGGAGGATGATCGAACAGGCATGTCCCTGGCCAACAGGCTGGAAAGACCTAGCTACTTCCTTAGGAGTCACAAATAAGATCTTGCTTCAGGTCTCTTATTTAGACCTGTACAATCAGAATCCAATTCTAGACAAATCTGAGTAACTTAGTCTCACAAATAGTAAGAATATTCTTCATAGAAATCTGCAGAAGATCCTGCTACCTGTCTCTTCCCAACAGGATTTGGGTTACTTTTAATAATGCCAGAATTGTTGGCAGGTACAATACGGGCATAATATCAAACAACAGTAACATTATCACTATGATATAATACCTAATATGAGTTCTTACTTGTATTCAGTTGGATTAACTTTTCATCTTCCTTCAGTAGTACTCCAAGTGTCTCTTCCTACACTTCATCTCCCAGAGGTTTCAGAGGTCCAAAATGCTGCTGTGATTGATAGAGAGGGAACAATCTGTATGGGGCAATCCAATTAAATGTCATCTCTATATTCAAGGTTTTATCTAAGGCTTCATCTGAAATACCCACTGGATCCTTAGGGATAACTCAATATTTCCTTTGGGTCCATCATTTGCTTGGGATGGGCCCTTAGGATAGTACTAAACAAAAAGCAATTGAAAAGTGATCTGTCCACAGCAAAGGATTGATATAAAGGTTCTCCAAAACCAGATTGCTTCTCAATTGTCTTGGAAATAAAACCGGTCTAATCTTGAACCTCCCAGTATGCATTGGGCCCAAAATGACTTGGGACAGGTCCATAATTGCCATGGAGACCACAAATCATAGTACTGTTATGATACAGATTTGTTATTATCATTTGAAAATTGTCACAGGTTGGCTTGGTAGAAGGGGGAAGGTATAAACGTGACAATTTTATAAAGAAAGAAGAAATATCACCATATATTTTATCTATAGATCACTGTACTACTGATCCACTGTAATTGGATCAAACACTTCCTGTTTGATTTTTGAAAAAAGTTAACATTCAATAGGAAGTCTTAAAGGTTATTTATACAAGAAAAGTTAGCTTTTTTTGCAGGGCAAGACAAGAATAACTTCAGTTAACATGGTGACATTTGCATCCTCAGTACCTAATTTCAAAATGTGAATATTAATAGTATTGTCTATTGGAAAAGTGAGGGAAAATGCTGTATCTTACCTGATAAGATCATACTTATCTTATTAATATGACAAACATAAAGTTGTACAATGAATTAAGACTATGAGCCCACCATTGGGAACATAATGTCTTTCTGAATTCTTCAATTTGGATCCAGTTTCCTATCACATGCACTAACTTTATGTAAAAACTGTACAGCTGAATGAAGATCCCATTTGTATTAAACACTGCAAATGTATTGTTATCCCACCACACAACCGTCAAGCATACAGACATTAGGCTCTCAATATCAACCATCTCTCTTACCAGCAAGAATTTTAGATCACATGCCTGGGAAGACCACTTCTTTTTCTGAATCAAGCTCTCTTGATCAATGGGTTCAGTGGTAACTGCATATGAACATAATAAATGGAAGAGGTCATGCCATAACAGAAATGATGGCTTATTATTTTAATAGGCTACAACTGTTGGACAAATCCTGTATCACACTTGCATATTGATCTCAGCAACTAGACAACCTTGGTATTAGTGAGGCTAAACTTATTTTCCGTTGACCTATCTCTGCATAATCCATATATAACAGAGTTTCAGCCTACCAATAACCCATTTTCCTTCAGTTCCAAAATTACAAATGTCATAAATTCAGTTATAGTGGTACTGTTTCTTTGTTATGCATTTTTCATGATTTACAGTTTAATGAAATACTGAATGAAATTTACATTTTAAGAGAATCCTGGATTTCCTCATTTCCAATCCTTTGAGAACAGGTGTTATACTGGCAACAATATACAAAACTATGTCTGACTTGGGTTTTGATTTCATAGCTAAGACATAATGAGGCTGGAATAGCAAATGTTATGAATGAAGAGATACACTGAATTTAAATCTTTGAAATGCTTGATAGGATTGTAGCCATATTTATGACCAATATATTACTGGAGCTTCAATTTCAAAGATAGGGATGGAAGAGTTTGCTGTTTTGCTTTTGTCTGACTTATTTTGCAACTACAAAATCCACAACATTGTTTCTGAAACTGTTTTAAAATATTCTGCAAGATCACAGAAATATCTATATTTATTTTTCTGCATTTTTTCCGTAATAAAATTCATTTGGCAGGAAAAAAATAAATAAATCTCAGGACCTTATACATGCAGAAACATGCGGAAGAGGCCTTCATCCTGCAGTGGATAGACAATGGCTAAAATGATGATGGTGAAAACGTATTTACCTATATAATGTGCACATTTTGTCTGCATTTCATATAACATATACATTTTCATGTTATTATGTTCTGTGTTTAAAAATTCAAAAAGTGAATATTTGGCAACGAATTTGCATTTTGGTTTCTCATGTGAAGCCCCCAAAATAATTTCTTCAAAACAATTTGTATCTTACCCATGATTGAAAATAAAACAGTGCTAATGAGATGTGCCATATTAACTATGAGAAATAGATTTTCTTCTAAATAGTTTCACAAAACAAAAATTAATACAAAATAAAGTACTATGAATAATTTCATATATACTGTATATTTGACACTTATATTGAAACTGCTTCTAGTTTCCTAGAAGGTGCATTTTTCTCATTAAAACCTCCCCAGTGCTTTTGAATATTTGAGAAATGAAGGTTCTGGCATTCCTTTCATATTAAATGAAATACATATGCAGATACATGACTTTTTCCCCCAAAAGATATAAACACAGATTCCAAGAGTCCAGATTAAGTTTTAGTTGTGGACAACTGGAAGCTACAGATTAGATGTACAATATGTGTCAATCTACCTCAGAGGATTCAAGAAAGTTTGTGTCAGCACTGAATTGAGTAAGTGCATCCAAAGGAGCATTGGTTATGTACATGGATGAATATCTAAAGGGTTATTTTTTTCACTGATCTCTTTTCCTACACTGAGATGAAAAAATATTGACTAAATAGGATAAAAAGAACTGTATTGTCTTTTAAGTCTAGAATGAAATTCTGTAGTAATTTATTTAGTAAATTGTACTTAATTGCATTTTTCCTTTCTACTAATTGAAGCTACAAAAAGAAGAAATTAGACTAACATCCATTTGTGTGTCACTTTGGTGATTCACTTACCCACTGAACCATTGTGTCAATCACATTTGAATTCCCAAAATAGTAATTAAATAAAAATAAATCTAACATACATATCTTTAAACTCTTTTCCCCTCTCCCCATTCTTAATATTCTGGAAAGTGTAATAGCAGAGCTACAGAATGAAAGGAATTTTATAAAATGAAGTAAAGCATAAATCATGCAGGCTGGTGAAAGCTATGATATAAGATGAAGATGAAATCTAAAAGCATTTACATTCAACAAGCCTCCCCCACCCCCAAACAAAAGCATACCAGCTTAATTTCCCATGCTAAAATCACTTTTAGGAGAGTGGAATAAATAGTGGAAGTTTCATAGTTGCAGCTTTAAGACCAGCAAAATCTATGCGAGGCATAAAAAAACAAAAACAGAGACACACACCAAAATTAAATGCATGGATTACAGCATGAAAAAGGCACCAAGGCTATGATAAGAAAAAGAAAAGATTTCCAGTGAGCTAAATTTGAGGCCTACCAGCAGGAGAAAAAGAAGATTAAACTGTATTACCTCTAGTCACTGAGAAGTTCCCCAGACAGTCTGGATGTAATTTGCAAAGATCAGGGGCAAAAAAAAAAAAAAAAACCCTTCTCTGTATTATGGCTATATGGTTTAAGGGTGTGCATTCTGAGGTGGCAGCTCTAATCACTTTTATTGACTTGCTATTGAAAGACACAGATGAGACATGGCAGATAGATGAAATACCTCATACCGTATTTTTCAGATGCTTCATGATTAATATTGTGAATATTAACAGTTGTTTTAAAATACAAATGACATATACTCAATGATGTAAATTTAATATTAAGATATAAGTAAAATTCACATACATAACTGTTTCTCTGTATGTAATTTTAAAATAAATGGGATGGACCTATGAATTTTAAAAATAAAAACATGTCCTTCTCTGATTCATTTATGTATGTCACTGTTTTTAACACAGCTACTGTACTTTCATTAATATATTCTATGTAATAAGTATACTTGACCTTTTTAAAGGAAAAGTATTTTAATTTATATATGATTCTAGTTCAATAAATCCAGTGACATATATTCAATACAGAAGTGTTATGTTTACATGTAATTCAAGCAAAGTAAGATTTAGTACACATAAATTGCATTACCCACATAAGCCTTGATGAAGATTAATTAATATAAGATTTTCTTTCACTAAGAAGTCATTTGTCTTGCAATTGTAACACAAAATCAGTATTCACTGTTTAATTGTTCCAATATATTTTTAATAGATTTTATAAAATTAGGTTCTGACTTCATCTGCTGCATTATTATGAAATGTGACTAAAAGTTCACTAACCATTTTTCACTTGAATATGGAAAAGATTTCCGTATTCTTTCAGATTTCAGGTTTCCCTTAGATCAATAAAATATCAACAACAATGAAAAAGAAGAATTAGAGGCTTGTTTTCAAAACAATATATTGTATATATGTGTACATGTATTCATATTCATTTTATAATACTGAAAATTTAAACAAGCGTCTCATCAGGTTGTCTAATAAACTATCTCATTATGTACCAGGGCAATTCGGAAATAAACCTCCATTTGATTATCAATGACAGACACTCGCAGATAAAGAATTTTTATTATACACATTAGAAAACTACAACATTACATTACTTTTCGACATAATAGCCATTCAAATTGAGGTACTTGTCATAACGTCTTACAAGGTTTGAAATTCCTTTGTAGTAGTCACTCAGCTCCAAATCTGGGCTATAGGGGGGATAATCAAAAACATCCCAATGGAACTGCTTCAAAAGTTCTTGGGTGTGTCTAGCGGTGTGCAGGCGTGAATCAACACATCGGAAGTGGTGCCATGGAAAATCCCGCCAAATGTGAAGATACAAAAGGAGTACTGCTAGTTCATGAGCATGGTTCAACTATCAATTCAGAAGTCTACTGTGAAATGCTACGAAAACTCAGACGAGCCATCCATAACAAGCGTCGGGGTATGGTTCACGATAAGTGAACCAACAAGTGCCTCAATTCGACAAGTGTCGAAAAGTAATGTAATGTTGTAATTTTCTAATGTGTATAATAAAAGCTTTGTATCTGCGAGTGTCTGTCATTGATAACCAAACAAAGGTTTATTTCCGAATTGCCCTCTATATGTTGCATAGTATCCATAGTAAAATTTTATGCAGCATTTCATCAGCCATGATATGTCTCTGTTTTCAGATAACATATTCAATACAGTTTATCAGGAATATGTTTGATAGCATATGATGGATCCATCACATGATTCACCAGGAACCACTGCTGCTTATTTAAAATTTGGTGTTGTCAGATCACTTGTCAGCAACATTAATCTGATGCTATCCAAAGGCTGAGGGTCTAGTCTCTGAGAAGATATGTGAACCATACAATAAATCTTACCTAAGCCAATGGTATCTCTTAGTAAGCTCTACAGAGCTACAAGAAAGAGTAACCATAGGCAAATATGGACATGACTGTTGTGTCATCCTTTAATTTAAAACTCACCTTTCCTTTGAATTTGCAATGCAGTTTACATAAGGGTGTCCCCTCTTAATCAGCATAACAGCAAATCTTGTGTGGGACAGACTGAGTTGGAAATTGGAATAGAATAACCCAGGTCATCCATGAGCTCTGTAGTTCAACATGAATCTCCTTTATCTAAATCCAGCACTTTAATTACTGTGTCAAAATGCTCCAATTGTTTTAATACATTTCTTTGCTACTGCAGTCTACATGTCAGGAAAAATAGCAAATCTAATATCTAAATCTTTTAGAAATACCCAGGAATACTATGCTAATTAATGCTTGAATGAATGCTTATGTTATACTCCTAACATACTTGCTATGATGAATGCCAGATTCTCTTCCTTCTCTCCACCCCCCAAAAAGTAATTTCAATTAAAAAAAATGAACTTTTCAGGCTGTAGAACCCTAGATAGGAAACAGCTTCCTGTGACAAGTCAGTGTCAGTCTGCTATTCCTCAAGGCTATTAGCCACATTTTAGCATTTCACAGAAATATGTAGTGGGGTACAGCTGAGAAGTATTAAATATGGACAGATGAGAGCTTTAGTATAGGATAGCTGTTGGTTAGAAAGGGGGCTGCTTTTTAATGAGAAGCTTACAGTGAAGATGGCTGGAAAGTTGGGGAAAGGGAAAGAAGGAAAAGAAAAGAGAAAAAGCAAACCTAAAGAACAGTCCATTAAGGGTGGTAGTTAAGGTAGTTGCTGTGGCTGGAGAAACCAGGACCTGGAAAGCAAGTGAGTGAAATCAATGAGTGGATGGGATAAGTCTGGCAAAAAGAAAAAAAGCCCATGCATTCTCCCAGAGGAAAATCCCCCCAGAGGAGGTTGGGAGAAGGAAGAAGGCTGAAAGAGCAGAATGGTGTCCTGTCAACAGAAGATGAGGGATGCTGTGCCTACTGAGACCCACTGACCTTGTTGAGAAAAGTAAAGCAAGTGACTTTGGGGAAAGAGAAAGGAGGGAGAAGGAGGAGATATAATAAATGCCTTTAGATTGAAGCTGTAAGGCAATAAATGAAACAAGAAAGTGTTAACAGACATAAATAATAAAGGAGAGCAAGAGAACTACAGCTTAGTGCTCAGGCAGAGAACCCTGTATAGTTTGTACATAAATATGTAATAAAGCCCATTTTGTAATAAAAGCCTTCCGAGTTATCATCATCCCTTATAAAACAACCTAAGACACTTAACCAAGAGGCTTCTGTTACTCCCTTAATATCTCTCAGGCACTAAGGGAAAACCTTTTTTATTCAACCAAACATTTTGATATTTTCATGATGCATATTTCCTATTTTTATTTCTGTTTTTTTATAGCTGGAAAATTGGAAGCTGTTTTCTAGCAAGGTGACTTGTACCATAAAACACTACTCTCTGATGCTAATTTTCTGATGTAGGCAGAAATAAATTATCAATATTCTAAACTGATAGCTCTCCCCTTTCCCCCTCTTCCACTCTTTTTGTGAGAGAGAGAGAATAAAAGCGGGCAAGCAAAAAAAGGATAAAATTAACAGGGACAGGGAAACATAGGTCTGGCCATTCTTTTTCCTCCATTTAAATCATATACAAAAAATTATGTTATGTATTGATTCAGCTACATAAGGGCCCTGTTTCCTTCTTTAACAAAAGAAAAGAAAAAATGAATGACTATGCAAACTGAGATGGCTACTTTGAAAATGAATATAAATGATTGAAAGAATCTAGATAACCACTAGACGACAGCAAGGTTTCCTGTATCTTTTTTGCCATATATAATGGCCTCCAGTTTTCTGTGGCCTTATTTTAATAACTAAAAAATAAATCGAATAGTGGTTGTTTTAAAATAGGAAAAAAAGTAGGAAAAAACCCTTGTTTGTAGGAAATAAATAATCCATAAACTCCAGGAACATTATTTAGCCTGCCTTTGAAATAAACACTAATCCAAGTCCTTTAATTATTTAATGTTGTGCATATTATTTTTGTTTACTCTTTCCATTGTATATTTTGTAAACCACTGAGTATCATCAAAGAAGTGGGTATCACATAAATTTAATAAATAAATATATACTTTTAAATAATTACCTTTAAATAAATAGAAAAAATAAAACTTCTTATTTTAAAAAGATATACAATAAAGTAACAAGAACATCTTTTTAAAATACAATGCATCATTCTCTAGAGAGGGCTAATTAATGGGATCAAGATAGAAAATGAATTTAACCATTTGCCCTTTGCTGTAATATTGAAGAAAAATTATCTTCTAAAAGTAGCAATTACATTTCATATACTTGCAGGGATAAATTGCTATCTTACAGCACTTGAAGATCTTGGCTGAACTTAATCCTTTATGGGTGTTTTTTAAATATCACTGCCTATATAGGTTATGAATTCTGTTATAATAAAGGGACAGAGTGAAAATGAGAATAAGAATACACATTGTATTAACAAAAGTGAAAGTATTCGTATTCGATCTACTTGCTAATGCAATATATTATATAAACTCACGAAGAACCGGCTCTTCTGAAAAAAGGAACACAGCAGGGATAGAGAAGTTTTTAACAATGTGTAATAGTGTGCTTTGAGGCAAGAAAAAGGTCAGGTATTAATGGTTAGTACCTGAATAAAGTGGACTGCAAACAATGTTGGAAGACATGTTGACATTTTCTATAGAAAGTCTTCCTAACAGGTGAATTGGCTATCTTCTTTTCCCAGGATTGGGTTATGCTTTGTTCCAGAAGTGCTTGAAATATTCCATGGCAGAGGGAGGGGTCTTTTGTTTCTGTTTGGAAGTTATTTTAAAACTGCATTACAGCTGAATTAGTGCTTTTGATATACCAGGCTAGCTTTTCTAGTCTTAGCATATTAACACCTGATCAACTGGATAATAAATTGTTGATCTGTAATGAAAATGATGATTGAATATAATATGAGGAGATTCTGCAGTGATATGCATTACCATCAAGAATATTTCCATATTTAATTATTAGCAAAAATGTTCATTAAATAATACAGAAATCTATTTAACGGTATAGTTTATGGATTGAAATAAAAAAACAAAAGAATCATTATTGGGGGCTATGAAAAAAATGTCTAATTCACAAAATTGCATGTTTATATATGTTAGCATCCATTTTCCAACTAAAAAACCCAGTTATATTTGAAGCCAGTTAATAAAAAGTCTTACAAAACAGTTGCATAAATCTTTCATTTTACCAAATCTTTTGTGATTTAGATACAGGCATTTGTATCAAGTAAATAAGTTTTTAAGAACCATACTTGGTGACATTTTCTGTGCCACCAAATTTATTAATATTTAATTTCTCTTAAAAGAGAAAATATAATTAGTTGCCACTCACCAATTACAGTTGCTGTATTAACATTTCATTTGAAAGATCGATGCTTGCAAATCTATGCCACAATATAGATTTTTCAAGTAAACCATTCACAGTTTTTGAGAAGAATGAAGCTAATACATCTTTCATTAAATATTTTTCATGACTTTTTGTTCTATACTTTCAATGTTCAATTAAATACAATCCAAACAGCAAATGCTAGAAGACTGGAATTGCCAGAATTTATTATTCCATAGGAAAATATAGGAGATTTAGGCTGAGATCACAGTTATTTATGTTTATTCATCGATTGATTGTCTGACTGACCAATCTATCTATTTTTAAGCAATTAAAAATAAAACTTCAGAGAGAGGACTGACAAAGCTATACAAACTTATACCAGCAAAGGAGTGATAAAAGGGAAGAATATTAACAATATCTCCCAATCCACACAACCTGATTACCCCACATTTAATTTCTTCATTTCACTTAAAATATAATCAACTGCTTGGAAACTATATCCAAGTATCTGTTAAGACTAAGAAAAAACCCTCAGTTAACATGGTTTTAATGCTTATGGATGAATTTTACATAACATCATAATACTTTTGAAATGGATATGTTTACTTTTAAATTACACTTTTTAACATTTTTCAGTGGCATCACTGTTGTAAACATGAGTTGATTGTGAATACACAAAAAGCACAGAAATTTCTTCAGTTTATAAAAAGAGAAAGGTAAATGGCAGCACATAAATAAATAAACTGCATAGGCTTTCTTCTTCAAAGTACCAATTCAAGACAATCTGATGGTAAGATATAAAATTTTTAAATGTAGCAAGTCAGACTATGAAATCTTTGAAATTAAATAATCCAAGGTATTTACAGTATATTTATATCTGAGAAGGTGCATCTAGATGCCAAATTTCCCAGTGATCACTTTTCTTTTGTCACAGATCTCCAAATCTATTGGACTATCAAAAAGCTATATTCTGAATTACCACATACTATCAATTATTACAACTTTATTTTTTTTAAAGTGCTATTTAAGTTTTACATTTATTTTCATTACTTCATTAGTATTACTGACAGATATACCATCTGAATGGTTTTGTTGTTGTGCAAAGAGGCTGTATAATCAATTTGAATTTTCCAATAAAACCCCCATTAATATATCTACAGATATGTGTATGTACACATGTATGTATGCATGCATGCATGTGTGGATGTTTGTATCTGTGTATATAAAGATTTCAGAAGATCAGGGACTATTGCTTTCACATTATTTTACATTATGTAAAGAAATGAGATTGTGAACCTATAGACCAAACTATTATTCCTGAAAATTCAAAGAAACTATCCAGCCATTATATGTACAGAATGAAATTTGCATGCATGCTTAATTAAGGATTCCTAATTATTGCTATTTATTTAAACAATAAAGTAGATAATACCAAATCTAACTGGGCTCTTCATCTATTAAGAAATCAAAAATATTTTCTTGATAAACTTTCTGTATCCATCCAAGACTCCAAATATTTTGGATAAAGTCAATGATATACTTGTTCCTTAAGTTTCTATTTCTACTTTTCACAAATTATATTAAAGTACTAAAGATAAAATTCAAGGACACAGAACCTAATATTATTTTATTGTAATTTACAGAAACATAAAAGACAACATCAGGTGTTTTTTTCTTTTTACGACCCTATAGTCTCTTAATTCAGGATAAGGTGCTGCTATAAAATAAGCAGCATCATAAAAGTTGTACCATAAGACTTCCAAACTCATAAACCTACAGAAAAGAGGAAATGATGAGAGAACAAATTATATTGGATTTGGCACTCATTGACTATGATCAGGCTAAAACCAATTAACCTGGAAGTGGCAGAATTTGCAGTTACTGTATGTAGTTGCATACTTCACTACTACATTAATTAGCTACAACCAAGTTTGTATACATTTATGTTTCTTTTTTTAAAGAAAAATTGGTTTGTTTTCTAAATACACAACTTAAACAGTGACCAAAGACTTCAGTGTAGATTTACTTGGTCAAAACCTATTGCACTAGTCCAATCTTCTCCAACTATAGATAGTATTTGCTTTATGCTGGAAATTGGGATCAGAATTTCTGTCGCTAAGCAATGTGGTCATAAAGCGCGATGTCACATAACCGCATCACTTAGCGACGGCAATCCTGAGAGTCCCGGTTACTGTCATTAAGCAAGGAATTTGAGTCATTAAGCAAGGACCTCCTGTGACTGCAACTTGCAACTTGCTGGCAGACTCCAACAAGCAGTCAATGGGAAGTTGGCAGGAAGTCACAAATCCTGGGCCGCTCTCAAGCAGGCCAGTGGAGAGGTTGAGTGTAGCTGGAAGAGCGATGTTGCCGCAAGCATGGCCAAGGGTGTGCTGGTGGCTGCTATGGTGTGGCGCAAGTACAGTCAGGTGGGGAGTGCCTGCTGCTGAATATGAAAGGCATGCGGGTGGCAGCTGCAGCATGAGCATAGCCAGGTAGGGGGTTGACTGTTGCAATGAACGGGAGGGCGTGCACTATGGATTGTAAGCAGGGCAGAAGAGGCACATGCTTTGACGAAGGAGATTCATACTCATAGCTGAGCTCTTTGGGAGAAAAAGTAGCAGGATTGACTTTAGGACTAATTTGCAACCTTCCCTGCTGGCCTCCTCTTTGACTTTGCTCATGGGAAGTTTGCAAATAGCAACCATTTGACCACAGGATACTGCAACCATTGTAAGTACAGGCTGGTTGCCAGGCATCTAGATCACTGCAGAGTGCTGGGCAGCAAGAACTTCAAGGACTGGTTTTAGGTACCATTTGTTCAACACCAGCGTAACTTTGAACAGTTACTGAATGAGTGGTCATTAACAAAAAACTACCATTAGATGTGCTGTACCTTTTATCCTACTGGTTGTGTTAACTGGGAGTGATATCAATATATCTGAGGACACCAGCTTGGGGACGATTAAGTAACTATTCACTTGCAGAGTTTATTTCCACCATTATTGTCCCATAATGCCAGTACATTACTTTCCAATCCTTTGTACTTGTTTACTTCATTCAGTTCAAACAAAAGTACTCAGGATAATCTCAATTTTATATACTAACATTTCATAATGGTCTGGGGGGCTCCCCTGGATAGAATGCAGCAGTTGCTTTGGGCTGCAGGCTTTTTTAAAACAAAAAACAAAAAAAAGAGCAAAACAGCAAAGAATTAATTTCTTATTCCTAGTTGTTGTGACTGATTATATGCCATTACAGTGCTGTGAATGACCTTATAGACAGACATTCTCCTGAATGATCTGTTTCCATGCTGGCTGTCCAGAACTTCCAATGTTGCATTTATTGTCACTGTAATTGAGTCTATCCATATTTCTGCCAGTTGTCCTCTTTTTTTCCTTTTTCTTCCAGTTTTCCTAGCAAAGTCTTTTCAAGGGAGCTGGCATTTTTGCCATATGTGTGCAAAATATAATAATTTCAAAATGTAATAATTTTGTGCTTCAAACTTCTGGAGTGCTTTGTCTATGATAAATTTATTTCATGACTTGGCTAATCATGATATTTTAAGAACATCTAACAAGAGACTTTAAAAGCATCAGAACTCTTTCTAACCAGCTTCTTCAAGTTTTGCTTCCTTAGGGTGTCAAGGGAAAACTACATAATTCTGATCTGTGTAGGTATAGATACATCCTGGCATCTGGATATCTTTTCCATTGCATCTTCTGCTATCTTACTAAGTGTTGCAGGTAGTCCCTGAGCTAGCACAAGCTGTTTAATGACTGTTTGCAGAAATCAAATGCACCCAAAAGCGTACTTATGCCAAGTGTTCAAAATGTGGCCTCTGCATTCAAATGTCCTGGATTCAGTCACTTCTGAAGCAGCAGCCATTTTGATTCTTCTGACCTCCCTTTGGGACCTGGAAGTCACCCGTGGTTATGACAGACAATTTCTGAGATCCATATGTTTTTTTCCCTAGGGATCGGGGACTTTGAGGCCGGTGTACTTTTCTTTTCTTGTCATTGCTGCCCTGGGGAGGACTAGGGGAATGAATCTCATTGCTATCCCTGTTGCTTCTTTCATTGCTGTTGCTGTTGTCTTGAGGACTGGAGCATTATAGTTGCCTTTATAGTTGCCTTTGTAAGTATTTTTAGATTTTCTTTTTCATTATATTGTGTTTGTTTGTAAGTATTTTACAAACTACCGTGCTTGTTTGTAAGTACTTTACAAATTACTGTGCTTGTTTGTAGGCTCTTTTCAAAGATAAACAGTTTTTTTTGTTTCATTACTGTATTCTTTGCCTTGCATTTATTGGAATTGCTTGCAGAAATATTAGCCAGCATCTATAGAAAGCAGATTCATTACTGTAAAGTTCCTTTGCATTCTATTGTATTGTGTTTGTTGCTTTTGCTTTGAGGATTAGTGTGTACTGCTGTAAATTGCTTGTAGAACACCTTATTTGTGGGGAGAGTGGTTCTCTCCAGACGCTCCACAGTGGGACTCCCTGTAAATTCACACACCCCCACACACTCCTATTTAAGTCTGGGCACCTGCCTGGAGGCACTGTGGTTCAGAAGCAGAGGGCTGCCTCGCCTTGCCAGAACAGCTGATGGCTGAGTGACAGCAGTTGCCTCCAGAGGCTCAACAGACAGCCCTGCAAATTTTTGAGTCTTTCAGTTCACTTAACAATCGCGGAGGTCATTTCATGAACTGAAGCAAACAGCAAGCCTAATCTTTGTTCACTTAAACAACTGGTTGATTCACTGAATAAGCATGCTAAAAAAATACTGTAAAGACGAGTGCAACCCATTTTATGACAGTTTTGACTTATGACCCTACTAGACAAACTTTATTTGGGTGCACCTTGAGGACTATCTATAGTGTACAGCATATTTCTTGACTGCTGGTTCCTTGACTGTTGATTGTTGATACTAAAGGAAGAATTCACTCACTGCTACCATATCTTGGCTTTGAAAAAAATAAGCTGACTAGCTTAAATTTTCAAACACTTTCCAAAATTTAAGCAGATGATAGTAATCCATATTGGATTTAACAAAAATGTGTGAAAATTATTAACTCAGCAGTGCAACTCCTGAGTGCTAATGATATCCAAGTACTTTATGAGAAAATTGACTCCAGAAGCATTCCCCAATGGAAAACCTGATTTTTGGAGGCACACACAAATCAGGCCAAAAATCTAATTCCAAACCAACTTCCTATAAATAATAATCCATCTATGTTGTCTGGGATAAAAGCTTAGTTTCTTCATCCAGTCCTGACAGCAAACCAATAATAAAGATATAGAAATGAATGCGATTCATGGAGCATTATTTCTAGCTTTATATTTTAATGTTTTCATAATTTATTACAGTTTGATTTATTTCTTCTCTGAAAATGTCCAACATTCAATTAGATATAATTGAAATATTTAATAAAGTATTTCTTAGTTTTAATTAAGAAAATTCAGAAAGTAACATAAATCATCTAAATAAAATTATAAAAATGAATGTTACATGTGTGGACAACTAATTCCAATTGTCCTATGCAGATATAAAATAATATGGGAAATAAAATAGAATTTGACAAATGTCAATCTCAGTGTTCTATTCATTATGCTAATGGACAACCTGATAATGAAATAAT
The DNA here is from genome assembly GCA_023970755.1 of Azemiops feae. Classification (NCBI taxonomy): domain Eukaryota; kingdom Metazoa; phylum Chordata; class Lepidosauria; order Squamata; family Viperidae; genus Azemiops; species Azemiops feae. Next base: position 4,847,016 of record JALGBA010000053.1, on the reverse strand, counting down.
TGCACGATTTTGCTGCCTTGATTATTTCTTGGTATTATTCTTGGCATTATTTGAATTAATTCTGTTTTTATTCTATTGTGAAATATTTCATTTTCTTTTTGCAAGTAATTAAAATATTCTGTAAAATATAAAATAAATATAATAAACTAAATGTCATGATTTGACTGGTAATTCTAAGAATATTCGGTAAGAATGTACTCATTCCTGTTACGAAAATCCAACCCAATGGCCATGAATGTATATTCTCCTAGAACTATATTTGTTGGATTAGACTGTGTTTTCATTTGTTCAGAACATTGAAATTCTAGATAGAAATTACTTCTTAAATTGAAAATTTTGAAAAAAGTATTTGCCAGTACTGGGCAAATTCAGGGGTCAAAAGTGCAATCTGTGGAAGGAGAGCTTCTTTCTGCATATGCCCAATTTAATTTATCCAAACTTCAACGAAAGATTTTAATCATATTTCATTTGGACAACTATAATTAAAACTAATGGTATAATAATAAATTATTCTTACCATATTTTCTCTTCATTAAGGCAGTATTGCAGAGAAAAAGGGTGTGGGTAGCATAATGCAAAACTATGACTTGACATGTTCAACTAAATGAAGTCAATAGTACTCACTGGTATCCAGTGTAGCCAGGACCACTGCTAATAATTACTGTCCTCACTGTAATGTGCATAGTTCTTCTTTCCCTATTTAGTATTCCAACTGATAGCAACAGTTGAATCTAGACACCCTTATAATACTCATCAATGACTTTGATACATGTGAATGATACTAATATCTGAATATGTTTAGAAAACTAAATTAAATGATTTCATAAATAAGTTTCTTTTGTGCTTACCATGGTATTTCTAAGATTAAAAAATCATGGAATTAGTAGAACATGATTTCATCAGTTTCTTTTATTGTAATCTTGAGTTACTCATAGGCAACACTGAATCCTTTATACTGTTGAAAGATCTAGAAATATTTTTCAAAATGCCACAAATATCTTCACAATATCAGCACTATATAATTCAAGACAAAATGCTTATAAATACTGCAGCTCTGAGCAGTGCATTATGAAGTACAACCAAATATAATTAGGTTCAGGATCAAATGTCTTGCTTTTGTAAAGTAGTATTTATACAGTACGATATCAATATGACATAATTAAGATACTTGAGTTAATCTTAATTTAAATAGATTTTTACATCAGAAAGATTTCTTTAAAAAGTGACTGTCCCCCATTTCAGCAACTTTTTGCATGGCTTCAATGAGTTCCCTTTGATATGTAATCAAAAGGAAAGGTATTTCTCAGATAGAGAACCAGTTTATTGTAATGGTTAAGTCCCCAATCTAGAAACCCGGGATGGTATTCTACTTCCAGTTTAGGCAGGAAGCCAGCTGGGTAACCTTGGGCTAACCCCTATCTCTCAGGCCTAGAAATGAGACAATAGCAAAGCACTTTTGAAATCTTGAAAAAAAAAATTGGAGGGACATGTCCAGGCAGTCACTCGGAGTCCACACTGACTCAAAGGCACAAAACAAAGAAACAAAAAAAGATAATTTCAGAATTACTAAAGGTAGTAAAGATACAAGATACAAGATTTGCAAGTGTAGAAAAACAATTTGTTTAATTTGGCAGAGTATCAAACATACAATGGGCTGTTCTCTATTTTATGCATGAACATGCACAGGGCATACATTATCTACAGTGTCTACATTATCAATATAAGAGTAGTCACGTTAATACTAAAAATAACTCATAAGAAGCCCACCCAACGTCCCATCTGCTCTCATGAATTATTTTTAAGAAATCATATGTAATATAGACATTTTTGTCTGCATATCATAAAGCCGACATATCCAAGCTTTCATTAAAAAGGCCTTGGGATGTGACTTGAATAACAATGTGTCTCAGCTAATTAGTATTTTCAGTTCAGCATATTCACTTTTAGACATATTGCTGTTTGCACATAGTAATTTAGGTAAACAGATCTCTTCCACAGCTGCATCAATTAACACTGCTAATCAAAACTGAATTCAGGTAATTAGGCACATTTATGCAAAAGTCTGCAATTTGGGGGGGAAAGCTAGATTCTATAGCAATAGTTCACAAAGTAGGAATATCTTTTTGCAAATAAAATGTAGAACAAAGGTAATTTAGCCAAAATGTAAATGAACTGCAGATTCAGAAAAAGTATATAAATTATGTATTAACAATTATCTGGCCTATATTCTCAGAAGTTTTATGAATTTTAATATAATTATTCACAGTATTATGAGATTCACATAAGAACAAAGATGTTCTTATTAGAAAGCAGAACATTCAAGGTTAATGTACCTACAATAAATAAAATATCCTATTTCATCGAGCCATCCCACGCAGTCAAGTAGGAAGGATGTGTTGTGAATTTCGACTGTCGTGTTCTAGGAAGAGAGACTTCTCTGTTACTGTCCCCACCCTATGAAACATCTTACCCCAGAGGCAAGGCACACACACACACAAACACACCCCACTCTTCTGGCTTTCTGGAAGAGGGTTAAGATGTAGCTCTGCTGACTGGCAGAGGGATCTAAGAGTGGCAAGGTTTTATATATATAAACCAAATATATATAAAACCTTACCACTCTTAGACCCCTCTGCCAGTCTTTTATATATATATATAAAATTTGTATAGATAATAGACAGACAGATATCTGTACAAATATTTTTTTATTGTTAAGAAAAATATTCAAGATTAAGAACATTACAATAAATAAATAAATATTGGCCTGTACTTTGTTGATAAAATTTGGTTCATTCCATTCAATTGTTCTGAATACATCTGCAGAACAGTATTTAATATTCATGCATTTACTAGGTTTATATCCTCATTCAAAAGCTCAAGGTGGAAACCTGATGCTGCTTTCTCCATACAACCCTGATGGGTGGGTTAGATTGAGAATAAATCAGCTTTCAGGGCTTAGGATAGACCAAAACCTGTACCCCTCAATGCCAGTCCAATACCTTAACAACTACACCACTCCATATTCTTCCCTTATATGATTTTCCCTTAATCAAAATTTATGTTTCCATGCATTAAAAAAGAGAGCAATAAGATTCAAGATCTGGAAGGAAATAAAAACCAACCAGTTTTGGAAGATTGGGTAAAAATACAAAGAGAGACAGAGTCTCCTTTTTCATTATTATTTTACCTTCCTTAAGAAACTAAGAAGTATTACAAAATTGCAATTACACCTTTAACTGTGCAATTGGACCAGCAACTCAAGTCATTAAGTGAAGCAGTCACCAAATAAAATCTGACTGTGCTTATGATCTTACTTCATTTTCCTTTGCTTTACAGACCTGCAAAGATTGCAAATGTGAGGATTAGTCACAAAGTTACTTTTTCACCATTGTCGTAATTGCAAATGGTTGCTAAATGAGGCAGTCACTAAATAAGGACTACCTGCAATGAAAAAGGAAAGTACTGTAGAAGTATTGTGACTGATTTCTTCTTAGCTCAACTGCATGGAAACTTATTATAAGCTCTTTTAGACAGACCAGATCAAGAAATCAATTCCTCAGAAAGGTTAAAAGTACTTTTATTTATTTTATTATCTACTTTTTGACAATAATAACCAAGTCTCATTGTGATTTACTTCCATTCTTTTCTTATACTCCATTGAATTAAAGGGGTATTAATTAACCTGAGCTGCTTCCAAATATTATCTCATTTCTTGTGATTTAAAAGATGTTTTAGCCTCTTTATCTAAGCAACAATTCTTGCTTCTTCCATCAAGTTGATCTTCCTTATGCTCTACACTTGTATCGTGTGTATGTGAATACACTCCAAATGCTCCTGAATCTAAATAGCAGCCCAATCACGATACCTTGGATAAATTCACTTCAGAAACATAAGTTTGGACAATTATAAAAAATGAAGATAAGACAAAAAAAGGCCAGTAGAAGTCATGATGGTTAGATACTTCACTAGATACTATGATTGAAATCATGAGCATAGATTTATAAACATTGAAAGAAAAGCCTGATTAACTGTTGTCCCTTGAATCCAAAGATTGGAAGCAACCGAACAACAACTTACCTCAATCTCTTATAATGAGAGAACACCCATTTATAGTGCAATACTGACCGAATCTTCCTGCCAATGGTTTCAGCAACCATCGTCAACTAGCCAATTTGTCACCTGGCCTTCTTTAAATATTCTTATCAACACTACAAGAAATAGATAATGAACTTATGCTGTATCATTATTTTAATCAAAGCTAAGTAGTTCGCAATTCCTGCTGACAATTTTATTTATTCCTTAATTATTCCACCTTCCTCTAGGCAGCTCAGGGTAAGGTGCATTAGTTTTTGCTTTGCCATAAATAACAAAATAGATTTTCTCACCCCAAGCCAGGATAAAGAGTTGGCTGAGACTCCAGCAAGATCACCAAGCAAAACAACCCATTAGAATGAGTACTTGAACTTGCCACTGAGGTTCTTCCTGACATTCTTGTCATACTTTCTACGTGTCAGGGATGGCACTGTTATTACTGTTACTTTGTTTTGTTATTGTCATAATCTGCATTATTGCATTTAAACCAATGAGGTTACAGAATAAAGTAAATAAAAATGTTTATTTATTTCAACTCAAAGAAGTGATTTTGGTCAGCATACATAGGTTAACATCACAGTAACAGTATATAACATATACTATCATGTTAAAAACAATTCCCAAAACAAAAAGCCACATCAGCAGCAGCATTCACCTAACCTCCCAGCCCAAATGCCCAGGACAACAGGGAGAAATGCTAACAGAGTGGGGGCCATCTAGATGTCTGGGGAGGGTGTAGCCATGGAGAAGGCATGGTTTGAAGGCATAGTCTGATATGCATCTTTAATTATTCCATTTTTATTGATATAAGTATAAACTACCCTAATTCTTAGGCTAAACAACTAACATTTTACACATAATGATGTATTGTAATTGCATGTCTTTCTAGTCTGCTACAACTTTGTGGCAAGCTTGTTAGTCATTCACTTATCTTTTCATCTCACAGAAAAGTAATGTCTGCAATGATAAAATATGCTTAATATTTCCATTCAGGAATATTTATACAGTATGTTGCTGGGGAAAAAATACCCCCATGTGTTACAGACATACAGTAGCTTGACTGCTTGGTATTAATGCCTCATAATGTAGGATTAACTCTATTTAACCAAAATTGTAACTAAGGCATGGAATGCTGCATTAAAAATTTTCACATTTCTAACTCCATCATAATTTTCACTACAGGTGAAAATAAATTTAAGGACAGAATTATCTTCAGCCTTTTATGCACAAGATTTTACAATATTTCCACATGATATTATAAAGTTTATATAAGAAAAAGCAGTGCACTTTTTCCTGAGGATGCCTAAACTTAAGTAGAGTGATTCTGATATCAATGCACCTCACCAAAGTCATCTACTTACTATGGAAATAAAAAGGCAACAGACTAGTACAAAATATAAATATAAATATTTCTATTAAATTATATCATAATAGGAAAACAGCTCTACTTAAGTGTAGCTTATTGGCTTACAACGATCAGCAGGCAAAAGTAGGGTATAAGAGATAACAATACAGAATGTTATCAGGGGAGTAAAAAAACAAAAATCAACATGGTCCCACAATTGTACAATTATAGCCCCATCACTTTTTTGTGTTGCCAGAAAATGGGAAAGCTTCAATCACATGACTGCAATGGCCGTTTTGACTTTTTAAACATGTACATCCACACACCCTGGAAAGGTAGAAAATAAATTCAGCAAAGAAGGAATATCTACTCAAACTTCTGGCTAAATATTTAGAAAAAAAACCACTAATCAAACAATCTCTGATTTCAACTTTCTATTTTTTATTCATTACAATAAAATTTATATAATGGAATGAATAGAGAGAAATGTAATTTTTAGCACATTGAGTTATGTTCATGTTTAATTAGTCCAAAAATTAGAAAAAAAAGTGGGAGTAGGAACCTGTCAGTGACAAATGCCTTTGTCAGATTGTAGCTAGAATTCCACAGGGAAAATTCATGAAAAGTATTATTGATTTTTTAAAGAACAAATGTTTAAAATGACTGTGCTATCCTTGGCAAATTCCTGTTCTTATAATAAATCAATATAAGCTTGAATTGATTTCTTTGTAAACATCATGTCATTTTTTTGTCATTAGCTGCACATAATCTGTATTTATTATTCTTTTACTTTACAAATTCTTATTCTTTTTCTTAAACTGTTCCTCTGAAAATTTTCAAGGAAATATTTTGAGAATATTATCATTTATGCACCTTAGTGATGGTATATATGCCCTCAATGTTCCTTTACAAACTGAATGGGCTGTTTTCTTTTCTGAATAAACAACCATGATTTACACACTAGAGAAACTTAGATGTTTCATCCTCCCCTCAGACCTAGATTTCTCCTTTTTTATCCTCTTTTTATAAGTATAAAATTTGGCTTTCGGCAATAATAGAACAATAGCTTTTCCAGAAAAGGAAATATTTAAATAAATAATTTATATGTTTATTTAAATAAATGAAGCAATCTGGCCAATCACATGAATCTTGTCAACCAATCATGAATGTCCAATGGCATTGCACAAAACGTATAGTTCCCTTAAAATGCAAGGCGGCTTCTGTAAAGCAGTAGAGTGAACATTCCTGCTTCAGATGATCCTGATGTGTGGTGGTAGAACTGAGTCATGCAACAAAATAAAAGCATTATTTAGTCTAAAAATAGTAATTTGTTTGTTTGTTTACAGGGCTTGTCGGCCATGCCAGCCAATATTCCTTTTTTTTCTTATTTGGAAAGCCTACTGCTATCTAAATTTAGACACTTAAAACGCCAACATGATTTGAAGCATTTTAACTTCACTTGAGTTCTGATTTTGGGATAAGATTTGAATGTCAGGCTAAATGATAATTCAATTATGGAATTACCTATAAATATTGTCCTATGATATACCACACTATAGAAGTTATGAAACAGCTGCCAAACCTTTAGTATACTTTACTAGGGAATTATCTTTTTCAGGAAATAACAAATTTATATTCATTTTGGTACTCTTCTGTCCTCCCTTTGAAATTGGCCAGGTCAGGAAACAGATTCCACAAAGACTATTGGAATTCTGTTTTATTACTGTAGTAATACAATAATAGAATTTTGAAAGCCTGACGGTTCTCTCCCCTCTCTTATATGAAAAGAATAAAGCAGGGAAATCTTGAGTTTCTTTCTTCCTTCCTCTTTTTCAGACCTAGGCTGATATTTACATCATGTTTTTGTATATGTTCAAGTTTTTCTCTGTATTACTCTACTTCTTTGCGACATACAATTCTATCAAACCATGGTATTCTCAGAGTTATCTGCAAGGGATAGAATATAGAAATATGCCTTTCAGTGATTCCAGTTGCATCTAATTACATGGAATAGAATGATTTGAGCCCTTATTTACTGCAATGTGGGGTGCTCTACTAGTTTTTCATCTTTCCTATGTTATACAATATCTGTATGATATTTATTTGCTTAATTATATCTCAATTTTTATGGCTGCCCATCTCAAATGTATAATTTTGAATAGTTAACAGAAGCTAAAAGCACCATATAAAAGCACATAAGATTAATGCATACATAATTTGCATACATAATTACATAACACATACATAATAAGCAGGCAAGGTGAAAATCAAAACAACCACCAAATAAAGCAGTACAAGTGTTGTACTGGCTCTGTCACACATCTGGATCCCCAAGCTTAGTGATACAACCCTGCCTTAAAAGCCTTGTAGAAAGCCAGCAGGATTGGGGCTAATGTAATCTACAGGGGATTGTGCTCCAAAAAGTGGGTGCCACAAGAGAAAGACTCTTTTCCTAGGTTTTGCCAAATGACACTAACTGATAGATGGGACCTGTAGTATGGCTCTCCTGAACCTAATGGGACAGGTAGATACAATCAGCCCTCTGCCAGGAATTACCATTCCTTACCATAATTTGGGTTAGATGCCATTTACATGATTAAATGACTTGATTAAATGAAAGATGTATCCCTCGGGTAAGTTAATGGAACTATACTGGCCCTCAATTCATATGATTTTTTTTTCTTTTTACATTCTTATAATCTGCCACTATACATATGTTTCTCATTAGCATTTACTTGTTAATTTAATATTCCTCTTTTCTTTCAGAAAGTCAAGGCAATATATATACTGCTCTGTCCTCCTAATTTTCATAGCAGCAACTCTATGAGGCAGGTTGGGCTTTGATAGAGTAATTGGCTCAAAGTTATCTAGTGGCTGATGTCGGATTAGAACCTGGGTCTACCCTGATGCCAGTCCAACACCTTCAATATTATGCCACATTGGCTGTCAGTCATAATATTTTAATCAATACATGGTACTTTTAGAAAAATGTTACAAAAATGGCAAGTAAATAAACAATGTGGTAAACTTTTAGAAGTCAGGTTATACAGTACAAATCCATATGCTGAAGACAGTATGCATGAGAGGATATAAGAGGATAATCATGCTAGGTAGCATATGTAGGAAATTATCAAAGTGCAATGATACATTCATACTAAATTAAGTACAGTATAAGAACAGTTTTGAGTAGAATGGTATACATGGTTAAAACTGTTAGAGTATATAAACAAAGAAATATATAATTTTCTAACTTAGATGTAATTTCTCAAGATTTTTAAAATAAAAAGTGAATATTTGGGAAAAAACATGGGTTATAAATTAGGAATAGGTAAAAAAGCATATCAATGGTCTTACTCGTGTTCACTCAGAAATAAGCTTGCAGAATTAAGTGAATTTTATTTCAAGAAAATAAACACAAGCAGTACAGTTTAATTAACCAGGAATCTAATTATTTGGATTAATTGTGGAACCTATGCTCTTCTGCACTTCCACAAGTCATTGGATTCAATGTTGCTACTTTCCAGAGCAATAGTTTTGATCTTATGTTAAAATATGATGCTAATATAAACTTCAAAGCATGCATTTTTCTTACTTCAATATCCTGAAATCCCCCCCATCCCCAATGCAGTTTAACCACTTTTACAGCAAGTTAGTTTCCTACCTCTGTCATATTTTATGGAATCCTGTAAGAAGTTTTTTTTCTCCTGAGAGGGTATTTTAAGAGTGAATGGAAGGACTAGGTAGAAGATAGCTGCCACCTCAGGCTGTTTAACATTTACACAACAATACCAAGTACTGCTCTACCTTGGCAAAAGGTAGGAATTCAACTTTGATGAAAGAGAGAAATAAATTGGAAAGGGCAGAAGACTGCATATTTATTACTATTTTAATAGCATTAATATGTTTTAAACGATAGAAACTAAGCATTCAGTGAAGTTAACACCGATATTAAAGTTGGCTCACAACTGCTATTTCTAACCTTTAAAATGGGGATCTTTGTTTTGTAATATACATAAAGAGCAGAATTTTCTGTGTTTCATCAATGAAAAAAATAGTTGTACAGTTGAAGTGGACAGGCCTATCTCATGGATCTATAAATATCTTCCTCCAATTTATTTTACTGACTGAAATGCATCTTCAGCTGAAAGTGGAAGAGTCAGTCTACAGACATTAAAGTTATTGTGATCAAATTATTGTCTTGTTTGAAAACAAATTAACAATCCTTATACATGATAAAATGAAGTTTCAATTAGTGGGGTTTTTTATCTAGCTTTCTTCTGATTTGTTTCTTGTTTTCTATTCTAGGCGCTCTTATACACTGCTTTTCTATCAATCCAAAAACACAAGTTAACTGTGGCTTCCTACAGTACTTAATGTTTCACTCTATTATATAAAAATGCTGTTTTGCTATGAGCAAGGAAAGGTTTATTCTGAAGTGATCCAATTCAACAAACATCTTCTATACTTTTATTTAAAAACTTCCTCTTTGTGGACTTAATGATGAATTTGTTATTCCAAATTACATACAGTAATAAGTCAACATAACTTTTCATTTGTTAGCTGTGTACCAGATTTTTTTTTAAAAAGTAATAAATTAAAGCACTTCAACATTTAAAACTGTACAATGAATAAAGCTGATAAATTCAGGAGCGGTTTATCAGTAATACTCCAGCAAGTTGCACAGGTAGTAATTAGAGGTTTAGAGATTATGAGGATGTCTATACAAAACAGAGAGTATTCCTGAAAAAAAATCTATTGTATACAGTGGCAAACTTGAAATAATTTTCAAATATTTAAATATTTTGAAAAAGCATTATATATAGAAAAAAATGTGGAATAATAATACAGAAAATGCTGGCTTTTTTTAAAGTACAGCAAAAATCTAGTCAGTGAGTTTCACACACAACATGATTACCTCCTTGTATCTTTAACATCCTTTTTACTTTAAATTGAAAACTAGGAACGTGGACATGAATTCATGTTCAAGACATTATAAAATCCATCTAAGAATAATTCCAAAGTTAATAAATAAAAAGATAGTTCTGACTGATGATGAATCTTTGATAAATTAAACTAAATATATAAATAGGTAACAAATCCAATATACTGTAGACTGAATACAATGAAAATATTATAGTGATATTTCTGCAAAACAAATGATAAGGTCCTTCATATAAGATAATTCTTCCTATTAAAAATGTAAAGTGCTAAAATGTCATATTGTCAATGCCTCAAAACCTCAAAATTTTATATCATAATCAAAATTGTACAAATATAATTAATATAAAAATTATTAGACCTCTTCTTAGCCTTTATATATAAATAACAAAAATCAATGCACACATATGAGTATCAGGGAAATCTTATATATGCTTTGTTTGTTTAAGCCCCTCTGAATTCAATAGTATTTCTTCATGTAAATATAAAACTACATTTTAAACTGGGACATAGTTCTTTTTATGCTACATTCTGATATCATGTAGTAGCTTCAGAGACTGATATTAAAACATATAAAATATTTTCTTTTTTAGGCTATCAATGACCAATAACACAAGAACACAGTCTAACAAATAACACTCTTCATCTTACCTATTTTTAATCATTTCGGCCACAGTGCTGAAATTCCTTTGCAGGTAACTTTTCCCACCGAATTCTAGAAAGTAATTTTGGTGTTTAAAGTAACACGGCTCAGACTGTGCCATAGTCCTTTGTATTATACTATCTTCTTACTGACATAAAGAAGAAAAAAGGAAAATTAAAATATTTTTAAAAACTTGATCATAAACATTTGTTTCTTGTATCTAAAAATTATATTGAGCTCATTTCTTTAGAATTGGGTTTTAATTTCTGGAAGCTTAATCAAAGGTTCATCAAACTTTAATCACCAATACAAATTGCACATTGTGTCATCTGGGGAACATTTATTATATTATTATTACAATGTCAAATAACATATTACTAATCTGATAATTGTATATTAGCACATTCGCTGTTAACATATTCCTAAAAGTTATTACTTCTTCTGAAACTATTACAAGGAGTTCACTGCCGTTACCCCCAAAATAGTCCTATTAAAAGTCAAAAACATTTGCTGTGATACTATTATTTATTTATTTAAAACATTTATATAGCCTCCCATCTTATATCGAACTACGTACAGCTCCCGATCAACAATTAAAACAGTATCAATAATAAAACAACATAATACATAAGCATATTAAAAACATAAACATTAAAAAACCTGACACAAAAGTTAAACTTCCAATATACAATCCCTCATAAAATCCTACTACCCACCTCCCTTTTTAATATTCCTTTTATAATCCATACAGTTACTTGGTTTTCCAGCTGAATTTTAAAAACACACTACATTTCAATTACTTGAAATATTATGGGAGTGCTGATTAAAGCAACAATATACTTATTCTAACTACTTATGTTTTTCCTTCTATTTGAAATTTGCATCACTAATCTGTTTTCCCTTATTCTATTTATACAATTCTTTGTTCCAGGCAGAACAAAGTATTGACTTGCTTAAACCAAAGCCAAACAATAAAAATGTCAAGGAAGGTTAAAATTATTGTCTAATGATGATATGAAAGAATATTTCTGACTAGAGCAATTTTATAAAAAGGCTGAGAAAAGGCAAACTGCTGGGCACCACTTTTAATTATTTTCTTTATAAATTTGATCAAACAATGTAAAATTATCTAATTGAATTTTATTTAAAGATATTTTTATATTTTAATTTTAAAAATATTGAATGGGCTATGTTTATATTCAATAGCAACTTCTATTTTTTTATTGCGAACAGAGTAAACAAAGTATAAAAAAGAGTAATTTTCAGATATACATTTGTTATGAGAATTATCTTCCATCATACCATTACATATTTAGTTAAACTGTATCCCTATAGATACATGTTCCATTAAATGTATAATTTAATTCTAATAATAATAATTCACAATTATCAGCCAGTCAAATCAAGGTTTCTTTTTCCACATGCTTCATTAAATCTAAGCTGCAGAAATGTATAGGATTTAAATGTTTTCCTATTAGTATTTTCCATGTGCTGTTCTATAAGCCAGCTATTGTTTCCTTTGTCTTTTTTTCTACAATTCCACATTCTTTATCTTTCTCTTTGTTATATGTGGCATGGACATACACATCACTGTAAATATTCCCTGTCATATATTGGAATGGCAATATCACAGGTACTCCGGGGACAACCGTGTGAGCAAATAAAGCTTACAAAACACACACACACACACACACACTCCAACAAAGAAAGAACCCAGTGGAGTATTTTTTTTTCACCAGTAAAACATATAAAGATTTCAGATCAAGTAATGAGATGCCTAAATGATCTGGGGAATTTAGAGTCAGGATTGTAAATCAGATATTGTTAGAAACTTCTATAACCATAGTCAAGTGCCTAAATATATATACCAGAGAACATCCCTCAGCATACTACAAATAGGCACCAACTATATTTTCATGTTTATTTTATGTTACTTTTTTTACATGACACATTCTAAGAAAACGTGGAAACCCTAGAGAATATGCTTGTAATTGGAGGGAGATAGAATAACCATGGCAACAATTACCACATTCGCAACTGTTTTTAAAAAATAATTTCACAACATAATTAACAATGGTAACTATGCAGATAGTAAACATCAAGAAAGCATCAAATACTAATGGAGTTATATCAAATGACATCTTGAAAAAGAAAACTAAAATCTGTCTCTATATGGACAATGCAGTTCAGAAACAAAGCACATACCATTATCCATTCAGGTGCTCTACTTCGTATTCTGCCCACATAGTTCTGCAGCTCCATTAGTCCAAAAGTCGACTTTGCCCTGCTTCTGATCTTTATGAGTAACAACAGCATCACACTGTTGGCAATTTTTTTCGATTAAACTTCTCAGACACGGTAGCAACTTTGTTAATTATGATATTAGGCAGCTGGCGGGCACGATCAATCATCCACTATAAGAAAGCCAGACAACGAGACATCTAATCATTGCAACCAGAGCAGATAAATTTTGTTCCTTTCTTATACGTGTCAGAGATTCTATCCCTCCTGACCCCTGAACACTGCCATCGACTGTCAAATTTAGATTCAGCAAGCTCCCAGCTTTTCTTTATCCCTGCCTTAGATCTGAAAGTCCTGGTTATCAGGAAGACAAGCGTCACCAGCTGTCTCAGAGCAGGAAGGCAATCAGGTGAATAGTACTTATTATCTTTCATTGCTTGCTAAGGAATGACAAGATTGATTTGGGACCAAGAGCATATCCATATCTCAAAAGCAGGTTTCAAGTTCAAACTATGATGCATATGTAAACCTCTACTGAGAGATTTCAAGTCTAACCTTATTAATAAAACATACTTAAAAATTAGGAATTAGACAGAACCTCTTGAACATCTAGAGAATTCCCGTTAAATTATGACACAAGCTGTTCCCATGGACAAAATAGATGTTCCAACTTCTACCCAGAGGTTGCCTTTCACAAATGGATAGTCTTAATTAGACCCGTTAAAGTCTTCTCTGTAGGTACCTTCTGTCTTAACTAGACTGTGAATTCTTACAAATGCAACAGGCACTACAATTCTATCTGCTACATTCCTAAATGGATGTTATGTGTTAGGTAAAATTTATTGTTAATCCTGAAACTGCAAAATATATTGCTTATTTGAAATAGGAAGGAAGATAGGTATTGTAAGGTTCTGATGGAAAAATTATCAATAAAAATAAAATATACATTCAGTAAACTACATAATAATTTTAAAATGTAGTTAAAATATAAAGAACAAACCATAAAAAGAGTACACTAGGTTATGTTAAAATAACTAAAAGCAAAACACCTTGAATAAGCAGGATGGTTCTACAGTACAGTACAAATTTTTCTTTTTGCTAATTAATATTAGCAGTTGTTACAGGTGTTATAAATTGACAATGTGAAGCTCCATTTTAACATGTCATGATTGCAACAATAATTCACATTTTTTAATCAAAATATTTCTCAGTACTATATTTTCTCTTAAATAATTGTAGGATTATGAGACAACCCATTTACTCAGAGTTGTCATAAAACTATTAAATTTATTATACTAATCTTGAGAATAATTAGAAGATGGGACAAGAATAAAAGAAGGAATGAAGGCAGAAAGATAAAAGAAAGAAATTCTTAAAAGTTCTTACATTACAAAGTAGACTAATGATGACATAGCATACAAGTACAAAATAGCTTGCTTCATCCCTAATTAATTACCTATTGTGAAATTACTAAATATAGGAATATTTATCTAATTTTTAAAAGCATATTAAATAAATTCAGAAAAAATAAAGGACCATATAAATCAGTATTAATTTGAACTGACTTACCCCATTATGGATAAAACTGTACTCTAACTACACCAAATAACAATGTTTACTCATGTTAAGCCCCACTGAGTTGCTGTATTTTAAGATTACACAAGACAACACGCTACTTTCAAGAAAACATTGTTCCATGTTTATGCTATTGTAGTATTTTTTAAAGTGTATTTACTCATTGATGTTTGTCATTCATTTCTTCCCAATATTTTAACAAATTCAGTTTATATCACTGTAGTGCACACAGATAGCAGAACATATTTTACAAAAATCATTGCCACATATAGCCTATATAGAATGAAGAACTCACTGAAAACCTTTACTGCTGAAATATATGCATAATCAAATATATAAGGGGAAAAATAAATAGTATCGTCAAGAAAGGGAAGATGTTTTTAACAATAGAAGTCTTGAAAAAAATTACACATAGAGCCAAAAGGATGGTATTACATTTCCAATGTTATGTCTCTATGATTCACAGGTGAAAAGTTAGTGCCTCAGAATTAGCACACAGTTCATTAAATAATGGCTTACTTATTATCTAAAATGTAAATAATCTGTAATCATATATTACATCCTTTCCCAATTTGTAGCCTTCCATACATATTTCAATATAGTTCCCATAATACCTAGCCAGATATTTTATTAATAGTAAACACTTTACACAAAAAGTTCTTGAGATTTTTTTTGTACAAAAAAAGACCTCCATGCATGGGTGTCTAAGGGAAGGCCCAGGAAGGACAAATGACATCTGGGCATAAGTGTATAAGGACAAGAGTTGTGTCATGTATATGTCATCATCTTGGTTAAATTTTGCTTTGCTGTGGACAATTGTTCTTCCATGATCTCCACTAGAGATCTATCAATATTGACTGCAACTTGTCCAGGCTTATAATATGAAATATTCCTAAAATTCTTACTTATCAGGATAACCTGAGACAATCAAGCTCTCTGTCAAAATATCAGGTTGTAGTGCACTGAGAACATTGCTGTAACAAAAACTGTAGTATTCCCCACATAATACATGCTATAATAGAATGGAACTAGTAGCTTACTTTTGACCTTATTGCTGTCATTCAAATCCAGTCCTTTGGTTTCAGAAATCTAAAAATTGCAAGTGCAATTTGTGCATTGATTGCTTGATTTCTGTAAATTCCACAGTATCACAATTCCGTCATCACACAGTGGAACTATGCATTGATCTCTATTAAATGTAGGGTGTAAAGCCCGATAATTAAGTGAAAATTCAACTGTCATTTATGATTCATGATCATCATTGTCAAATATTGAGCCAAGTACCGTAAAGTTCAGTCCAATACTATTCTACATTTTTAACAATTTGGACTGCAAAATTATACTGGCGTGTTAGATGAATCGTTTGAAAACAACAGAATAACATTTTACAGAAACAAAGTGTAGTTCTGCATTTAGGAAACAGGTATAGTTTGGAGGATGCTAGACTGGGTTATGATACTTGTAAATAAGATCTTGGAATAACAGTTATTTTCATACTGAGAATGAGTTAAATATGTGATATGACTGAAAAAAACCAGGTTACATCAACAGAAATATTATTTCCAAATTATTGGAAATACCTCATAATGAGTACTAGAAACGAAGTGCTCTGAAGAGAGATAAAAGAAATTAGGAATGCCTTGCTTTGATAAGGAAAGCATGCAAGGATATATGATGATAATACTTTCCAAATATCTGAAAGGATGTCACAGTTGAAATTCAAGAGCTGTCGCTACTGCAGAATGAAAGAATGAAAGACACAATAATGGATTTAAGTTATAGAAAAGCAGTGCTATTTCAGTGTCAGAAAAATTCCCAAACAGTAAAACAATTGAAAAATGGAACCCAATTGCTCTGAGAAGTGATCGGTTCCTTCACTTGATTTATTCAAGCAGAAGCTTGATAGTATCGGCGGGAAAGCTTTAGTTTAAACTCCAGCACTGAGAAAATTGGATACAGTGATATAAAAAGCCCGTTCTTGCTCTGTGATTCTGTAATGTGGGTTAGACAGCATCACCACCAGATGGATTCGTAGCTGGCTGACCAGCCGTACTCAACGTGTGGTCCTCAATGGAACTGCATCTACATGGAGGGAAGTGTGTAGTGGGGTGCCCCAGGGCTCTGTTCTAGGCCCAGTGCTCTTCAACATCTTCATCAATGATTTGGACTCATCAAATTTGCAGACGACACCAAGCTGGCAGGAATAGCCAACACTCCAGAAGATAGGCTTAAGATACAGGAGGATCTGGACAGACTTGAACACTGGGCGCTATCTAACAAAATAAAATTCAATGGTGAAAAAAGTAAAGTTCTACATTTAGGCAAGAAAAACCAAATGTACAGGTATAGTATAGGGGGTACCTTGCTCAATAGTAGCAACTATGAGAGGGATCTCGGAGTCCTAGTGGACAATCACTTAGATATGAGCCAGCAGTGTGCTGCAACTGCCAAAAAAGCAGTGTTAGGCTGCATTAACAGAGGGATAGAATCAAGATCACGTGAAGTATTAATACCACTTTACAATGCCTTGGTAAGGCCACACTTGGAATACTGCATCCAGTTTTGGTCACCACGATGTAAAAAAGACATTGAGACTCTGGAAAGAGTGCAGAGAAGAGCAACAAAGATGATTAGGAGGCTAAAGCATATGAGGAACATATGAGCATATGAGTTGCTGGAATTGGGTATGTCTAGTTTAATGAAGAGAAGGATGAGGGGGGACATGATAGCAGTGTTCCAATATCTCAGGGGCTGCCACAAAGAAGAGGGAGTGAAGCTATTTTCCAAGGCGCCTGAAGGCAGGACAAGAAACAACGGATGGAAACTAATCAAGGAGAGAAGCAACCTAGAATAAGGAGAACTTCCTGACAGTTAGAACAATTAACCAGTGGAAAAACCTGCCTCCAGAAGCGGTGAATGCTCCAACACTGAAAGTTTTTAAGAAGAGACTGGACAGCCATTTGTCTGAAATGGTATAGGCTTACCTGCCTGAGCAGGGGGTTGGACTTGATGACCTCAAGGTCCCTTCCAACTTTATTATTATTATTATTATTATTATTATTATTATTATTATTATTATTATTATTATTATTATTATTATTAGTATTAGTATTATTATTAGTATTATCATTATTAATAATAATAATAATAATAATAATAATATCTGTATTTAGCAAATGACATTCAGTATGCAATACTATATACTTTTCAATACAACGTAAATTGCTTACTACCAGGTGAAGGCAGAGCCTCAAAATTCCATTAGAAAGTCCTATAAGAGAGAAATAATGTTACAGAGGAACTGAGGGAGGGATTCCATTGGTCTGGAGTTCTCAGCTGCATTAATTGCATGGAAATACTGGTTTCCCATTCAATGGGTTTCAATGGGATCGCACATTTATTCAACATTATAGCCATGTTAGAAATTGTTCACTAATTTAATGCATCCATAACAAGGAGAATTATCCCATATTCATTATTCATGTTACTGAAACAATATATTGAATTATATTGAATTTAGGCTTTTACTCTGAAAATACTATTTTTTTTAAAAAAAATGTCCCAATAATCAATGAATTTATATTTGCAATTTGGAGATGGATGCTTCAAAATATCTAAGGAACGATAAATGTCAAATTACTATTTACTATAATGAATATTACTAAATACTAAGCCTAGACTAAAAAATATTCTGAGACAAATGCCACTATAAGCTCATTAATCAGTATGCTATAGCAGGGCTTTTCAACCTTTTCACTGATTGTACCACTTTTAGGATATGGCAATATTCGAGTACCACCTAGCAAGGTGTCAAAAACTTGATGACCAAAAAAAAACACCCCTTGTTCAAAGTTGCAATTGCACTGAAATGACTTATGACCATTTTTCACACTTATGACCATTGCAGCATGCCCAGGGTCATGTGATTTATATTTAGATGCTTGGCAACTGATTCATATTTATGATGGTCACAGTGTCCCAGGGTCATGCGATCCCCTTTTGCAACCTTTTGACAAGCAAAGTCAATGGCAGGGCTGCTGGTGGCCAAGTGCTAAGGCGGGACTTCCCTCCCTCCCTCCCTCCCTCCCTCCTTCCCTGCCTCTCTCTTTCTCATGCCCACCTCCTTCTGAAGGAAAAATCTGAAACCCCCCCATATTTTCTCTCTTCCATATATTCATCAAACAAGGAAAAGCCTCCAGAGACAGAAAAGACAAGCTGCTGAGTGAACTAGCTTAAAAAGGCGCATTCCCCTTTAAGAATTAGCTACTGGCTAGAAAGGAAAGTTAAGGAACGCAGCCAGCACTTAAGGAAGAAAAAAAAATGTAGTAAGTATTGGCTGCCGGCTAAGGCAGCCTCCCCAAATGGCTCCATTCATAAGTAAAGGAATGCTACAGGCAAAATCCATTCAGGAGAAAAATACTTCAAAATCCCTTGCAGCAAAACTTACAGCTAACAATAGCAGAGCAATAGAAGCTAACACGAGACATCAGCCATCAGCCAAATAGAAATTGCCAAACACTCAAGAACACAAAGCCCTCACTGCACAAATCCCAGAACTTCAAAGTCACAAAAGCAATAAGAATCCTTCCACTCTCCATCTCCCTCCTTCCCTGTCTCACCTCCAGCTGATGCTACCTTTCTTCATTCCTCATGGAGGGCAACCCTCCCCTGCTGCATTTCTTGCCTGTTTGTTGCTGCCAGCACAGGTGGCTGCCACAGAAGTTGTAGATCGGCTCATGGCCGGCCTGCTTGGCCTGCCTGATCTCCTCTCCCCCCCACCCTCCTCCTTCCCCTTCGGTGCAGCTAGAGCTGACTCCACCTCCTCCCAAAGCTGCCTTTTTTTCTCTCTCCCTCTCCCGCCCAAACTGCCTCCTTTTATAGCCTCTCCTGTCTCCGCCCCCTCCTCCTCCTTTCTCATGGGGGAGGGTGAACCAGAAGTGACTGGGGCCTTTGCCTCGCCCCAGCCACTCTGCAGCTCCAGAGGACTCTCTCATAGTAAGTCCTTGCCTGCGCTGGCTCTTTCCCTCCCCCACTACACTTGGCTAGGCAGGGCTGCGTACCACCTACCACTTGTTAATGTACCACAAGTGGTACGCGTACCACCGGTTGAAAAGCCCTGTGCTATAGTACACAACTCTACTAGGATCTGAAAAATGTTATCTACCTGTATCAGCATATTTGACATTTAAAACTCATATACATATGTGCATAGGCACAGATACATCCACCTGCCCTCTGGTGAAACATGAACTTGCAAACCTGGACAATTACCATGCAGTAACAGTATTTCTAAGAGCCCATTTGGTATAGAGGCTAAAGGCATCAGGCTAGAAAGCAGGAGAGGGTGAGTTCTAGTCCCGCCTCAGGCACAAAGCCAACTGGGTGACCTTAGGCCTGTCACTCTCTCTCAATCCTAGGAAGAAGGAAATGGCAAACCACTTCTGAAAAACTTTGGCAAGAAAACTGCAGGGACTTATCTAGACAGTCTCCAATTTTCAGACACAACTGAATAGAAGAAAAAAAAACCAACCATATTTCTACTGCAGAAAATTACCAGTTCGTTCTGATGATCTGCTTCAGTAAAAAAGTGTGAAATATCTGTATCTATCCATTTGCTTTGTTCATAATTTTGATTTTATGGAGTTATATTGCATGTATCAGCTACATTCCTTAATCTATTCTTTTGGCATGAATGGAGAGAGACTTCCACTTGTTTACCAATCCACCATTGGATTGCATTGAAAGCATAGAAAGGAAGTGTACTACAGTGGTAATGATGTTGGAGTATAATTGGAGATATCAGGTTCAAGTTCTTTCTTGGCCATAAAAGGTCACTGGTAACTTTAAACCAGTAGCTGTCTCTCTGATTAAATTATCTGTTAGTTATTGTAATGGTGAAATCTAGAAGAGGGAAGTTTGAACTTCTTCTTTAAGAAAAGAAAGGATGAAAATCTAAGAAACAAATTAAAAACACAGTTTTGGGAGAGATTTTAGATGTGCTCAAAAGTATTGCCATAAGATTTAACTCTAACTTCTTATTCATATAAGTCTTTTACTTTCATATACCCATTTATAAGATTGCAGCAAGAAGGAAGAAAAGTTCTACTGTTGATCATATTTTATAACTTATTCTACTACATGGACCATTCTGCTGCAACTACATGTATATTTTATTCGAAAGCAGAATGATGTGTCCTTGAGCTGAAGTTCTAATGCAAATCTGAAAAGAGACATCTGGAAATTTGCTATAAAATTCTGCTCCCAGCCCTTCAAGAAACCTTCAAAGCTGGATTCTTTCTAACAGATTATAAAACTGTACTACTGCCAATTTTGTTTTTAAAGAAATGTTGGCTTCAGTGCAAATAAAGTACACTAGTGCCAATCTTCATATTTATTTGAAGCTGATGACTATCTCACCTCTGTATAAATTACATGGAATAATAGTATCAGTAACTGCAATAGATTCTAATTACAGAAGAAAAAGGTCAGAATAAAGTGAATACAAACACTCAGATAACCAATTTTTTATTATAAGCTTTATAATTTAATAAACTGGATACTCCCTACTCCACTAAGCTACAATTCTAAAATTATTAAGAACTTTCTTACATATAAACCTAATTGGTTTAAACACTCCCAACAGTGCCCAAAACAACTGTATATGTCTATTGTGCATACATATACTGAAAAAAGACGCAAATGAAACCAATATATATTTTGATAATAGTATATCAAATCTGTGCAATTAATTGTACATTTTAAGAAATGTTTCCTGTTCTCATGTAAACTTTTGGTTCCTGTAAAATGTTTATTCGCAACAAACGTACATTTTTTAGTCATCTTGTATATTTTTAAACTGCATACATATCAAATGATTACTGTTGTGAGATAAAGCAGAATAAATAAAATTGATGAATTCATATGGAAAAATAAAGCTAAAATAAAGTGTGAGGAAAGAGAATGCATTAAGATGAAAGATGAAACAGATGCAATACACTGGAAAGATCAAAGAGCTCCATCAATTCATTCTGAGTGTCAAAATCCAGCTGAGCGTCAGAGCCCTGCACACATAATAAGGAAGGTTGACTAAAATATAAGGATTAAACAGATGAGCAGTCTCCTGTGGATGTACGGCAGAGATCCAGCTGAGCCACTTGTAAAGACACTTTGGAATGGTACACCTGCTATTCTACAGTCAAACCTACAGGAAAACCATCTGGAAAGAAAAATAGCTACTCATGCAGTAAAGACCTGCTTTCACAAAAGTGTCCCAAACGTATATATTTTCTTTTGAAACAAAATGGTGAATTAGAGAAAACTTCTGTTTAATGATGCAATATTTTTGTCCCTTAAATCCAATTTCACAATTTTTTAGTAAAAAATAAAAATACAAAAGTGTTATCATTGTGCCTTAGAAACTATCCATGTATTAACATTTTTCATCATAGCATACCTGCCAGTATTTCAGTAATAGTATCATTGGGTAACTGTATACATTTGACCCATCTCAGTTTTGTTGCAATATCCAAGTCAGTCTTTCATATTTACTTTAATTTGTGTGATTGTAAGTTGATATTTTTTTAAAAAAAAAGCTATAATCAATAGATGATATAGTATTAGTAATGATGGAAAAATGGAATTTTCTACAAACACACACACACACACACACACACACACATATCCCTCTGCCAGCATGCCCGTCCTGATAAGATGTTTATAGGAAGAAGATTCCACTATGTTCAATAGGAATTATCCCTCTAAAACAATGAAAATCATAAACTAATTATAAACCCTGGATGGTTTCAGAGATTGGCTTACAAACTTACAAAACTTTAATCAATGTAATTAAGATGATAGTTTCAGTGAGACTTCTGTAAATCTGTAAATCTGAATCAGAATTCCAGGTGTAATTTAGCAGATTGTTTTTCAAGAGATATCTTCACAATATGTGCTGTGTTTTTAAAGATGCCTGCCAAATATTAAGGGATTATTTTTTAACAACCCTATATTTTAAAGGTCATTTGTTACACTATCCTCTCCCCAAACAAACACAATCTTTCAGAAAACTGTAAATATTTATGCAGAGATCAAAAATGTCTATTGTTTGCCTTTTTTAAAAAATAAGAATTTAACAGACAATAATTCCAAAACCTCTTCACATTTCTATTCTTTTTCTCAGGACATCTGTGTATGTTATCCCTTTCCAGTTTTTAAAAGAAATAAAATTACACTATTTGTATTGATTGGAGGTACAAATCTCAAGTGAAACTCAGGACCTAAACTGAATTGGGTAGCATTTATTCTGAACTGTTTTTTTTAAAACCATGAATTAAGCTGCAACCAATTTTGTGGTTTCTAATGTGCTATTCCTTTGTCTCTAATACTTAGATTATTTAACAAAGATATACCTGTATTTAGGTGCTACACTGTATTGCAAGCCAGTGTATAGTATAGTGTAGTGTAGTGTAATGTAGTGTAGTAGGGTAGCGTAGCATGGCAATGTAATGTTAATATAATAATAATATAATAATATAATATAATGTAATGTAATGTAATGTAATGTAATGTAATGTAATGTAATGTAATGTAATATAATGTAATATAATATAATATAATATAATATAATATAATATAATATAATATAATATAATATAATATAATAATATAGAAATGGGGAGGTTAAGGTTCTAACTCTACTCAACCTCAAACCTGACTTTAGTATTTTACAATCCAATCCACCTCACAGAATGTTGGTTATAGGATTGAAACTGGGCCTTATGCACTCAGAGAACACATAGGACATAAATACATTAATAAATAAAACACATACAAACTGACTTGACTTCTTATCCATAATTCTAAGGTAACTAAACTGTTTAACCAGTTTATGGAACTTAAAACTGGGTAGACACAAATCAAATTGCACTATGTATTTCTTCATTTTATCCCATATTTTCTTTCACATTAATGTGGCAATAGCTGCTTTTGTTACTCTATTAGAAAGAGGGAGTGATATCTGCAATCACATATTTTATTCTTTTTTAGCTGACAGAACAATCTCTTTATAGATCTGTATTCAGCTGATACGTTTGATTTCCCTGTTATCTACAGTCTGCAAATACAGGTCCTTGGATTGTTTACCTTCAATTAGTAATTGGTCCAAGATAAATAAATCTAAAGAGGCTTGTGTGAGAGCCCTTCACCTATTACAGATTCAGGTGTTTGAATATTTAGTAACCACATGGCCAAATTTTCAATACATCATATAAATCATAAATAAATGAAGTGGGGAATGGATCATTTTAACAAGTAATCACAACATTAATTGCTCAAAATTACATTCACACAAACTTGATTTATATTTACAAAGCATAAATACAACAAGTAGTTAGCAATTTCTAGAATAATCAAACCATATCAAACAGAATTGCAGAAGCTGGCACTGTTAGAGAAATTCATTTCGAAAATGTGATCTTAAACCATTTCAGTAAAAGCCCTTTAAATCCCCAAATTTATAATAAAATGTATAAAACTAACTTTATTGGGTATTACTGCATTTTATCACAGATGGGGAGAGACTAGAAAATTGGGCAAAATGCTTCATATAATTACATTGATAGTTTTAAAAAATAATTAAGGAATTCATTGCAATTGTATATTTAAAAGTGTATTTAAAATTTTAACCAGGAATTAACCTATCCGGTTCAAGGCACAAAATACCAAATTAGACACGGTGATTTAATGTGCATCATGTATCTAATTTTTATAAAACAAATGTGTTTGTGCTGGAAATAGTAAGCATTTAAATGAAGAATTAGGGGACAGAGAGAAAACTACCAGAAGATTAGAAAAGAGCCGATGTAGTGTCAATCTACAAAAAGGGGAAAGGAACAAATCCAGGAAATTATAGGCCAATCAGTTTGACATCAATATCTGGGAAAATCATAGAAAAGATAATCAAGCAGCGGATTTATGAGCAAGTAGAAATGAACAAGGTGATTACTAGAAGCCAGTTTGTTAAAAACAGAGCTTATCAGACAAATCTTATTGCCTTCTTTGATAAAGTGATTAAATTAGTGGATTCACAGAAATTCTGTGAACGTAGTATATTTGGACTTCAGTAAGGCATTTGACAAAAGTAGATCACACTCTACTACTTGATAAGTCAGAGCAATGTGGGTTAGACAGCATCATCACTAGATGGATTCGCAGCTGGCTGACCAACTGCACCCAGCATGTAGCCCTCAATGGAACTACATCTACATGGAGGAAAGTATGCAGTGGGATACCTAAAGGATCTGTCTTGAGCCCAATACTATTCAACATCTTCATAAATGATCTAGATAAGGGGATAGAAAGGAAACTCATCAAATTTGCAGATGACACCAAGCTGGGGGGAATTTTTTAACACTTTGGAAGATAGACTCAACATTCAAAAATATCTTGACAGACCCTATCCAACAAACTGCAGTTCAGTGATGAGAAAAATAAAATTCTGCACTCAGGCAGGAAAAACCACATGCAGAAGTGTAGAATAGGTAGTACCTGGTTCAATAGTAGTACCTGTGATAGGGATGTAGGTGTCCTAGTGGACCAGTATGAGCCAACAGTGAACTGCAGCTACCAAAAAAATCAATACATTCCTAGGCTGCATTAACAGAGGGATAGCTTCGAGATCACAAGAAGTGATAGTACTGCTTTCTACCACATTAGTGAGGCCACATTTGGAATACTGCATCTAGTTCTGGTGCTGCAATCCTAGAAAGTGTGCAAAGAAGAGCAACAAAGATGATGAGGGGTATGGAGGCTAAATCGTATGATGAACGGTTGAGGGAGCTAGGTACTTATAGCCTAAGGATTAGGGATGATATGATAGCTGTCTTCCAGTACTTGAGGGGCTGTCAGAGAAGAGGGGGGCAACTTATTCTCCAAAGCACCAGAGGGAGGACAAGAAGTAATGTGGAAGCTTTTTAAAGAGAGATCCAACACAGAACTAAGGAAAAATTTCCTGACAGTGAGAACAATTTATGAATGGAACAACTTGCCTTCTGAAGTTGTTTGTGCTCCACTATTGGAGGTTTTCAAAAATAGACTGGACAACTATTTGACCCATATGATAAGGTCTCCTACCTTGAGGGGGGGTTGGACTAAAGACCTCCGAGGTCCCTTCCAGCCCTTTAATTCTGTGTTCTAAAAACTAAATTCTTCTTAACCAGATTTAAAAAACAGTTTGTAGGTTTTTCAAATTCATTGTCTATCACATATCATATACATTTAGCAACTGCCTAAGTTAGTAACATTCACAAATACAATGGTAATATAAATGGTAATAAAAATAATTTTCCATTCAATGATCCTATTTACAACAAAAGCCTTCAGTGCGAAACCGATTAAGGTCTTGTCAGTTTCAGGCAGCATTGTCTGCTGCTGGAAGGTTCTAACTAATTAATTCACAGTGTTGAGCTTGTTAACTTTTTACAGACCTGCTGAGCTATGGAGAAAAACAGCTCAGAAAGCGATAGCTTGTTTAAACAATCTCTCTGCTGTGTGAAGTGAGAAAAGAATTTTAAAAAAACACCATATCAGGCACAGGATACTATATCAGAGAAATTTATCTAAATGAGGTGGCAACAACCAGTGGGTCTTCCCTTTCTCTCTGTCACGTGTTCACTTATGGATCTTTTGGTTAACAGACAAGTTGTTGGAAGTGATTGTGGTCACTAAATTAGAAAAGGATGTATTCTGATTTTAAAAAGTATTTTTGCCTACAGAGCAGAAAATGTAACAGCTGCTTTAGATAATAAATAACAATAAAATTGAATTTAGCAATGAATACTTTGTTTCATTCACTGAAACATTACTTAACTTTAATAACCAATGTAAAATTCTTGTTATCTACATGTCATGATAAGGTTTTGCGCTAAGCATGTAGACATTATTCTGCTGACCAAAGAATGTCATTATAAAATTACCTAGTGAATTGATTACCTGCATTTCATTTCCCACTAAATTTGAATTTTTGTAAAGGATAAGCAAGCATACAATATAATCCAAAGAGAGCTAGCCTTATTTCAGTAGAATTCTAAATAGCACCGATTTAGTGAAGTGACAGTAAGTTTCTTCAGTAATGCCCTTTCCCCACAATCTCTTGTAACCATGAAGACTTAGCACATATGTTCCATGAGTCACATTTGTTTTTCACAAATCAAGCCACATGCATGGCTTATAAACTACGGTTACCAATTAATATGGTCTGTTATCAAAGGTTGAGAAATGATGCTAGGATTACACTGTTCCTTTTATTCAACATGAAACCTCTGTTGGAGGCTCCCTCTAATGAGGAAAAAGGTTCTTTTTGTTCACAGATAGGCAAATCTAATACCATTTAGACAGCCATTTTCAATTAACTGATAAGAGCCTAGAGCAGTGATGGCAAACCTTTTAGAGACCGAGTGGCCAAACTGCAACCCAAACCCCACTTATTTATCGTCGGGTGCCGGATGGGCATGGCCCACTGGGTGGGTGTGGCCTACTGGGTGGGCATGGGCTACTGGGTGGGCATGGGCTACTGGGTGGGCATGGCTGGCATGGATGTGACCTACTGGGTGGGCGTGGCCAGCTCACCATCACTCGCGTCAGGGGCACTTGTGCGGGCCTGGGCAGGACTGGGGCAGATCTGAGGGTCTCCAGGGGAGGGGGGGTGGGACCGGGGCGAGCGCCAGGCATGGTCCATTGGAGGAGCCTCACTGAGCCTCACACAATGCAGGGGGCCCATGGACGGTGGCACGGACTGCCTGGAGCCCTGGGCAGCGGAGGTCAAGCACCCAGCCTGACCCTTGAGCTCCCACGGCACCAGGACCCCACAGCCCTGCCTACCCTAGCCGCACTTCCCTGAGGGGGTGCCCAGCTGCGTTTACCTCCTCAAGGATACTGCTTCTATGCTCGCTCTCCTTGGCCAGGTTGCTCATGGTGAATGCAGGAGGGCAAATTGCATGGGTCAGAGGGAGGCCCACTCCCTCTCCATGTGAGGAGACCTGGCTTTGTAACCAAAGCATCCTCAGCAATAGGATGGGAGACCACCAGGGGATGGCAAAAGGGCCACAGGGCTGCTGGTGGCCAAGTGCTAAGGCAGGACTTTCCTCAGGCCCTCCCTCCCATTCCAATCTCCCTGCCTCCTTCCCTCCTTCCCTCCTGCCTTTTCCCTCCCTCCCCTCCCCTCCCTGCCTCCCTCCTTTTCATTCCCATATCTCTTTCCCTCCTCTTTCCCCTCCTTCCTCTCTCTCCCTCTCTCTCTTCTCTCCCCTTTTCTCAAAGTCCAAACACGTGTGTGCTGCTACTTTCCTCGCTCTCCCTGTTCACACCGCGCATGCCCACAAAAAAGGCTCTGTGATAGAGGATTAAACAGCTGGGTGATTTTGGGCCAGTCATTCTCTCTCGGCCCAATCCAACCTCCCAGGTGTGTTGTGAGGAAAATAGGAGGAGAAAGGTATGTTGGATATGTTCGTTGCCTTGAGCTATTTGTAAAAATAGTATAGGCGAGATATAAATAAAAATAAAATTAATTAATTCATTAAATAAATAGTGGATTTCAGGACCTGTACTGGTTTTCTAGACACGTAGGGAAACCAATCCAAAGTAAGCAGCAGGTGCCTAGAAGAAGACTCCACTTTGCAAAGATGAGAGAGAGAGAGAGAGAGGAGAGAGAGAGAGAGAGAGAGAGAGAGAGAGAGAGAGCTGAGAGAGAGAGAGAGAGAGAGAGAGAGAGAGAGAGAGAGAGAGAGAGAGAGAGAGAGAGAGCAAAAGATGAGAAAAAGAGAGAGAGAGAGAGAGAGAGAAGATTTCAAATGCTCATCTGTATGGAAATTCATCTTTTCCAACTCCAAGTGTAGTGATGCAAATATGAAAGTTGGATTAATTGAATGAATAGGAAATTAGAATGTAGATTCATTATAAGAAGCTACTTTGCTTTATTTATTGATAATTCATTTGTATTGAATTTAATTTGGCCTGTACCGTAGGACCAATGGAGATGGATATTAATTTTAAATTAAAGAAAAATCCATCTCCATTGGTCCTTCAGTACAGGCCCAATCATTCTTTCCTGTTCTGCAATAAAGTAAATAACAATATGCATAAACTTGTACATATAAGGCTAGCTTAAGTGGCATCTGGTTTTTCAAAGAGTGTGTGCAAGATAATGGGACACTGATCCCTTTGCTGGTCTTGGGAATCTTGGCAAGCACCTACTCTTGAATTTACTGTTCCTATTTGGTTCTTGGGCTGCCCATGTCCCATCACTATGTAGTAGTACTGATCTTCCAGCAGAAAAGATTAATATATTTCTAAGGATGCAGCCAAAAACTGAGCTCAGGAAGTGCTACTCTTGATTTTGTATGAACAGGTTGGATCTGCTTGAATAGTTCCTGCTCCTTTATCACTTCTTGAAAATAGAAGGCAATAAGAAATTGCACAAGCAACAGTCCATGGGCCAACAAACAGATTCTTTTTGAAGACTACTGGTACTAAAACAAGTCATGTCTTAATTATAGACTCTGGATTTAAACAGTCTTCCAAAGAGGTTAGCCATCTTAGACATCTTGAAGGCACCACTACATAATGCCAATCAAACGATTGTACAATTTATTGCACACTTGCTTTTGGTGACTTATATCCCACCACTTCTCCACAGCAGCCATAGATCTGTCCTCCTCTTGAGGGTTACTCTGTGGGAATAGTGATTATATTCCCAAAATGCAAAAAAAACAATTGTGGAAACCTTCCTGGTTTGTCTTATACAGCTCCCACAACTCCCAGACCAGATTGGGAATTGCAGGCCATGCTTAAAGGGCTGCCTTTAAACAAGGCCTGGCCAGTTCGTGGATTGTGGGAACCAGCGGAAACAGGGTCGGTCTAGCATTGCCAAAGCGAGTGCTTAGCCCAGCCTACAGGACAAGATGCACCAGGTACCCAGACAATCTTCCCTCTCAGCAGGGCCTACCGACTTCGGTTTGCGCTGAGTTCTGCGTTCTGCGGATAAAATCCCCGGAGTTTTGCAGCTGAGAGTCGAAGTCCACTCAGCATGGGGTCCCCGAACTGCTCGGCTCCTGCCGCAACATGTGGGGAAGCCAAATATGCCAGCCGCAGTGCCGATGGCGACTGCCGCTTCGGCGGTCAGCAAGTTTGCACGGGAGCGGGCCGGCGAGGGGCACATGGCAAGGCTACCGCTCCCTCTGCCATTGGCCAGCCCTTAGCAGGCGCTGAGCAGAAAGCAGACTTGCAGCAAGACAAACCCCCACAGCTTCAACAAGGCGCTGAATATGTCTCTGCAGAGGAAGACCAAGGTTCATTCGGCAGCTGGTGGATGTGCTTATCGCGAATGAGTTTGGGAGGAGGAAGAGGGAGGCTGGCTCCCTCTCTGCTACTCCCTCTCTAATCCTACTCCGCACAACAGCAGACCCCTGCCACCCCCCCTCCATTGTGCATCTTCCATGGGAGTCATGTTGGGATTTAATAGCAACGTTACGTTTTCCCCGTTTAGTCATTCAGTGAATTCATGTCAGAGTGTGTGTGTGTGTGTGTGTTTGCATTCTGTGTTTCACAGCCTCATGAGTTTAATGAGATTTATTCGTAGATATAGATGTGCAGGACTGGCGTCTTAAAAATAGTCATCTCGGTGCACACAGATTTGAAATGTTGGGTAGCGTTGGATAGACTGGATTTTTCCTTGTTGCAAAGGATGGCTTGAAGCAGGAATGATGCAAGGAGCCCAATAATCTTCCCTCCTTTCTCTTTTTTTGAAAGCAGAACCAGCCTTTTATGTTAAGGCTCTGCTCGCCTTCCCAAACTCCAAACTCGCGCGTCCTACGCTCGCCTTCCCAAACTCCAAACTCACGCATCCTACTTTCCTTGCTCGCCTTCCCAAACTCCAAACTCCAAACTGGAGTAGGACAAGGAAAGTAGGACGCGCGAGTTTGGAGTTTGGGAAGGGGAGCGTAGGACACGCAAATTTGGAGTTTTGAAGGCAAGCGAGGAAAGTAGGACGCGCGAGTTTGGAGTTTGGGAAGGCGAGCGTAGGACTCGCGAGTTTGGAGTTTGGGAAGGCGAGCGTAGGACTCGCGAGTTTGGAGTTTGGGAAGGCTAGCGTAGGACGTTCGAATTTGGAGTTGAGAAGGCAAGCGAGGAAAGGACACGCGCCTTCCCAAACTCCAAACTCGCGCGTCCTATGCTTGCCTTCTCAAACTCCAAACTCCAAACATGATATTAAAGGGGGTGGGGGAAGACATGATATTAAAGGGGGTGGGGGAAGAGATATTAAAGGGGTGGGAGAAGACATATTAAAGGGGATGGGGGAAGAGATATTAAAGAGGGTGGGGGAAGAAATGATATTAAAGGAGGTGGGGGAAGTGTGTGTATGTGTATGTGAGAGAGACAGAGAGACAGAGAGACAGAGAGAGAGATCCCCTTTTTGTAAGTTTGCTTATTCTGCAACGCTTTCCTTTCCCGACACTTTTGCTTCCCTGCTGGCTCAATCTTTCTTTCTCTCTGCTGCTTCTGCCGCCCAGATCGCTGCAGAGCGATTTCGCTCCCCCCCCCACAACCGATCTGGACAGCAGAAGTGTTTTCGGAGC
The DNA here is from genome assembly GCA_023970755.1 of Azemiops feae. Classification (NCBI taxonomy): domain Eukaryota; kingdom Metazoa; phylum Chordata; class Lepidosauria; order Squamata; family Viperidae; genus Azemiops; species Azemiops feae. The sequence goes on along the minus strand of JALGBA010000053.1, from coordinate 4,815,554 downwards.
CTCTGGAACTCGCATCCATGGCCGTGGAGCGATTTACGGCGCTTCAGCGGCTCGATGCGGGCGCTGGAGGCCTGGAAAATGCAGCGGGGGAGAACGGCGGCAGCGCAATCTGCACGCCCCCCCATGGCCGATCCAGGCAACAGAGGCCTTTTCCACCATTCAGCCCGGATCCGGCCAGCTCTTGAGGTTCCTCCCGGGCTCTCAGTGCAGAGAGAAAGAGAGCCGAGAGCGCAGGCGCACGTGGAGAGGCGGAAGGGAGCAGTCTGGCCCCGCCTCCCTCCAGGGCGATGGCGTGCATGCCCACAGGGACGGCTCTGCGTGCCGCCTGTGGCACGCATGCCATAGGTTCGCCACCACTGGCCTAGAGGATGGGGGGAAGCAGCATTATTTTGGGTGAACTTGTGTGAAAATGTGGACATGTTCCATCAACATTCTAAATTTCTGTATTTGGCGCACTTGGGCCAGCTCACACTTTGCATTCAACTTCTGAACAGTCTTCTCCCTCTTCTTGTAGCCTGCTTATCCACTCTTTTGCTTTCATTTTAGAGTAACTGCAATTTGCCATTCTTCAACCTATAGAAGAACTATGGCTGATTTTAATTTGAAATAGGGGATTTTAGCAACTCCAAAAATGTTATTAATATTTAATATTTATCACCTGTGATCTGGCAAAACTTGATAAATCACATTGCTTCTTTGAACTGCGTGATACTGCAATTCTGTGAAGAGGGGTTGGAAGAATGCTTGAACTCAGAGGAATTGTAAATTCTTGTAACACTAAATCACTTGTCCATGTTATGTCTGAATGCAGAAAATCTGTAAATTTGTGATAGAGTTTGGTGTAGTGGTGAAGGTGCTAGTCTAAAAACCAGATTGTGAGTTTTAGTACTCTATAAACATGAAAGCCATAGGGTGACTTTAAGTCAGTCACTCTCATTAGCCCAACTTGACAGATGATAGACAGACAGACAGACAGACAGACAGACAGACAGACGAAAAAATTAAAAAAATGTTTTCCACAAAAATTGAGAACAACAAACAGAAGTGAGAAACTATCCATAGATATATGGAGATAAAGGACTAAGAAACTGTTCTATAATCATGATACAATAGTATCTCTATCTTTGTGTATATATATCCTCTTGGTTCATCTATGTTACTGCCTTGGAAAGTTCATGCCACATTAAAACAAGCAATTATTTACGGCATAGCATTTTTAAATTAAAATAAATAAATAGGGTTAAGCAATCATCTTTAAAATTGTCCTAAATTTTTAGTCACTAGCAATGTTAGATACATTTGAATTTACTTCAGTATTCTTGAATGACCATGTTGTAGTTTCCATTGTCTTTCTAATGCTTTAGTTTATCAGCAGCCCATGAATTAATTAATTTCTTTATTAATCCAAATGATTTCTTCAATTTTGATATGCCCTCAAGCTGTCTCACCAAGATCAACTCCCCCTGTGTTCCATAAAATTGTAATCAATCTCTATTATGGTCATGAAAATGGTATTTGTCACTTTGCTGAGAAAAAAAAATCAATATGTCTTCTAGGGCAGAACCAGCATTTAATACATCGAATTGATGCTTGTTAGAGAAATTTAGCTTGCCTGCAGTCTGAGACAAGCTAATAGAAATCTCCCAAAATGGTTGATGTTTGGCAAATGAATATACATGCATGCCTGACAAATTAATATTGGGACATCAAGAATGCACTGTCATTTCATATACTGAAAAGAAAATGGATTCGGACCAGCAAATCCCAAAGAAATCTTTGGTTTTTTTAAATATTAATCTACCAAAACTACATAAATGGAATTGGCCTGTATTTTTAAAAACAGATTCTTCTCTAACTCATATCTAATGCTTTATTTCTGGAATTGTTAAAATAAAAAATGAAGAAACATAAAGAATAGCATAGAATAGCGTAGAATAATAGTGGCTATGTGTTAATATGATCACAATACATAAAACATTATATCATTTATTAAATAATTATTCATCAGAACATTGATTTTTTTTATGCATTCAATTTCTTTGGGTTCGTTGTACCCCATATTACCATTTACATTTTAAATGTTCATTTAAAAATATATTGTAAATGTGGGGGTTTAGAAATATAAATAAAAATATAGCAATATGAAATAATAATAAAATGATAATATGATTATCATTTTCCAGGAACTCATTAAAATTACTATGGAAATTAACATAAACATTATTTTCTCATTTGTTTCCATGAGAACAAAAGATATTTCTAATACATTGCTAACATTTACAAATGGTGAAACCAGCATAATTTTTGTAAAATTAAACATAACGTTTGCAAAAATGGCATATAAGGTCTCCTTTTCTAAGGAACTGCTAATTTATGCTGTATAAATGAGTTACTTGTTTTTACATTAAATGCCAAACTATTTACCAGAATTACATATTATAAAGCATTACATTGTCAACATTCATGCAATTCCCAGTTTCAGATGAAATATAGGTAATTAAAACAAGCCAACATGTTATTAAAGGGTTCCTCCAGATATTTAGAAAATATCATCTCTTTTCATCAATATTGTTAGGTTTATATGCATGGAAAAGGCCACTTCTATGATATGCATCACAAGTCCTGCCAAGAAATCAACATTGGGAAAACTTACTTTCTTTAAAAAATAAAGGGCAAATATTCAGGATATAAGAGACCTAATAGGGACATTAAATATGAAACTTTCTACTCTAATATACTGAACCCTAAGAGAAACATTCCCATTGACTTTCCTTTAGCTTTCATGAGTATAATTTGTAAATTTCTTATAAGTACATTTCGTATAAAAAAAACATGAATTCCATAGAGAAAGAGAAAAAGCAGTCTATTCTTTCAGACAAGCTACCTGGCAAGAATTTGCTAACATTTATTTGAGATAAATGCAAATGTTTCAGGAAGCTAAATAAGATACCGTTTTATTAAATTCTTGTTAAATACCTTTTTCTTATTTTTAAAAATTTTTATGATTGTCTTCTCTATAATTTCTAATGCCAATATAGGGCTATAAATGTAACAGGACTGTTCGGTTGTTTCAAAATATTTGGAAGAAATTTGAACCATGTTATTATTTCATTATCCTTCTTTTCTAGTGGCTGCATCTAAGAATCTATATTATTCCAATGTTTGTCAACAACCAAACATTATTCCACCTAGGGATGCAATGATCTGGAGTGAGGGCCATTCGCAGCAAGAAGTTTATAACCCTAGAGTTCCTCTGTATATACTAAGGATACTTGATGTCCAGTTAATTCAGAGTGAGATATTTTGTTTGCTTTTTAATGCATTATTGTTGTAAGATGAGTGGTAAAAACAAAACATGGCAACAAACACACAAACACACATTTGTAAAAAATATAAAATGAAAAATTCAACTGATATGCACATTTGAATATCTATATAAGAAAAGAGATAATTTACCTGTGAAAAGATAAATTTGTGTTGTAAAATACATGTCATTTTCATATACATAGAATTCAATAGACAACATAAAAATAAATCACGATTGAAAACATAATCGTGATTTAATTCCAAATTTGTTAACTGACCTGGATGATCAGTTGATATCATAGATTTCATCCTAGAGCAAAGAACTTGAATTTAAATGGTTACATAAACTAATGAAGAACTCCAAATCCTTGAGCTTCCTTCGGATCATATTTTTGTTGTATAACTTATGAAATATTTTTCCTCCCATATGCAGACAAAACATTTAGCAAAATTTACTTACAGAATCAAACACCAAAGTCAAATCGTTAATCTTTAGATTTGCAAGTTTGAGATGTGTTACATTGACATCTGGTGTGTGGGTTGATCAGTCCAAGTCAGCATAAATCTAATTTAAATTAATTAATTTTTATTTGATTCTAATTAGGTTTAAATTTCATACCTAGATTAATTTTTCTCATTAAAATTGTTATTTTCTACCCACCATTTTGGAGGCTGCTTAGTTTAACTTTTGAAAGAACTTATGGTCTTCAAACTACACCACTGTATTTACTTGCCTATGTCATCACTATTACTTTGCAAAAATTAAGTTTAGTTTCTTTGATGCTGAATACAACTGTACAATTTTACAATCATTCACTGATCTTACTCCAGAGATCTCCCACGAGATTTCTAAATTCTCATTTACAGATTTGTCAGATTGTTGTATTTTCTTGTATCTTGTAGGTCTTGTATCAGATCTACAAGATCTCAGAACACCAAACATTTCTGAGATTTAGTAATCTCATGAGATTTCAGGCATTTTCAATTTTAAAAAAATAATAATTTCACATAATTTGTTTCTACTTAAAGGTTATGCTTATCTTTAAAATATTTCCAAAAGTGATTTTGACTTTTGATGTATATATTCATTCTTATATCATCAAGTTTTTCTCCCTTTTTCTACACGAACTCTAGCCAATAGTATACACTTTGAAATAGTTAATGTCTGCATATGTGTGATTAAACAGAATTTTAAGCCTTACTAGAGAGAATCCTTTCTTCTGGTGCTAATATAATCCTGTTTTTAATGAGATAATGTACATATGCATACACACACAAACATACAGTACATTTGCCAATGTAATGGGCAATATTTTACAAGAATGTACATAACTATTAGGTGAAAAAAGCAATTTGACAATGCAGTCTCACTCAAACTGTATGTGTTACAAGTACAGTTGTATTTATTTTGAAGTAAGTTTATATATGAGATGACAACCTTATGATCTAATAAAGAACCATACCATTTATTTGAATATTGTTCACCATATCTAAAAATATACATATATACATGCTTATTTTTAGCTGTCTTTATGTCATAGGAGCATCTGTTATATCAGAACAGTCAAGTATAGAATATCCATTTATCAGATAAATTATTCTGTATAAATTATAGCAAAAGCAAAAATGGAAGATATAAATAATTCATAACAAAAATTGCATAGCCACATACATTTCCCCATGGTGAATTTGAAGTGAATTTGGTGAAATTTGAACTCTTTTTCTAAAGTTTATAACTTTTTTATTTAATTATAATATTCCTGCTTATACTCCTTTTTCCAATACAAATCTGCCATTTTCAACTGTCCTATGAAATCTAGCATTCCTTCGCTTTTGCTACCCCATTTTGAAACATCCTTTCAGGATATTTTTTAAAATATTTTTTCCACCCAACATAAATTATATAAAAATTGGAATTGGAACTCCATCTTTCAGCAGGATAGCTTCCTGAAAGTAAACAGAACAGGGCCACAATTGGCTGCATCAGGCTGGTAGCTGTAGAGAAAAAGTAATCCCATAAAGTTTCCCTAATGCATTTCTATGGCAGACATAGTTGGATAGTTACTCAGAATGTTGCCAACTGCTCCATTCTAAGCCTCACTTCCCCAACCAGAGAAGAGCTATTACAGGTAGTTGTTGGTTAATGATGGTAACTGGGACCAGAATTTCCATTGCTAAGCAACATGGTTATTAAATGCTATGTAACATGGTTGCCATTTGCTACCTTCTGTTGGTTTCCCGATTGAGTTTGTTTTTTGGATGCCAGCAGTGAAAGTCTCAAATGGCAATCACGTGACTGTGGAACACTACAAGATTGTAATTGCAAACCTGTCGCCGAACACCTGGATCATGATTGTGTGACCATGAGGATCCTGTGACAGCTGAAACTTCAATTATCAGTCATAATTCCATGGTTTGGTGCCACAGAAACTTTGAGCTGTCACTGAATGAATGGTCATTGAGGACTACTTTTATTAAGGAGATGGATAGAAAGAAACCATCTAAGCTTAAAAGTAACTTAAGGTTACCTTTGAAAGCAAACTAAAATGATGCAAGAGGAATTCCATGATGTGCTGCTGCGTAACAAAGAAGTTGGCAGAGAGAAATCACAAGAAAGTTCAGAAGGACCACTGAATCATCAAAGCCTGAGATACAACTGAATAATAAAAGATGGGTGCCTCAGACATCAGAAGCTGGGGGGGGACAGGCGCTTGTTTGGAATGCTATTTAGAATCATGTGGTCTGTCCTATGCCTATGTTAATAAAAACACAGCATATTAATCAGCTTTTAAAGATAAGAATCGCAGCCATTTTGGAATCTATCTCTTGCACATTATCTTAAGTGCGTATCAAGCTGGAATAGTTGGAGTGTCAGAGATCTTGTTGGTTGAGTTCAGAGCATGGCATCAACAACGGCACATCAACTTTGTTTTCTCTGCAAAAGGACTGACGTTTATAATGCAATCAATAGGCCAATCAGTGTGGCAAAGTGACTAGATCATCGCAGAAGCCAGCCAATCAGCCAAGTTTAAAATAACTGCGGCACAGAAAATTAAGCTGAAATCCAAGGACTGAAAAGTTGGGCACATTAAATGCCATAGTAACATATCCAAACATAGATATACCTGAAACATATAGAGCAGGTGGAAGGGATTTTCCAAGAATTCAGAGGTGAAAGAACAGCACTTCATTACCTCTAGCTAGATGTCTTTTAATACAAAATATGCCATTATCTCTTTTTTTAAAAAAATTAAGAAATAGTTTCAGAAAATAATCAATGAGGCAGTGGCCAAATCTTTAAGCAATATGCTTTTTTTGTTTGTAAATAAGATTACATATAGCCTATTTTTTTCCTGAATATTGGACTATTGGTGAGTGTCAGAGGTTTATTTCTTTGAAGCTATTGAATGTAGTTCATATAACTAAATGAGGAAAATAAAAGACAAAAATACAATAAGGAAAATACATATTTTTAAAAAGATATGAAAACTCATATTCCATTTAATTCATTATTTATTATTAATTTGTTGGGGTAATATTTCATCAAGAAAAAACAAACATGAAGACTATTGGGGATGTTGCATTCTATAAAACAAGGAAAATAAATTCTTAAAAAATATGAAAACTGGTTATTATATTCCATTTAATTCATTATTTATTATTAATTTGTTGGGGTAATATTTCATCAAGAAAAAAAAAATATGAAGACTATTGAGGATGTTGCGGTCTATAAAACTCTCCCTTACATACTCTGAGAGCCTAGAAACTCACTGCTATCATGGTTTTATTTTTTTATTTATCTATTTATTAAATTTATTTACCACCCATCTCAACTACAAGTTGATTAATATGGTTGATATGTTTATGAATTATACCTTAATTGGTGCTGTGTAACGAAGTCCAATTCTTACTTGCTAAGAAATAAGAAAATACTTACTTCAGGAATGAATATACAGCAATTTGAGCTGTGACTTATTAAATTGTTTTCCAGAAATGAATGTTTTTCTATCTCCATATTTGCTCATCACTATCTTTAGAGAATATAGTTGAGCAACACATGTCCATGAACTGTATGTAATCTTCAATTTCATTTTTATAGTCCCAGTATGAGTCAACATCTTCCATCCTTTCCAAACATTTGAATATCTGCCACTGTGTCATGGAGAATAAAAAACACTGGCAGACACCTGGGGCCAAGTTATCTGAAGGACCATCTTTTCCCAGTTATATCTACCCGACCCAGCAGAGTTCAAAGGCAGCGTATGTTATGGGTCCCCTCTTTTAAGTTCTTGTGGGACCAAAAATAAGGGCGTTCTCCGTGATGTTTCCCTCCTGTAGAATATCATCCTTGTGGAAATAAGATTGGCTCTCACTTTGACACTACTTCTAAAGGCCCTGAAGCCTGGGGTCCCAGGATACCATGGAGTTCATGAAGTGGTCTGTTTGATTGTAGTCACCAGGGGATTGGTGGTTTATCAAGTTTTATATTGGGGTTTTATTTCTGTAAGCCACACAAAGTCAGCATGAGTGAGTTGGGCAATTATATAAATTTTCTTAATAAATCAATAATAAAAGAAGTAATTCCATGGGCTAATTCAGAGGTCAATCAGCAGCTATATTATGGTGAGTTTTTAGTTGGTAGAGGCAAATGTGGACTGAATAAATAACAAGAAAATATTGGACTGAGCTCAAAGACAGTTTGCAGAGAAATTAGTTTGATACCTAATGAACTGATTAATTATCATATTTGGAGCTGAAAGATATTATTTATTGAATCAAGGTGGCTAGTAATCATGAACTGTTACTCTTCACTGAAACAAGAAGGTGGAAGATACTTCATGTTTCATTCTGTCTGGTTTCAAATTCCCATCTAAAAATGTTCCAAGAATATGTTTAATTCTATGTGATTTCATATTGCTATCTCAAATTATTGCAAGAGTATTTTCTTGAGTTAACATTATTTATTCTCCATTACACATTGCTTAATAAGAAAACATGTTATATCATTAGGGCACCCAAATCCTGCACCTCTGACCCATCCCTAACAATATGCAGCTCCTCTACCTCTCTGTCCATGCCTTAATATGGAAAATCTGAGGTATAGAAGTCTAAATGCATAGGGCTAGATTTTAAAAAATCTAGAACCTTGTTTACTTACATATAACATTGTGGTTGAAGTAGAAGTAGAGCTTTATAGCTCGTTTAATCAAACAATTTTCTTTCATGAATTTTACACGTGACTATACATAAAACAAAGCAATAATTCTTTAACTTTAAACTATGGCGTTTTATAGTATTACTAAATGTTACTACATGATCAGATAAATGATTTGACAACATCTAGCCTATATCACAAAACCATGTAAAATTTTAGTTGAAAATTATTCAGAATAGAATATCATAACAAATGCTAATAAAATATACTTTGCTAATATAATATGATAGTAACACTGATTTCTATGATAATTTTGTTCATCATGGCAAACTTCGCTAGATGCTGAACAGCAGTACATCTAATCTGCATATCATACATAAAGAGCTGAGAAAAACAAATCAAAGGTGATTCAATCTTATTATAGTATAGTCATCTTACGGTGTTTTCATCTGACCACTGTAATTACCTAAATTGATTCTAATTCATATGCCATGTGCATTCCAAACCAGAAAGTACTTTTAGATCTCTCTATTAGAGTATCACTGAATCAAGATATGATAGAAGCTTCAAGTATCCCTTTTGACAGCAAATTCAGTATTATGATATTAGGATACATGATACTGTTGTTCATATATTCATTCATATGTGGCATCAAGCCTAGAAATTATGGGGTAAGAAAAGATACCTTCTTATGGTTAATGAAAGGTTTGTATTAGAAATGTTGTAAATAGATTGAATCATGAGAAGAGGTGGGATAAAGACAAATAAAATGTGTGAGCTCAAGCTAGGGACAAGTTTGTTCAAGTTCCAAATTATCTACAGCAATTAGATATAAAGGGTACATTGAACAGTTCCAGAGTAGCATTTTAAAAGTGAAGGAACATGCATAAAAATTGGAATGTGTTCAATATAAGCAAGCATAAAATTATGTATTTGTTATTATTTTAAAAAATAAGTTAAATGACTTAAGAGTCTTTATAATGACTATGGTAAACAGCTCAGTTAGAATATCATCTCAATATTTTGTTGTTGTGAAAACAGTAATTTCCGTAGTGGCAATCATGAATAAAGGAATAGAAAACCAAACTTAATTTTGTAATGCCTTTTCTAATGTGCTCTGTCCATTAATAAATGTATAAAATCCCAATCACTATTAGACTTATGCAAAGAAAGTTACTGTAAAAGATATTTGTGTCATTGACGGAACTGGATTTTCTTCACTGAAAGAAAATATATGATGTGATTTATCTCTATAAAGCATTTTTGTATCACTTTAAAGCATTTCAGACAAGTGCTGCAGGACAAAGCTCCTTTCTCAGTGTATACAAAGCCTTTTTCTCAGTGTATACTTCCCATTTAACAAAACGGTGTTTTCTTTTAAAGTCCATATTTTCTCGCAATATTGGAGCATGGCTCAACTGAGGGCAAAAAACTTTTAGGACTCTACATTGAAATAAATGTTAATTTTATTTTAAAATGAAACCTGAAAACACCTTACTATATCAACATTATGAAAGGAATTAATGCAGGGTAGGGAAAAAAGAATAGAGGTGGAAAGTTAATAGAACTTTAAAAAGAAATTAAATATAGCTTTATTCATGCTTCATTGGTACTAAAATAAATGTTATAAAAACTATTCTTGCTATTAAAATTTACTTTGCTTGTTTCAAGTATGTAGACTTACATTTACAGAAATACCATATTAGGGTGAATAGGGCCTGGAAGTAGCATTCAATCAAATATGGACTTACTACTTTTCCAAACCTTCTTACGTACTACACAAAACTGTATATTATAACAAATCAAATAATCTTTAAGATGCCTGAATTCTTGTTTATGCTGCAAAAAATTAAAAATGACTAGCCTCTAGAAACATCCTACAGATCATGTATCTTGGCAAATGATAAATTTGATGGGAAAAGATGGCTGCTATGGAATTCTGTCACTTACCCTCTTTAGGAAGTCACTGCAGAATGACTGTGAGTGTCCTAACTTTTCTCCTCAACCAACTAAAGCTTCTCTTTTATGGAGTCACAAATTCCAAGTGAAGTGAGCAAACTTATTCCTTTTGAAAACAGGCAGGCTGCAGAATGATGAAGAACCCTGTAATAAATGCAACAGCATCCTCTGCTATCAGTACTACATCTCAAAGACATTCTAAAAATAAATGCATTTGAAGTACCTTGAAAATGAGAAAGGAGAATACTTTTTTCATAATAAAATTAAAGTTGGGAATATTGAAGGGGAACTTTTGGCACAAAGCTGGTTCAATAGTTGAGCCTGTTCAGATATTAAACACTGAACAGAACATTCAACATAGTATTTGTTTTGGTTTCCATGTGATGTGACCCTCATTCAGAAACAGCCAAAGAGCAATCTGTAGCCACATAATTACTTTATACTGAAAATCTCATCACAAAATTGCTTGTTTCTGCTAAAAATATACAGTATAGAGCAATGGGTATAAACAGGTCCACATTCAAAATGATTTACATAGTGGATGTAGTTGTTTTGTATAAAGTGAGTATTGGAAGCTTTTATTTATTAATTTGCCAAGGGTTTATTCCAAATTAATTCAGCACTCATGAACTCTACAATTTTGTCCACTGATACTTTCTTCACAGATGTTTCCTCAAAAAACATTGAACGGGAAGAGGGAAAGCACTGATTGATTGATTTCTACACCAGTCTACTCTCTAGCAATAAAAGAAGCTTTCAACAATACAAATATATAAGTTTATTTAAAATAATATAATTAAAATTTGGCAAAGCAAACATTAAAATAGAATAAATTGACAATTAAATTGACAGAAATGGAATGTTTTTACCAACCTCTTGGTGGTGGGGACAAGAGTAATTTCTTAAAGAATGTATGCTACTGATGGAGGGCATCAGTAAGAGCCATTTGCCATGTACTGGATACACAAACCTCCAGATCTTCCTTATTTTCAAAAGAGTTTCTCTAGTTGATCTGAGGAGACAGGCAGATTTATTATGGGAAAGGTACGCCAGCAGATAGTTAGGCTCTATATTGACTAGGATTTTAGAGATCAGTATCAAACCTTCCTACTGTTTTGATTTAATCATGATTCCTGTAGTTTGCAGCTTAGCAAGCTATCCACAAATTTCTATATATATTTGCAGCTGCCAGCAACCTATCCACAATTTTTACACAAGTGCAATTTTTGGATTCTTTTCAAACATATCCTCAATATGAAACCTGAAATATCCCAAAACAAGGAGTCCAGGGAAATCCAATGGTACACCAGAGATCACCTCAGGTAGCCAGGAAAAGAGACTGTTTTACAGTGAGCAGATGGTGTATCCTCTTCATTATCCCAGCCACCAAAATGTAGCACCCACAAGCATTTACAATTTTTCAAAAGGTCAGATAGAACTTCAGATTAGAGAGATCCATATCACCTTCCCATCCTCCAACATTAGCCTAGCTGCAACATGCAGTATTCTAATAGGTTTTTGTAATGCATGCCAGTTCAGTAGAAGCATGTTGCGGGCCCCAATTATTCTGGCTGGTGGGGTCCAGGAGAAGGGCCTTCTCTGCCATTGCATTTGTCCACTGGAATATCTTACTTCCCTGAGTGAGGTCGACTTCAACCCTCCTAACTTTTCTTAAGGATCTAAAGTCCTAGCTCTGCCAGTCTAGTTAGCTTGGGGTTCCAATGAGGAAACATCACAGTGGAGGTTATTGATCAATTAACAACAGATCCCACGTCCCTGCTCCCAGCCTTCCCATCTTTTAATTGTGCTGCAGTGTTTGACTTTTTGTACTAACTTATTTATGTTTTAATGTAGTTTTTATCTTTTACGATTGTAAGCCACTCAGAGTTACCTTGAGGTAAATTTTACAAATAAATAAAATAAATAATCATCCGAGATATAATTGTGGATATTAAATATTTTGCCAAATAACTGATGCAGTGTTAAAAGGCAGCCCTTTAAGTTGAAGTCTAATTGACTGTGATCACTTAGATATTCTTGATTAGTTTGTAACCTGAAATTACAGAAAGTCAAGCAAAAAAACAGACCCTCATTCACTGATTTCAATGTTCCTTTATCAATGCAAACAAGATGGGACACCCCAAGTAGGGCTATCTCCTTTCGGTCACCCCACCGATGGCATGTCCTCCAGCAATACCAGAACTGTCATTCTTTTACCTAGAATAAGGAAGATGACCCTGATGGAAATATGCAAGAACTGTTTCTTGGACAAAAGGAGCTGAAACATTTTAAAGCCCCGAGAAACAAAATAATATTTGGAAGCAGATCAGGCAGATATCTCCTTGAATTACTGGACAATAGGAAGGAGGAGGAAGTTTAGTGCAATACGAAGATTCTATTATTATAGCCAATCTGAATAAAAGTAGTTTTAATCTTCCTGCAGGGTTTTTTCCTGGTCTAGTCTATCTAGTGAGGCTGCACTTAGGAAGTAGAAGAAGCCTGATCCTATAAACAGAGAAGCTAGAACAATTCTGCCTTTTTTATCTGCTTTACTGCTGTAATAAGTGTTTTTCAACTGGTATCTCTAAAAGTGGTAGGCTGGGCACTTAACTGGGGAAAACTGAGTCTGCTACAGGTCTTTTGAAGGCATTAGCTTTTTTATGTATTAGCCATTACATAGTATATTTCTGGTTTAAACAGACATTATTTGCCCACTAAGTCATTATAGCTGGTTCATGTTTTTTTAAAAAATCTGAATTTCTGCAAATTGTGTGTGCCACAATTCTTTTTAATATTAGTTCAAATGGCATTTTTAGCTTCTGGCAAAAAACTAGAAATCAGAGCTAGAGAACATGCATTTATTGGAATATTTGCATTAAATTAAACAGCATACTTTTCTTCAAAGAGCAATTTTTCCTTAAAGATAAATTGTTAAAAGAACACACCTTTGGGGATTTCTAATAATTTATTCAGGAGAAAAATATACAAATACCGGTATATCCAATTATCCTTAATATTCATGTGTATGTATGTATGTATGTATATGTATATGTGTATGTATGTATATATATATATGTATATGTATATGTGTGTGTGTGTATGTATATATGTATGTATATATATGTATATATGTATATATATATATGTATATGCATATATGTGTGTGTGTGTGTGTGTGTACACACACACACACACACACACACATATACACATGTGTGTATATCAGTCTAGGCCAGGAAGTCCAACCTTGGCAATTTTAAGATTTGTAGTGTTCTATTTCCAGAATTCCCTGCCATCATGGGAAATTCTTGTGTTTAAAATGATTTTGTAGTTGTATTTGTTGGTCTGAGATCATAAATAATAATAAATATTTATTGGTGATAAAACAAATAGTAGGAGAGAATAGAACACAGGTTGATAAGAAGCAGCCCAGAACAATAGTAGAAACTGATAATTATTCTAAAGAATTTGGATGATTGTGAGGAATCCAAACACTACTAGCTGTAAGATACTAGCTAACTATAAATTCAGCTACTGGGCCATTTTAACCGTTTCCAAATCTGCCTTGCTATTTCTTATAGGCTCAGATTTTTTTAAAGTTTTTTTTTTAGTTGTGTTATGCTTGGCGACAGAAATTTCACTACCAATTGTTATAAATAAATAAAAATAAATAACCTTTATTGTCATTTTTTATATTGTGGGCACAATGGCACACATAAAATAATGAAATTTAGTTGCCCGCTCTCAAAGTGAAACATATACATGACACACACCTAAACATACTATGTACAACATATATATAGACCCACATCCCTACATATACATAGCAAATAAATATTAAATACTGTCCATCTTGAATATATAACGCAGGGAGGAAGTTTGAGAGTTCGCAAGGTTAATGCTGTATGGAATGAAACTATGGCTGAATCTGGATGTTCTGCTACGGATACCACGAAGCCTCCTCCCAGAAGGTAACAGGGAAAACAGGTTGTGGAGAGGATGTGTAGTGTCCCAGAAAATCTTTTGTACCTTCAAGGAGGATGATGACAACCAAAATGACTGGAAAGAAAGTGGTCAGGACAGGGGAAGGAAGATGTGCTTTTCTCAAAAATGCAGGCGCTGCTGTGCCTGTTTCTGTCTCAGCCTTTAGCTGCACACCCAGGAATTTGATGCTGGTAACCATCTCCACAGGAGAATCATTAATGCACAGAGAAGTGTGGCTGTGCCTGCCTTTTCTGAAATCAACAATGATCTCTTTGGTTTTTCTTGTATTTAAAACTAGGCTGTTTTCTTTACACCAGTTCACCAACCCCTCAACCTCCTTGCAGTAAGCTTCCACCTTGTCATAACTTCTGGACTATCTATATAGAAGTCCATGATCCTTGGAAGGATATTAATTTCTGCAAATGATTTCCAGCTAAGCCACTTTTTGTACCTTCAAGGACTTGGATTGACAACCAAAATACTGAAAATCAACATTATAATTCCCTGCTTCTTTTTAAAAGAAATGTGTGCATCAAGGCTGTCTAAATGTTTAACATAGCTTTCTTTTAAAAAGATTTCTGAAAGACTTCATCTCACCTAAAATAAAATGAACTCTCCCAATCCCTTCCTGAATAACAAAAACAAAATCTGGAAAATAAAAATAATGAAAGTAAAAAAATGTGCAGCAGTGAATTCAAAAGTGGGTACCCTTCCTGACCAAAAGATATTTCTAAGAAATCTTGTCTTATTTGATTTGCACAGCAAAAAAAAGAGGTGGGGGAATCAATCAAATAAACATAACTAAATAAACAGCTTTATTTGGAGGAAAGGGAAGAATCTGTATACAGTAATGTACAAGATCTACAGTAGATTCTGCTTTGGACTTTTCTTGGGTTATGTAAATATACCTTGTTTCAAGTTGTTTGTTAACTACACTACAGGGAAGTGTAACTGCTCATGCAACTAGGATTGTAAAACAGCAACAATATGTTTAGGCATCATGTTCGTAGTTTCTAAATAGTCAAACATAGCCCCTCCTGGGATAAATTTTCTCAGCAAATATACAGAAAAAAAAAAAAAAGCAGAACTGAAGATATGTTGTGACTTTTGACAACAACACGGAAGATGAAGTACAGAAATAGTTCGGTAAGAATACAGCAAATGTTAGCTACTATTTGCCCATAAAGAGGACTTCTGTCAATAACAAAAAAGGAGTACAAATACAGTAACAGCAAATTCCACTGAAATCACTGGGATCAGGATTATCTCACCTCAGCGAGAAAGGAGGCATACAAGATAAGTAAGTAAGTAAGTAAATAAGTAAATAAATACATACATACATAAATACATAAATAATCAATAACGGATTAGCACAAAACTCTTCTATCACTTCACTTGAAAATCATGCATCATTGGTCCTATGTGATAGTAGCAATCAGGTCTGACACATTTGGTTTTTATGACAAAAATGCTTTATTATATAAGTATACAGAAAATATACTTGATGCTTACTGATTAAATGAATGTGATTTTTTGTTTGTATCACTTTTAAACCTTATTTTACTTATATTTCTAAGAGTTTGTTCTGTTCTAATCTTAATTTCTATTGTTACATTTCAACTTTTAATTTAAAATATCTTTTTCTCTGTATCATTATCAACATCTTTCTCCATCTGAACTTGAATGATCATGTTGGCAATCATCATTCAACATCTAGCAGAACAGAAAAATTTAGAATTGGCAAATCAGTATGCTTTAATTATACATATCTAAATTCTAAAAACTAAAAATCTCTCAGCCAGTGATTCAAGGATCAATGCATTGAGAAGTGGTGTTTATTGCAAGAATTGAAAACAATCATTTAAGAGGAAATCCATCAATTGCCAAAAGTGGTATATAAGCTATATTAATGAAAGAATAGTTCAGTTCCTGAACCTTTTTTCCTACCTGAGGTACCTAAGAAGCTGAGACTTCTTACTTTTGGGTGGGAAGGGCAGGTGATGCCTGTCCCTTGTTACTATAGTAAACCATTCTTATTTGAGGCTGTTTGTTTCTGATCTTACTAAATCTAGTCCTCACACCACATTCATTCATTAGGTCTTGTTCCCTGCAATCATTCATATGGTATTTACTTGTATCTTACCATATTTTAGAAACATGGAATCTAAAAGAAAATTGTTAAAATATGTGCAATGCTGTTAAATCAGTCACTTTCAGAGTAGACAAAAATTTAACTCTGCAAGCACGAACCTTCCAGACTTGATGTGTGTGTGTGTGTGTGTGTGTGTGTGTGTGTGCGCGCGCACAGTGAGATGTAAAACGGAATTCAAAGAGGGAAGAGATCTACTGAAATGTTCACAATAATTACAATACTTATTTATAAGTTAATTATCTCACTCCAAATATTCTTGGCAGTGTATAAATTAAGCCAAGATACAAAATAACTATACAAAATCCCCACTCTTTTTATTTTATCTTATTTGTTCCAGTTTTTAAACAGTTTCAAGCAATTCTAAGCAGCTTATAAAAAGATTAAAAACATCATCGTAAGAAAAAGATCTGCAATCAATATGACAAACAATATTTAGGAGTGATATAGCTACTTTTATTCTTTCACTGTATTCTGAAACAGAGGCTCCTATGCATTTACTAACTGCATAGAAATAAGCAGCTTATGTTTATGTTGCTCTTTTATCATACCAGCAGTACAACCTATAGGAGAATGCAATTTGATATTTCCCCTGCAACTGTCAGGGTGCAAAAGAACCCATCAAGATTAAGCTTTTACCAAATGCTTACCAGCCATTTGATCTCTGATTGACAGAATCAGTAACATGGAATTAGATAAACCAACAGTCAGTCTAAATACTTAGGCTAGGGTTAGGTAGATATTCATGAACAGAATCCAGATGCAGATAAGGACAAGCTATTGTTGCTTATTTACATCACTGTATTTGGCAACAAGATGTTCAGAGTTCCACCCGATCTTCTTTTCTACTGATTATAGATCTGACACTGTTCAACTGCAAGCAACAAGGACACTACTGTACAGTATCTATAATATCAGGCTATACTACCTCTTATCAGTAAGCAACCCATCAGGAGGGCATTCTACATTGCAGCCACCTGCTCTATCAATTGTTTGGCTGAAGTTCATTTTAATCAGCATAAACAGGATGTGATCATTTCTAGTATCCCTGTGGCACAATTGAAGGTCATCTATTTTGTGAGAAGCTGATTGTGCTGGCTTCCCCTTCTGCAGAGTAATCAAACTATAGTTAAGGATGCTATGAAGAGTCATTAAATGGGAAAGGGGTTAAAATAGAATACTATACTATAACATAAATGCCAGAAATGCATTTACTTTATATTTGTTTCACAATAATACACAAACTGGTATTTTGCTATTATGATTATTGTTCTTTGAATTTCAGAGTTTATTTTGCAAGCAATGACAAAATATATATTATGTAAATATATCCAAAAATGTATATATAGGAAAATATTACAGGAGATACATTTTGTTATGAAAATTATTTGCAAAACTAAAATGCACACATGGTCATTAAACAAATAGTTATGTTGAGGACTACCTGTGTATTTGCTTTTTTCTTTTTTCTTTCTTTTCTATTTCTATTTCTTTTCTATTATTTTTCTTTTTCCTACACTATTTTTTAAATTCCATTATTTTTATATTACTCTTTCTCATATGTATAATGATTAATATTTTTTTTAAAAAAGAGTGAGGTGGCATAAGTCATTAAAATATTACTGACAGGTTTTCATTATTTTGTTTTTGTTTAAAATTTCTTTTTCAAACTATACAAAGGTGTTGGAAACAGAATAGATGAAATTCCTGTATTTTTCAAATCATTATTTTGAAATTAAATCACAATTCAATCAATCATCAGCAACTGAAAAATAAATATTTTTATATGCAGTTCCATTTCTAATACTTAATTCTTATAAAATATTTTGGTCACAATGTTAAAAACAAATTATATTAACAAAATACTAAAAATATTCAGCAAAGGTTGTAATGTTACATTACAATTTACTACAGTTTAGAATTCTATAACAATGTTCCAAGATTAAGATGCTCTTTCTATTCTAATTAATATTACTTTAGTATCTTAACATCTATACATTGATATACTTTGGTCACAAACTGGATATTACTGGGAACTTTAACAGGGAGCCTAGTAAATAGCTCAGGAAGTCAGAAAGAAAAGAACTAAATGATTGGTACAATTTTTTCACATTTCTTTTAGTAACAGAGACATTTCTTAGGAATCTTTTGATTAATGAAAGTAGCATAACTATTGTAAAAAAAATTCAAAAAGAACTATCTTATGATATCTTCTCTTAGGATTTAACTGAAAAATGGATAGCCAGAGAGGTTACAGTCTCCTGGAAAAATGTATAACAAAAGGAAGCATATTTATACATAGCAATTTGTCATCTGCAAGAACATCAACCTGCACCCATGAGTATTTTGTCTAAATGTTCTTCTCTTTCAAAAGAAAAGCTTTTGGGATGTAAAATGCGGGGAAAATTCTCTGCCTAGCATTAGTTTTTAAGATGGAAATAAACCCATGGGAGAAAATGTAACTCCAATAAGTAGGAACTGTAGCTGGAGAAAGAAACATGACTAACCTGTGCTATGCTGATGATACTATAGTGATAGCTGAAAATGCAAATAATCTGGAAGCTCCAATAATGCAAAATTAATGAACATAGTAAAATATATGCCTAGGATTAAATGTAAATAAGACCACACTAATGACAACAGGTACAACAATGAGCCCTGAACTAATCATGAAGATAATGACGTGGTGGAAAGTTTCTGCTTTTTAGGATTGACTATCAATCCAAACAAGCAAGGAAAAATATGCCATAGACTAGCACTTGATAGAGTAACAATGAATGTTAAGGATTTTAAGAATCAATTTTCCTTGTGACCATTGTAAAAAAAAGTTAGTTTTTGAAGAAGCAAGATTGTAAGGACCTGCCTCAACTAGGTCTCCCAAGAAAGCAGAACTCTTGAAACAGGCATTGTCTCAAAATGAACTTTTATTGAGAGTTAGTGATGGCAAGAGAGCAAAGCAAGGTCTAAAGATTTGGCGTGGAAAGGATTACATCAAAAAGTCAATTCAAAACTCCTCCCCCTAGTGTCCAACCATCCAGTTGAAATCCAGCCAATCCACAGGTGCCACCGTGTTATCAGAAGCTGGAGAGTTAGAGCCCATTTCAAGGTCTTTCTCGGTTTTGTTTCCCAACAGTCCCAGGCTCCGGTGTCTGGAGATAAGGCAGATGTTTTCAGGTTGTATTCCTCTTGCCCAGAGGGAAGGCATTTCATACAGAGCAGAGCAAAGCAAATAATAATCCCCATGCAAGCACCCTCCCCCAACAGTATGGCAAGCCCCAAAAATACATAGGCAAAAGCAAGAAAGGGGAAAATGGAAGGAATAAGGCAAATACATTTGAGGGGCTCTGACAGAGATAAAAAGAGTATTGTTTTTGAACTTGAACATTTGAACCTGAACTTTTCAACTCTGGTTGGGGAAGACTCCCAAGAATAGTATGGGTAGCCTAGAAAACAAAGACATAGATCAAAGAAGAAATCATTGTAGAGTTCTCACTTCAGGCACAAATTATTGTATTTTGCACACTGTACAAATATCAAGCTTTTTAAATAATATTTTATTAATTTTCTATTATTACAATTCATTAGTGCTTAATGAACGTTTTGTCTGGGTTGATTTGTTTTGCTTAGTAATACAAATTAAGTTCTTACTCTCTATCCCGTTTTTCCAGCCATTGATAAAATAAGTTCCATGTTTGATAATATTCTGTATCTTCTTTTTCTTTGATTCTCAATAAAAGTCTATCCATTTCGGCACAGTCTAGTATTTACTTGATTATCTCTTCATCCAATGGTGTGTTTTTTTTTCATTTTTCCAGTGCTGAGCAAATACAATCTTCACTGCTGTTAATACATCTAAATATACACTTTGTTTATCATTTTTTTCTGGAATTATACCTAATAAAAAAAGTTCAGGTAATGCTGTAAAATACAGAAAGAAAGAGAAGACAGGGACAACCAGTAGTAGTGTGGATGGACTTAATTATAGCAGTATTGGTGGACTTTGGAAGACCTGGCGATCAGGTTGAAGGTTCATCGCTCTGAAGAAAATGTAACTAAGAGTAGATACATCTAAATATCTAAGAGTAAACCCCAATTTGATGACACATAGCTATCATCAATCAAGCACTCCAGTAAAATATCATTTTAAATAAAGCCAAAATTCAGAAAGGGAAAAGGTAACTTAGCTCTAAAATGAAATAAATCTATTCACAGATGCTGAAATATGTTTCTTTTAAATTTTATTTTCCTTTCATTAAGCTGTTGTTACCCTTACAAATTATGTATCTTCACATCAATTATAGTAATCTCTGTTCTTAACTTTCTCTCATCAGAGTTGTATATATGACATTTATTGCAGTAATGTTAAATAGTGACATTCCCTGTTGCAAAAGTCATTAACAGTCCAAGCCAGAGTGCCAAAACAAAGAAAGACCTTTTAATTGTGAGACGCCAACGAGTGCAGCCCTAAAGATCTGAACAGGTATATGCTGGTAATGAATATATTATTTCTGTATTTCAGGCTGCATCATATTTCAGAGAGCAATATGCAACAAAGCTTTGCTTTGTCCCAAGAATCCATATTAAACATGAACCTTTGTTTTGTTTAAGAATATTTTTTAGAGATCAAAAGAACTGTTATTCCATCCTTCTGCTCCCACCTTCAAACCTCCCTTTTCTTTTCAGTTTTTACAGGATGTTGAAACAGCACTAACTAGAAAGATGATAGATGACTGCAAACTCTCAGCAGAAAAAGGAAGAAGTCAGTAGAAACACATGCTCATAGCAATTGAAGAATTCAGTAAGGCATTAGAGCATCCAAACTTCCCATATGAAGAAATATGATGAAGAACCAGTCACAAGGATGAGCCAAGATATAAGGCATGGTATTGCATTCTAAGTTTTTTAAAAAGGGAGATGCATTCTCTTTTTTATAGAAGAGAGAAATGAAATGAGTGTTAAACTCCTGGGGTCTTCAACTACTCCTATCTCTGACAAACTGATAGATCACCAGTGTTTTGGAATAAATGCTGAAAAGTTAACATTTGCAATTTCAATAGATCAGGAAGAACTTAAAAGTTCTTTTCACTTGCCTGCTCCTTCTTTCTCCTCCTTTCCCCTTTCGTCCACCCTCACATTAGGATATAATATTTTGTAGCCACTTCCTAAGTTTCAAATAAAAGGAACACTATTGGATCATTCTGTAGCATCAAATGATGTTTAGAAAACAAACTAAGATTCTTAAGCCACATGCAAATAATTCAAGCACCAAAACACATAAAGTATAATTTACGGAATATGTGGCATGATCATACAAATGAAATGAACTGGTAAGTCTGTGAATAAAAGGCAGTAACAAAGGGACAAGAGACCCAGACAATGGGCAAAAGACTACCTTTCCTTCTGTGGCAATGATAAATCCAGAGGGTGGGAAAGCGATGGCTCCAGTTAATGGACAAAAGATCATCAGCCCCTCTGTAGTCAGAGGTTTCCTAGAGAGAGAAAACTGATAGTCCCTACTAAGGCAGAAGACTGCTGTTATTTATGGAGCAGCATCAATGGAGACAGAAGAAAGTGAACAGAAACTCCTAAACCCGTGTGGGTCATAACAATTTCATCTAATCCATGTTGCGGTATGAAAGCAACAGTATCTTGGTTAGTATCAGGATTAGAGATTCTAGAAAATGCTTGATTGGGGTAAAACTGAGTTCTCACTTCACAAGGATTACTGCCTATGGCACAAGCATGATTAAGGCAGGTTATCTAGAATACATCTTCCCTATTTTACTAAAAAACATTATGTGACAATTCTGATTGACCAAAGCCATAAATGGGCAGGCTAGACTAATAGCACAGGCCTGTAGGATAATTAGCAAGATATATAAAAAATTATGATTTGATATATAGGAGACTAAAAAATAAAGTGTATGAATGAATGAAATGAAATAAATAAAAATACAGACATATTGTCTAAAGGTTAAACCATGCAAAATAATATATTTGAATAAAAGATTATATGGCATCTGTTAGGATGTTGTAAGTCAAAGACTACCTATATAGTGAATGTTGTTGATATAAATTTATATTTCCTCTTCTTCTAATCTTATATTTCAACCTCAATTTCTTTAATTTATTTCCTTTCTATAGTTTGCAAAATATAGCTTTACCCCATGTAATAATGGAATCGATAGGTATACAATTTTTCTAAAAGATTGGAAAGGCATGCTTAAGAAACAAATCTTTGGTATGATCAATCTCTTGGTCACACAATGCACTTAAATGTAGTTTTCTATCTGTGGTTTGTAAAATAAATCACCATTACTTGAGTTGAGACATATTAAGATACATTAGTTGTTTTCAAATCAAACTGCTAGTTTCACATGGCTTTCTAAGCCAAAACCAAACTATGGTTTAATTTATTGTGTGACTTTAGCCATTGAAAGATCACCAGATATGTATTGATAATTGTCTTAAGAGCTATCAATAACATAACATTTTTCCAATAGATTAATATTACTTTAATAACATTTTGAGCCATTAAAACATTTGATTAGAGGAGCCAAATTCAAATTTACAAAGCTGGAAAACTGACCTTCAGTTTCTCACACTAATCACATACATGTTACCATGGGCTTTTATGGTTTATATACAATAAGGAAATGAAAATTAAATGAACTTAATATATTCCAGATTCTCTCTCTCTCTCTCTCTCTCTCTCTCTCTCTCTCTCTGTGTGTGTGTGTGTGTGTGTGTATCTCCTATGTATTTGCTTCAGGTTTGTACTGTATTTGATCAATTTTACACTTCTAGTAGTCAGTAGGTACAATGAGAAACAATTTTCTGTGTAGAAAATACTATATGCCTGAAAGTGCTTCAGTTTTATAAGTTCAGAGATTTCCCATTTCCTCAAGGGACGACCGCTGAGCCAAAGATTTTGCATTTTGATCTTAGATTCTCCTAGCAGATGTTTAAAAATGCATGTAACTAGACAGCTCCCTTTTGGCTACACATCAGAGAAGGCTTGAAAAACCTAATTTATTCTTTCGAAGGTCAGCTGTAACAGACACCCAAAACTGGTTTCATATCCTTTGGGAAATACTGTACTGTAGAATAAAAAGTCTATCTGCATTTCAGTAATTTTACCCATTTTCTTTTATCCAGCAGGCAGACAATATCTTCACAAGCAAATATTGTATATATACTTCTGAACCCATTTATGTTACAATAATACCATAAATAACAAACAAAATACAGAATGACCAATTATATTTTATCTTATTAATAGTCATACTATATACTGAAAGTCATAAATCCCAAACAAAATGTTAAACAAGATAACTCAATGCTCCCAATATCTGGTGTAAAATAGCCACCCTAAGCTGTTGGATACAAGATGGGTAGCAAATAAATTTCATAAATAAACAAACAAACCAATAAATAAATATTGAAATATACTATACTGTGATTCAAGGTTCAAGTTTTACCTCGTGCTAACTTCAGAAATATTTTATTACTAAGAATTGTAACCACGGCTTTTTTTGTCATAGAACGCACCGGAACAGAGTTCCGGCACCTTTTTTCGACAGATTTTCCAGAGTTGCGTTCTTTTCCTATTGTTTCCCTTCCTATCCTTGTTTGTTTTTGAAAATGCCCCGCTTTAAATAATTAGCAATCATAAATACATTTTTCCATAGGGAAAAATAAATAAATCATCATAAATTATTCTATGCTATTTTTCAAATTTAGCATGATTACGTACATGCAAATTCAAAATGTGAAAACCTGGGCATGATCCTTTGTTTATATTCCAGATAATATATGAATAATAATAAAACTGTACACTAATCCAATCTATTCGTTATTCTACCAAAGCATCAGCAGTCAAGAACAATACATTATGAATATAACTTGATATGTCAATGCAGAATTACTATTTTATTCGGTCCTTTCCTTAACATATGGGAATATTTGCTTGGGAAACTAGAAGCCTATTGTATCATGAACGCCTCCAAATTCTAAACAGGAATTTGATTTCTTTCTTGCACAGTTAGTACCAGCTATGATATTCAATTATCTGTTTGAGATTCCTTACATCCTTCTCACAACTCTTTTTAAATACATATATGCATGCATTCCCTAATTCATACATACTTATTTCAGAATTCAATCTTGCAAGATGATTGGCATATAAATTTGCATCATGACATCCATTTCACCACTTTTCCCCTTTGCCTCCTCCCAAACATTCACAATGGCATTTCAAACTTGTGAGCATCTTATAGTTTTGCTAAATAAGACATCATGGAAACTACTTTTTATTCAGTTAAACTAGACACCTGTCTAATCCAATTCTATCCGTGCTGATTGTCACTGGCAGTTTCAAGGCTTCTAAAAAGAAATGTTTCTCTAGTCCTACCCAGAGAGAGTTTGATTCTAGTACCTTCTGTAGGCAAATACACAATATTACTAAATACTGAATGAACTCCGAGTATCTGGATGTTTCTTAAAAAGGTTTTCATTATTTGTAGATTTTTTTTTCAAAACAAGCACATCCTGTAATGATTTTTAATAATAATAATAACAACAACAACAACAACAATAGAGTTGGAAGGGACCTTGGAAGTCTTCTAGTCCAACACCCTGCTCAGGCAGGAAACCCTATACCATTTCAGACAAATGGTTGTCCAGTCTCTTCTTAAAAACTTCCAGTGTTGGAGCATTTACAGCTTCTGGCGGCAGGTTGTTCCACTAATTAATTGTTCTAAGTGTCAGGAAATTTCTCCTTAGTTCTAGGTTGCTTCTCTCTCTGATTAATTTCCATCCATTGCTTCTTGGCCTGCCTTCAGGTGGACAATTACTATGTATATAAATTAATTTTGAGTCAAATCATAAAATCCATTTTCAGAGCCAAAACCAGAACACTTCTCATATGCTAACAGAGATATGTTTCACAGTATGAATTCTTAATGTAACCAAAGTAAGCACTATCCATACATATAAATATATCAGTATATATAATTTCTGAACTTGTGCCAAAGTTATTTATTTCCGGCTATTCTTCTCAAGTCTGGAATGGATAAGGACTGTGGAAGTATGCTTGATTATTAGACTGTACAAGTATAACACTAATACCATCTTGGTCCCTGATATTGTATTCATATATACAATTACCCTCTACAACTGTACAAAGGGAAGAGCCATATTGATAATTTTTAAAAAAACCCTTGGTATACATCAGGCACACTGATCAGCTGTTTGGCAGCTAGCAGAGCAGTGGCAGCACTGATGCTGGCAGCCATGGTGAGGATACTTGGCAATGCTAATTTCTGGGTGGCAGCAGCTAATTGATTACTTTTTAAGAAACAGTGGCAGGCCACACAAGGCTCCTTGGTGGGCTTGGTGTATTTGTGCAAACCTATTATATTAGGATATAAAAGAAAAGTAAAAGTCAGGTCCTGCTATCAAAATAATGGACTGCTTTTACTGCTTTTTATACTTTCACTCATATCTTTTTTAAAAACATAAATAAGTCTGAACACAACAACATTGGGAAGGAGATATGGCTCATTGAAAATAGGCATGTCTTGGTCAATGAAGATATTAAATTAAATTCTTAGTATTTCTACTAGTCAATGTTAACAATAATGACAAATGAGCCCATAGTATATGTTAACATAGTATATGTTAACTGTATTCCTAAATGCTAAATCAAAATTTATTTAGGCCAATATCTTATGTCATATGATGCCCAGGATGAAATGCTGCTCATATTCCTTTGCTTACTCCTCAGATGGTGAGGAGCTTCAACGAAAGGAAATACAATACTAAAATACTATTTTATGTGAAGACATCCTGAAAGTTAGAGAACTTTGCTGAAAATAATAATTTTAATTCATTCAAATGCAAAGTTATGTAGTTAGGAGACAAAAGAAATCCTTGGATTCAGAATGGAAAATATCTCACTTGGGGAAAGTATGTATGAAAAATAATCTTGGAAAAATAGTTGATTATAACATTAAATTGATATCAGCAATGCAATAATTAAGGAAAAGCATTGTTTCACTTTGTTCTGCTTTGAACAGAGCCCATGGGTAACTCATGTTGACAGTAATTTGCTTTTCTTCCGTTCTTGAGTTGGGAGAAAAACATGTTCATACAAAAAGTACTGACCTCTCAGTACTATCCTTACCACATATCAGACATGGGTTGCTCAGTGTTACTGCATGTGCACATTGTCACATGAGAAATGTTCCAGGTGGAGACTGAATTCCAACCATATTTCCCTTTCCATGTAGCATAATCTATTTGCAAGAAAAAGAACTACCAATCACTTCCCTAATAAATTCTGTTTGGGGTTTGGTTTGGTTTGGTGTTATAGTTCAGGGTGGGCATAATATTCTACACTGCCTATCCCAGGCACCATTGAAAAACTTGATTAAGGCAGTGGCAGAACTACTACTAGAAACCAAACATACATGGGGAAATCTGCCTGGATGTTTAGAAGGGGTAGGAAACATCACAGCTCCTGGTAACACAAGATTTCTCATCAGGACATCTACCAAACCAGAAGGAAATAGTGATCTTTCCCAGTTAGGAAAGGTTAGTGAGAAGATGGTGGCTGAGCTCATCAATTTCAATCTACCAGAACTCTTAAGTCAGCCCGCTGTTTTGGGTCTTTTCAGACTTTGCAAAACAAAGGAAACCCAACCTTCCTCTCTGCTTTTGTATAGAAAAGTGAGCTGTTTGTTGGCGATGCAATAACATTTCATTCAAATGCATGTTATTGCAATGTCTTAAAATCATTATATTCTAGGGGGGAAAACCTCAATATTTATTACTATAATTAATATTTCATTTATTTATTTGAATTGAATATT
This sequence comes from Azemiops feae, assembly GCA_023970755.1. NCBI lineage: Eukaryota > Metazoa > Chordata > Lepidosauria > Squamata > Viperidae > Azemiops > Azemiops feae. Next base: position 4,788,127 of record JALGBA010000053.1, on the reverse strand, counting down.
TTAATACTTTAATGTTATGTTCTTTTGAATTACATATCTACATGGAAATTAAACAAATTGTTCACAGATATAGACTATATATTTAGAATAGAATAGAATAGAATAGAATAGAATAGAATAGAATAGAATAGAATAGAATAGAATAGAATAGAATAGAATAGAATAGAATAGAATAGAATAGAATAGAATAGAAGCTGGAAGGGACCTTAGAGGTCTTCTAGTCCAGCCTCCTGCTTAAGCAGGAGAACCTATACTGTCTCAGACAGGTGAATGTGCAGTCTCCTTTTGAAAATCTCCAGTGATGGAGCACTCACGATCTCTGGGGGTAAGCTTTTCCACTGGGTGATTGTCCTCACTCTCAATAAGTTTCTCCTTAATTCCAGGTTGCTTCTCTCTTTGATCAGTTTCCAACCATTGTTTCTCATCCTTCCCTCTGGTGCTCTGGTGAACAACCAGGCCCCCTCTTCTTTGTGGCAGCCCCTCAAATACTGGAACACTGCTATCATGTCTCCCCTATTTCTTCTTTTCTTTAGACTAGCCAAACCCAAGTCCCATAGCCGTTCTTTGTATGTTTTAGTCTCCATGCCTTTGATCATCTTAGTAGCTCTTCTCTGAATTTTTTCCAAATTCTCGACATCTTTTTTGTGATATGGTGACCAAAATTGGCTGCAGTATTCCAGATGTGGTCTTACTAGGGTTTCATCAAGAGGTAATAATACTTCGTGTGATCTTGATTCTATGCCTCTGTTTATATAACCCAGGATTGTATTAGCTTTTTTGGTTGCTGCTGCACCCTGCTGGCTCATAGTCAAGTGATCGTCCACTAGGACTCCAAGGTCCTCTCACAGTTGCTGTTTTTAAGCCATGTCTCACCCAATCTGTATTTGTACCTTTAGTTTTTCCTGCCTAAATGTAAGACTTTGCTTTTCTCCACATTGAAACTCATTTTGTTGGATAGGGCCCATTGTTCAAGTTTGTCAAGATCTTTTTGGATCCCTAGTTTGTTTTCTGGGGTGTTGGCTACAGATATAATCAAATATAGCCATTCTTTATTGAAACTCTGTAAAACTATACATGCGTTCAGAATCTTAATACATACAGCATATATACACAATACTTTTTCTTTTCTGTTTTGTTTGTTCTGTGTAATTAACTGATTAAAGACAAAATCAAAGAAAAAAGAAAAGGGGAGCACCTAACAGAGTGGGGATACATCCAAGACTTGCACAACTCAAAAGTCTGAATAATTTGAACACTTTGGGCATACATTAGAGGACTGTTTTTTATTTGTCACAATTTGGAGGGAATGATAAGGGTAGAGGGAGGAACCCCTGAAGAGGAAGGAAGGAAGGAAGGAAGGAAGGAAGGAAGGAAGGAAGGAAGGAAGGAAGGAAGGAAGGAAGGAAGGAAGGAAGGAAGGAAGGAAGGAAGGAAGGAAGGAAGGAAGGAAGGAAGGAAGGACGGAAGGAAGGAAGGAAGGAAGGAAGCTTTATCTTCTGCATCGACAAGGAATAGTCCTCATAAGAGCTTTTTTAAAGAAAACCACCAGTCCATATGAACTTCAAAATTTATTGAGTTGGGTCAAGGGCTTTATGCATGGTGGAGAAGGAGAAAAAGGGGGAACAAAAAACATGAAGCTGTGTCAGGGAGGTGTCCAACAAAACTAGCAGAGGAGGCTTAGTATTCAGCAGCAGAAAAGGACATTGCAGACCTGCAACAGATTAACCACAGTAAGCAGACTGTTGACAACCAAAGCACAGAAGAGCACAGAATGTTACAGAAAGAGAAGGGTAAGACCTCTTGTCATATCAAAAGGCTTAAAGGTCATCCACAAAAATACTGTATCAAATTACAGAATGGCAGATTCCAGGTAATATTTAAAATAATTTCTAACAATACATGAATTTGGCCATGAAACTAATTACCTTGAGTAGTGAGCTGCCCTCCCATTAAATGTATTCAAGCAAAGGCTGATGACAGCTATTTGTCATTGATGTTTTAATTTAGAATTCAATTCTAATCAATGGCCTAATAATCCTTTCTGAGTTTTTTTATAGTACTTCCATCTTTAGAAGAGAATATATGTGGTTCAAGGTTGAACTGTAGAATCCTTCCTGTTCTCTGAGCTTGGTTGTTTGCTTGCAGATGTTTTGTTACCCAACTAGCAGCATTTTTAGTGCCCCTGAACACTGAAGATGTTACCTTGTCAGGTAATAAAACATCTGCAAGAAACAACCAAGCTCAGAGAACAGAACTGCTATCTTTCATATTATTTTCAATGGGCTCCATGTTAGGTCATGAACTCACTTCAGAAATAATTTTAAGATATTGCAAGACCTGGTTTCCATTTGGTTTACCCTCTTAAAATGTGTCTATATAGATAAAAAAGATGAAATCCACAAAGTGAAAATATACTGTTATGAATTGTATAAACCAAATGTATTCACAAGCACATATTCATATTATGTACTGGTTTATATTTGGTTTATCCACATAAAATATATTTACATAGATAAAAAAGATAAAATCCATAAAGTGAAAATGTTATGCAATATGTAAAGCAAAATTATTAATAAGCACATGTTCATATTATGAACATATGAAGGGCTTGTGAATCAAAGACAGAAAACTCTTTTTCACTGCCACACTCCTGAAATGTGTCAACTCTGATATTTGAGAATTTATAAATAGAGAAATGGACTTTGTATCTCAACTATTAAACTGATATCCCTACATTTGAAGAGGAGAAAATTCTCCAGTATTCTTTCTTTTACTGATAAAAGTATACAAAAACTATACTTTGTATAGTTTAACTATACTACTATCAGTTTTAGAAAATAGAAGCACTTATGAGCAATGTTAACAGCACCAGCATGTTTGATTATTTCCATATCTTGTTGCTACTACTTTTTTCATAACTTTTCAAAAAAGGAAACTGAACAGGTAAAAAAACAAGACCAAAATATTTTCAAGATAAACTTAGCATCCAGTAGTTAAATATGTAAGTTTCTCAGTTATTCTTTGACATCTTCAGCTTCTGTTGAAGCTATAGAAACTATCGCACCCAGCATTCAGGACAGTCTTGGGGTTTGTCATTGATTCCTATTTCAAAGTCTCTGACCAGGGACTCTAGAAATTATGCTGGATTATCAAAACAGCTGCTTTCCAAACATAATGCTGTGGGAAATTGATTTTTTTTCCAGATCTAACTTTTAGCTCTTATTGTGTCCTTACCTCTCATCTCAGGCAGGGCAGCACTTGCTTCATCTCATTTGGTGGCCCATATTCAGCTTGTATGTAAATTCTCATGACTATCAGAAATTGCATAGAAATATCAAGTCATTCAAGAGCTCAGTTGTTAATAATGCGATGGTTCACTCCCCACAGGGATCAGCTGAGTAAAGACCCTTGAGACTGGTTTTACAGGCCATACCAATACCAGCCTGACCAATTAGATCAAGGAAGGAGAACTTGCTATTGATCCCATAGTTTTGAGCAGTTCAGGGGTCTGATGCAAGATGGATGGGAACGATCAGAAAGAAATGCACATAACCGGGGGGGGGGGGGCGGATGGGAAGAAATAAACAGTAGGAAAATTAGCCATATCAGAATATTTTATTCCTAATGTCGACATCATTAAATACAAGTCTACTGCTTATAACATGTTTGTGCATACTGGAGACTTTATTATCTTCACTTATCGCAACCCTAAAAAAGTCTCTGAAGCTCCTCTTCTCTGTTAAGAACTTTCTTAACAGTCAGTATATGTGTTAGAAGGAAAATGATTTGCTATGAAATACAAAATTGTTTTGTAGATATTACTGAGTAATTCTAAATGAAAAGAAAATAATGTAAATTCTTTCAGAAGATGAGGAGGAAAGATGAGGTCTGATAGTAAGAAGTGTTCTTACAAAATCAAACACAGATTTGTGTTTAAAAACAACAACAAATGTCCTAGAAACTAAATACATGACAATATAATGCACCTTTTTAGGAACTTAAAAATATTTTTTAATAAAAATAGAAAATTAGAAATAAAGAAAAGATTCACCTAAAATATGCAACAATAACAATAATATCAAATATCTGGTACAATCAAAATATAAAATGACATCAAAGAGCTGGATATATTTATTTACCACCAATATATACTACTTTATTCTAATGTAACTCCCAACAGTTTACAAATTAAACTTTAAAATAATGAAGTTGTAAAACATATTCTCTTGATATTATTATTATAATATTAACAACAAAAGCTGACACTCAACCTAAATCTAATGATGACAAATACCCAACATTCTTATGCTGTTTTACACCTTCCTGAAAGCCCACAGAGTGGGCACGTATCAAGCCTCTGTGGGCAAGCTATTACAAATAAAAAAGACAGCAATGGGGAAGCACGACTTTCTCTGCCCCATTAACTATTTGAACGCAAAGAGGCCTTGCTAGTATAAGTTAATGGGATGGGTCAATTCTACTTGAAGCAATCATTCCTGAAAATACCTGAGAGACAAGCATGCTATCCATTATAACAGAGATTCCCAAACTTTCCTGGTTTCCCTTAACATCTCAGCGACTTTTTCATCGCCAGGGCATCCTGGGGCATCACAGTCAACTCTAACATTTCCATTTATTCAATACTAAAATATTCTGCGGCACTCCTGTGAGTTTGCTGTGGGGTGTCAGAATACCATAGCACAGTTTAGGAGCCATGGCTTTGTAAGTTAAAAACAACTCTTGGAATTGCATTCAGAAACTTTTCCAAAATCTAAATTCAACAACTTCATTCAGAATCAGAATAGGAGCTGACCGACAGTTAGGCATTTTCGGATAGCATCCCAGCCTTGCAAGAGTTCAATTTCAGCTTCTTCCATTCAGCACCCCCACACACAAATCTTTAAACATGTGGTCAAATTCTCCAATGCATGTTAGGTTTATCTGGGTGTGGAATTATATCAATAGCATATGTTTACATCTCATCCTAAATTAATGGATGATTTCTCCTAATAGTTTCATATAAATATTGAACAGCTAAGGTTAACCAAAATCTGCAGCATCCCACTCTCTCCCATCACTGACTAAATCTCCCACCTAGGAAAAAATGGAAGCACTGAAAAATAGTGCTTCTTATCTGTAACCCTAAAGGTGATCCATAATAAGGAACGTAATTTGAACATATGCCACAATTCTGATTTTTTCAAGTAGAAACATACTATTTCATTCATTTGAATGAAAAATCTGTTTTTCCAGACATCAATATGACCAACTTGTATAAAGATAATGTTTGCAGTGATAGCAAATATTTCCCACTTTTTGCTGCTACCCTTTTTAATGTTGTCCTTAAGATCTACTAAAATGGTTGATTTTGTTAATTTCTAAGGCAGGGGTCCCCAACCCCCAGTCCGTGGATCAGTATCGGGCCACGGCATGCCAGCAACCAGTCCGCACAAACAAGCAAAGCCCCATCCGCAGGATGCAGGCAGCACACAAAACCACACACTCTCCGGTCCGTGGAAAAACATTTCTCCATGCAACCGGTCCCTGATGTCCAAAAGGTTGAGGAGCTCTGTTCTAAGACACTATCTTATAGTTACCAAATTTGAGACCCAACTTTACACCTCTTCTAGGAAACATTACATTAAGAATTAAGAATTAATCAGGTTAAAATTGTGTCATGGGAGAAAGATACGGAATAAGCTACATTAATTGCAATTTAGTTTCTTACTAATACTTTATACTATTAGCAAAATATTAATGGTGGTTATGGAGTAGACTAAGCAACGACTTGAGTTATCTCCTTAACTTAACATATTTTGCTAAAAGGATTGAGATCTTCTCTCTTCTGTCATCACTTAGCTGTTCATCTCCCAGTACATGTTTAAGGACTATGATCTTCTGCATAATTAGTTTCCCCACATCTAATATGTAACTGATATTTGGGTTAAATACTACCATTAGTAATCAGCTGGAAAAATGCCTATAACTGAATTTTCAACATTCATGCAAATACTAATTGTATGAATGCTACTACATCAAATTTGCCTCTAAACAATCAAATAATATAAGGTTTAGAGGTTGCCTGTGAGATCATCTATACCAATCCCTGGCTAGTGCAAAAATTCACTATTACAGCATCTTTAACAGTTGGTCATCCATACTCTGTTTAAATACTTCAAGTAAATGAGAATCTACAACTTCACAGAGCAATTTGTTCCATTGTTAAATAACTATTACTGTTAGAAATTTGTTTCTGATGTCCAATCAAAATTTCTTTATTGCTTAAACCCACTGTAACTTATCCTACCATCTGGAGCAACTTTGAACTTCTCCATGACAATTTTTAAGAGCTAACATATATACTACAGACTTCTTTTTTCCTGCTAAGCCTATCCAACATCTTCAATAATCTGTTGTATTTTTTCTTTTGAGGCCCCTTATCATCTTCGCTATTTTTCTTCGCATGTTTTGTCAACGTTCTTCCTAAAATGTGGCCCAGAACTGGACACAATATTATAGGTATACCAAAATAGCACAGAACAGAGAAGAATATTGATTGTCTTGATTTTGACATGGCATTTGTATATATTTTAACATGATTCTTGCTCAAAAGATGTATCACATTCTTGATTTTCAAAGAAAATACAATGCATTATTTTCTGAGAAAGAACATTTTAGTATTTCTGGTCTTACAGATAACACATGTAAGCATAACAGACGTAAGAAACTAACTAAATCATTCACCCCTATCTACCCCTGCTGTGATGTTAATTTACTTATTAATATTTCAGACTACATCTTTGACTGCCTGATGAGAAAATCTTGGTTACAGAATGGAACAGCTATATGTTCTTCCCTTCTCTTTTCTTGAGCAGCCACTACAGTTACTATTGGCAAGCAAGAGCCTAGTCATATTGTGAATCTTCATGCCAAAGAAGCACTAACCCTAAAGAGAAGTTTACATTTGATGTGACCCAAATATATTATTACATCTGTACTCACTTGCACGTTACAGTTAATGTTTTATTACAAGAATTAGAGAATTAGAAGTTTCTCTTCTAAATCTGTAAATTAGATAAGGGGATATGGGAGACATGTTAGAATGAACCAAGCCTATGAAAATTAGAAATGTGTTTTAATTATCCTTGTTAACTTCTAAACTAGGTTAACATTTAGAGCTAGTATGGAGTAGTGGTTAAGATGCTGACCTAGAAACCAGGAGATTGTGAGTTCTAGTCCTGCCTTACGAATGAAAGTCAGCTGGCCTGTTATTCTCTCAGCCTAACCCACCTCACAGGGTTGTTGTGGGGGGAAAAGGAGGAAGGAGGAATATTACACATGTTGGCTGCCTTGAGTTAGTTATTAAAATAATAAATATAGGATAAAACTAAATAAACACTGACAGAACTAAATAAAAACTGACATAAAACTTTCACAAGTCTGAAGAAGATTATAGAGAAAACATACCAGAGTATTCAATCTTGTTCTTTATATTCTCATCTCAGTCCAGGGTTCTCATTCATATAATACTTTTACTGTACATTTAGTTGGAAGACGTCCTGTTACATCTTTCAAACTGCAAAAAAAAAGATTCTGAACTGATTAACTTTAAAATAAGGATAGGTCTTGACGGTATATGATAGTTTATAGGATCAAGGCCCAATAATCTGAAAGAAAGACTTTGGCTGTTCTGTTTGTGACTTTCTTATATTAATAAATGTCTTCTAAAGACAAAAAAGGACTGTATTTTGTTGAACATATTTACAATATTCTATGTCAGAGGTCCCCAACCTTTTGGGCACCAGGGACCAGTTGCATAGAGAAAAGTTTTTCCGTGGACCGGAGAGTGCATGGGTTTGTGTGCAGCCTGCATCCACGGATGGGGCTTTGCTTGTTTGTGCGGACTGGTTGCTGGCATGCCGTGGCCCGGTACAGGTCCACGGACTGGGGGTTGGGGACCTCTGTTCTATGTAACCAAAGAGCTGATCATAATATATAGTTTCTAACTGAAATTATATATTCAACCAGTATAGTTATAGTTCCTCTTCATAGTGTTATTTATTTTATTTAAAAGATTTATACAGCTGCCCACCTTGTGACACACGTCTGGGAGGCTAACAATGATACAAGTAGTCCTCGAATTATGATCACAATTGAGTCCAAAATTTCTGATGATAAACAAGACATTTGTTAAGTGAGCTTTGCCCCATTTTACAACCATTCTTGCCACAGTTGTTAAGTGAATCACTGCAGTTGTTAGTTAAGTGAATCTGGCTTCCCCATTGACTTTGCTTGTCAGAAGGTGATGAAAGGTAAACACATGATCCTGGGACACTGCAGCCATCATAAATATAAGTCAGTTGCCAAGTGTGTAAATTTTGATCATGAGTCCATGGGAATGCTACAATGGTTGTAAGTGTGAAAAATAGTCATATGTCACTTTTTTCAGTGCCATTGTAACTTTAAACAATCACTAAATGATTTTTTGTAGTCGAGGACTACCTGTGCTATAATAATAGTAACACCAATAAGCTCTACCCCTCAAAAAAAAATAAAGAAAACACAGGTTCCCAATCCATAACTATAGCAACTGATCTCTATAATCCCTGCCTCCAACTTTATTCTTCTAGTGAATGGGAAGAAAGTTATATCTTTCCTGTCAATACAGGTAAACAGGGTGAAAGGGTGGAAACAACAAATAAGATTGCTTATTTGGCTCTCCAATTATACTCAACATCAAAACATCAGTTGCTAACAAAGGGTCCTGACTTGATGGCTATGTTTACATAACATATTTAATCTTGGTTGTTATCATTTTCTGGATTTACACACTTGACTGAGCCATAAATTAACCAATGGCTTAGGTTCATGTGAGGCTAGGCAACAAAAATAACAAAGATATAAAAAGAACCCTAAACAAATATATATATATATATATGAATGAATGAAATAAGAGAGGAAAAACCACACAAAATACTAGAAGAAAGTTGTCATAAAAAATAAATCATTTTGCTAAAACCTTAATTGTACAATGCATAAAAGGGTAATATAATATGGTAGATTCAAAATTGTATTGACAATGGATAATGAATATTAAATGGAAAAATTGTGTATCAAGAAGGAATATTATTACTAATATTTGATTAGGAACAAGTAATTAATTTTAGGGACTAGGGAGAAAAATATAAATTCATAAAGACTTCAAAAAGTAGAACTTAAGTTCAAATAGTTCTTCAAAATAAGGAAACATTATCTATAGTCAGGTAATAATACTAGGTATTTCAATTTAATAAGCTTCAAAGGATATGTGCAGAAGTTCAGTGCTTTGATCTTCATGAAGAATTGATAATATTTCCCAGGATTCCCCTTCTAGATCTTGTTTTAATGAAAGTCATTGGGTATCTGGTAGTCAGAGGAATACTCTAAATTGAAACATTAATAACAGTATGCCAAAGGGCAATACAAGAAGACCACTACATTCTACGAGTTTGCTCATCACTGCTAATATTTCTGTACAGTGCAATTTATATATACAGTAAAGTATGCAAAAGGAAATCATAGGCTGAGTATTTTTCTGGCCAAGAGGAAGAAAGTAAGAATTTCAAAATGGAAACAATTTGCAGGAATGATCATATAGAAAAGGATTTTTCTAACATCTAACACAAAATAGGACATCCAGTTAAGGCCTAGGCTTTGTGTATGAATGGGGCTGAAAGGGAAGAAATCAACAGCAGGATTTGTAGGAAATCTGTGTTGGGTAGTTGTGAAGCAATAATTCTCTTCACATAAATAACTTGCAATAACATTGCATTAGACATAGCACAATGCTGATTTGCCTTAATGGACGATAATTCAAAACCACTAAGATTTGTAATGTGACGGTACAGCACATAATTACTTTTTATAAAAATGACGAGAGAAAACTATTCTGTTTTTCTTGCCCGTACTCTAGCCTGAATCTTTTCTTTATGGAGCCATACTTATTCCAGAAGAAATGAGCAAAAGTGCAGTAAAACTACTAAAAGGAACAGGAAGAAATGTCATACTTCCCTGGCTTCTCAAGTCAGAATAGTTAAATATTTAATATTTAATGGGCATTACCATGCTCTATGTTTTAACCTGGCAGCCAATTGCAAAGAACTGTTACATGCACACTCAGAATACAAAGTCACGACCATATAAGCAGAAAAAATCCAAAGAAATACAGAACTGGAAAGTTCAAAGAAATCAAAAATTGAACTCATCAATAAAATCATGTAATTTGTGCCAATACAAAAGGAGCCAGAATAGCTTCACTGAGGATAAAGAGAAGATAGTATCAACATGCTTGGGAGAATCTGAAATTTTAAAATAATCTTTGAAAACAAACCTAAAGTAATAGCTGGAGAAGAAAAGAAGGATGGGAAAAAACAGAACAATCAAAACAATGGGAAAGAGGATTGCCCTGCTTAAAATGAATGTCAGATTGGAAGTGTGAACAAAAACACTTCTGTTAAGAAAGTGAATGAATACAGCATTTCTGTTGTATCTTCTTTGGCTGTGTATCAGAGAGAATGAGGGAGGTAGCATTTTGAACATCGAGTTACATGTTTACATATAAATCTGACTTCAGAGATTTGAGATGTAGTATTTATAACATTTCTAAAGCACAGACGTGGGATACTGGCAATGTTGTATTAAACAAATTAACAAGATATAATGTTTAATATGCATTCATTTAATGAAGGAGTTTTAACACACTCCTACTCAATTGACTCTCCACGTTTCACAAATACACATATGCCTAACAATATTATACTTCAGAAACAGAAGGCAGTATAAGCCTACAAAGATAGAAAGATAATGGAAAATGTAAGACTTAGTTCACAAATTACAGAAAGTCAAAACATAAGAATAATTAGTGGTATACATTTGTAGTGCAACTGATGAAATCCAATATAAAGGTGACAGCTGAAATGCTTAAACAGCATCTTCTGTTGTTACATTAATCAATGGTGCTCTATCTGGCACCAGTTAATAGAGACAGTGTAATTCTATCACTTAATATTTTTAAGTAAACATACAAAAGTTGAAAATGTACATACATCATCAAGAAGAGTGACAATACATATTTAAAATCAGCATTATGTGCTTCAGTTAATTATGAAGTATTTCCTCTTGGTTTCTGATATCAGGAAATAACTGCCTATTATCTAGCCACTGATTTACGCAAGTAGGAATAAATCATCTATTTTGAATTTGTTTAGTTTATCTTTTTTTCAACTTGCTTCTCTTTCTTTGTCATCCCTTTCTGATAGAGATATACAGTCTTATGCATTTTTGTTTTAAAATACATATATTTGTCAATGCAGCTTTGTAAGCAATTTCCCTAATGCAGGATATGTATGTATTGCATGTGCATGTGCTTTTTTTTATGCATGCCTGTTGTTAGTACATACATTTTGTACATATATTTTCATTTGCAAGTTCACACATTTATACATTTATAATGTTGTTTCACCTCATGCATTGGTTTCAGAAGGGCAAATCAAATATGTACCACTTTGCATATTTAGAAATGACTGTGATTTGGAATTCCTTGGATATCCCGCCTTTCTTCATGATGACAATCTTTCAACCAAAAATGCTATTAAACTCTTAATTTATAACTATTTCACTGTGAATATATTTGAAGGTAACTATTTGCAAATAAATGTCATTAATAATGATAGAGCGGTGTGCTTTTTTTGGTAAGTTTATAGTTTAGTTGTAATCAGATTTTGAACAAAGTGCAATTTACATTCTCTTGAGCTTTTCTTTCGCTGGAGGGATTCTTTTCTTTGTTTTGATTAGGCTAAATTCCTTCGCTTCTTAACAATCCCATTACATACTTCAATTCATCTAATACTGAATAATATTCTAAAAGACCCAACTTCCAAAGTCTGTTAATCTGAAGACTAATGCATGCCATTTATTAACTACATTTGTCTCCTGCTATATTGAACATTTTAAAGTCTTCATCTACTGACCTTCTTGAAGAAGAAACATCATCTTTATAATCTAAAATCTCAAACACCCTCAATTATACTTTCAATTTTACATGATATACAACAGAATTAAGTATCATATCAGGGTTATAAGTGCTTTAAACAAAACATTCCTTAAATCATAAAACATTATTCAACAGGACAACTCTTATTACAATATTAGAAGACTACTTATTTTGGTCTCCCAATTGATGCCCAATTGGGGGACAGCAATCAGTTTTGAAAACCATTAGCTAATACCTTGCATCTAGACATAGAGTGAACCCCCAAAATCAATGGGACTAATCATGCACTTCTTCCCGCATGTTAAAGAAAATAAATATATTCTTTAAAAATATTACTTTGTGTACTTGCTAATTAACTCAAAATTTTACTGGTAATGCATCAGGACCATGCTGCATCTACATTTGCAATTTTAGCTAATTGTTTTAAGGTAAAAGTTAAGCATTAATGTGTTTTTCAGGCATCTGAAACTCCCAAATCATTTTCTCTGCTAGCCTGAGATCATTATTACATTAGCCTGGCATACAAAACCCAAACAACAAGTCAAACCAGTAATTTTCATCTAACAGGGGGGGGGGGGGGAGCCCTGCTGTATTTTCTCAATAAGCAGTTTGTACTGAGGGAAAAAAACATAAAAAACTAAATCTTTCTGAAAGAGATTTTCTAATATGCAAGGGACATTAAATAGGGTGAACATATTTTGTAAGAACAAAATCTGATGGTATTCAATGAACTAGTATAAAACAGTGAGCCTCTATCAGAAGAATACTTCTATTTACATCTCTTTTATACAGTGATAAAATAGCAGACAAACACTATGTGGGGGATGTTATGGAATACATATACAAAATTGACCCAATATACATCTGGCTGGAGAATGGAACGCTAGGCATTCGTTTTAGTTTACATGCTGTCTCATCATCAAATATCAGAAACGAAACACCGATGAAAGAGAAAGTAAATGCCAATTTCCTTCTTCTGGAGCCAAGTTTTCAGTGGCTCTTTAAAATAGATAGTTGTTTGCTGAGAGTGGCTTGTTCCATACCATTAACTCAGAACAAAATGTATTTTGAGTAGGACAGCAGTGTTTACTTCTAATAAATGATTAATACATGCCACATTTATCACTTGGAAACAAAGACATTTAGTCACAATTTTAGACATAAATCAAGGTAAATGGAATTAATGTAAAAAAGGGTTGCCTTAGTCCCTAAAATGGCAAAGAGAGAGGTCAGATTGGCCATAGCAACCAAAAACAGTCTTTTAAACATTTAGAAAGACTTAAGCAATCACTAAAAAGAGCTGCTGCAATCTCTCTTTAATTTTATGGGGTGTGAAAATAAAAATTAAAAAGATTAGATCCTCCTAAGCCCATCACAATAGGTCCAAAAGGAAAAAGTATTTTCTTGTCCTTGCATCACATTGAATAAATATCATGCATTCCAGCTGAAATGAATACGTTTCAAAGCAAACCGAATCTTAACATTATTTTTCCATGAAGAAGCATAATTACATAATAACATAAAAGATCTCAAAATTAAACTTAAAATGGGTGATTGACTATAATGCATGTCTCTCGCAGATCATAATACAAACTGGTTTCAACTTGACTCCTTTGCTCTATTTTACAACCAATACAAGATAATAACTTGTTCTATAGCACAGCTAGTATTTGCTGAATTTGTTAGGACTTTTAAAAGGATTGTTCGCTGTAGCTAGTCCTAGCTGTATTTTTAACTAACAAACAATAATTTGTGGCTTTTATTTCATCATTATAAATAACAAAAGGCATATATTGGACTTTTAAAGCTGTTTTGTGTTTCACTGTGTAATTCAATTTATTTTGCTAACTTTCTTGGACATCTTTTTAAGATATAACTTAAAATTTATGGTCCAAACTGCTTTTTCCTCAATTGTTATGAATTTCTCTGAATTACATATTTAGGAAATTGCTTACAATAATCCACTACAGACCTACGATGTAGGGAGAATCACTGTATTATTTATTTATGCAGTTGAAAAAAAAACTGCCTAGTTCTGTTATGCACTACAATGTGTTTTGTTAACGTTTCATTGTGCTAATATTTTAAATAGTTGCCATTTTTCTCTGCTTTTCTAATGCATACTGCCAATTAATATAAAGTACTCAGAAAAAAAATATTTAAGTTTAAACTTCACACCTGCGTGAAAAATATCTCTGAGATCATGACATCCTCTGCTGCAGCCCTTGTAGATTATATTATTTGAACTCGGCAGGGAAGTTCATTAATTTTTAAAAAGTCTTTGACCTCAGGACAGGCAAGGCTGTAAAAAAGTAAAAATTGGGGCGGATAGCCAGGGCGAAAGGAACATTTTTCACTCTGAACCCTAATGAACAAGTAAGCACTCTCTACCCTCCCTTCTGCAAAAAGAAAGAAAGAAAAGAAAGAAAACAATCCATTCTGGCTGCCGAACCAGAAAGCCACTCGAATTCGAAGAGTTCTCATCTCCGAAAAAGCGGGGCAAGTCAGTTTCTGCATAGACAATGTATGCCTACGATCCGGGCTTTGCAAAGAGCTTCACCCTGAAAATAAGGTAAGCATAGGATAAAACCCTACTCTTCCAAGGACCCGAAAAGTCTGAGGGACACAAAGACTCTCCCTTACCCCAACTTGAAAGCCGAACGAAGCTCCTTCGTTGTTGTCATCTCCCGGGGCCCCCTCTTCACACCATGGCGACGGGTGCTGCACTGGGCTCGGTTATAGCGGTGACACTTAAGCTGCCTGCTCAGACCAGCGGGGGGGGGGGAGGAGGCGTGAGCGCGCGCGCGCCTGTCTGGAAGAGGCGAGAAGCGGCATGTGCTGCTTCTTCTGCGGCGATAGTGTCTCACTGAACTAGCAAGTGGAAAGGCAGCCGGCCGAGTTCTAGACCGAGAACCTCACGTTCAGGCCAAGTCAAGGCTGGCTAGAAACGATTAAAGATCAGTCGGCCCCTCCTCATGCAAGTGCCGGGATTCCTTCTCGCCTTCATCGCTTCCGCTCCACGGGAAAGTGGAGCTCTCATTATGCATTCTCCCGGAGAGAAAGCCTCAGCGTAGGCAAAGCTTTTCCCAGATTGCTTGGTCCCTGCCCAGTGGTCCATGCAGAGTACAGGTACCTATTGTTCCCCGGACTGAGCTGCAACCAGCCTCCCAGTCTCTAGCAGATCTCAACAACCACTGAGCCTGAATTTATTTTTTAACCCTCCATAATCCTCTGCACCTCTATTGGGGGTAAATGCAATGTTTGGTACATGGCTAGGTATTTTTTTTCCTTCACAAGAAACCAAGAAATCGTATTTGTCTGTGTGCGCGCATACACGTGTATTCTTAAAAAAACACTCAATTGCATAATGGAAATTATGTTCAAGAAAAAAGGCGGTACTTTGAGGAACTGAATTATACCTCCTGTGAAAAATGTCTAAATAATTTATGCTACTTGTAGCCCAGTGTATATTGGCTGATCTTTAGCCTTCAAACTATTTCCTATTGCTGAGTTTAGTCTTATATTCCAAATGATATCTGTATGCAAGTAAGAATTTTTCATAATAATAACTAACTTTCATTTTTCATTACAGTATGAACTGTATCCATTGTATTTCTAAATGAATATTTCATCAAGAAAAAATATTTATTCCCCAACAGATTGAACCCACTGTAATTTATTTATAAATTGTGCCCCTCAGCTTTGGAATTTATAAGCTACAAGTAATTCTCCTTCCAAATAAAAGTAAAAGAATGAATAGCAAAGACAAAATAAGAGGAAACTAAAATGAAGATTTACACTTTTTAAAACTCACAGGATAGAGTCCTAGCACTGCACATTCAAAATTTTCAGAGAAAGTTTGAGATCAGATTGGTATTCTGTTGTATATATTCACTTTTGTTTTAACATATCCTTTAAAGAAAGCAGTGGAATTTGAGTAGGACTTTGAGAGTATGACTTGAGCAGTATTTTATTCTTACATGGAAAGGATCACAATGGATTGTTGTTAATAAAGGAAGTCATATGTGCTCTTTCCTAAGTGAACCTATTACATGGGATGTTCTATAATATATCCTCAGTTTTAAAAGATAAAATGTTCCACAGTAAAGATAAACAATATAATGCAAAACAATGAATTTTGGCCAAGCCATTTTAATGCAGATTTTTAAAGAAAAGAACAACAGATATTTTAAGAAAATAATGCCGTCTATAAATTTCCAATGCATATTTTATGATAAAATTAAAAAGTATAAAAGATACTCTAAAATAAACATACTCAAGAGATACCCTGTTGCTTCTCAAGTAGCTCAAACTGGCAGGGTCAGCCTGTTAAAAAAATTATTATATAATTTCTCAAATGTGTGAGTCAGTGTTTCTCAAATGTATCCATTTGTCATATTAACCCAAACTTGTTTTAATAGTGTTATCCAGTATCATCACTATGCAAATGCTGTTTTGCAAACAATAAAATAGCACTGAGAAACTTGAATAAAGATATAGCTTTATAGCACCACGATGACTCAAGTCTATCCGTTCCAAGTAGTGTGCAGTGACATTTCTTAGTATTCTTAGTATCTGCCCATCCAAACTACTAGAAGAAAGTAGAATATTTCTCAACTTCCTTGCCTAGATGAGTTACGACTTTTCCTTAATATGTAGTCTACTTGTTCTACAGCTAATATATTTCATCTTCTCCTAAAGCTTTCATTCAGTGCATCCAGTGATACAAACAAAATCACCTACTCTTTATTTGCCATACCATAAATCAGAAGCAAGGCACAAGCAATGTAACTGCTTAACTTTTCTAATTGTGGGTGGGTGGAATTGCTTCTCAAAAAGCTTTAGAGAGATTACACCACCCAATATATTATTTGAGAATTGTATGAAACCACTCTTTAAATCAAAAGGAAACTAGATTTGCTTCATAGATTTCACCAACATTTTCCCTTTTGGTAAAAATAGAATAAAAAAGTTTGCAACAATAGTTAGTGTACTATTCTCTATTCTGAAAAAGTAGGATTAAAAACTTTTTAAAAGCCAAGAGAGTATTTAATTCAACTCCACACATGTTGGAATACCCTGTCCTTAAAGTGCCTCTGATATATGACTGTCCCCATTCTTTATCTTTTTGACAATCCCTTTTGGCCTCTCATGATGGCCTAATCAAGACCTCCCTTGACTCTGTGAACTAAATGCATCACTACAGTATCACAAAAAATATTACTCAGAAGACCAGGGGGTTTTCATCTAGATCTGTTAACATTTCTCCAAAAAAAGCCATGTGTTTTAATTTATTCGCATGTTCTCCATATGTCATTAAACAAAAATTATGATATAACTATACTTTTAGCATGAAATGCTCTAATTTTGTCTGAGTGTTTTTCAGAAAAAAATATTCTCAATTTAAGGTAAAAGGAGAAACAAACATAAATTGCTATAGTAAGAGTTCTTAAAATTCTCTAGGATTCATTTTATTTTCTGGCTTGCCAAATGATTTGGTTTGCACAAAAACTAAGGTAGAATGGAGGGATCAGCTGGTATACACAGATGATATTTAAGGTTGCAGTTATAGCATTCCCTTTCTCACTCATTAGTGTTATCTATGATGATTTGTTTATAGTTATACAATTTTAATATATTAGCAAGAAATAATTTAGATCTAGAAATATGTGTATCTCTCTCTCTCTCTTACTCTGTGTGTGGGTGTGTAGGGATGTCAAGCATCCCCAGAAAATACTCAGTTTATATCAGCTTTATTTAATAGTTGCTTTATAAATCTTGAAGCATATTTTCTATCACACATTTCATCTTTATGTATTTAAAAGAGTAGCTTTCCTACTATAGGATTTAAAGAAATTTAGCATTGAATGAAGAGTTCCTTTACAAGAACTATGATAATTCGGTAGAGTTCTTAGATATAAATTATTTTAAATACCAACTTGTATTCCATGCTATTGGTACAGTTCTGAAATCAGTATGTATTTCATTAGGACCTAAGCAAGTTTGCTGTTCATTGATTTGCAGCATACATCAGTTAGATGGAGGTAAAGCTACTGACCAAAATATCCAGTGTAAGAAAAATATGAAAAAAGATCAATATTCAGTTATAAAGTTAGTTGTAACAGTAGATAACAATTGCTAGTCTGGAATCCCACAACCACTGGGTGTTACAATCTTTTGGATGCTAATGAAATAACTCTAATATTACAGATTCTGGAAAAAGATAACAAGCCAGTTTGCCCAAAGTCCGATGTTATATAATTTATTAAACTTATAAGCCTCAAATTACTGCAACAAATTACCTTTTAAGAATTGTTTTCATAGAAATAGAGTTATGAAATAGTCAGTGGCACAAATTAAAGCAGTAATACTTGTAAACCTTATTTATTAGCGTTATTTGCACAATAATTTGAAAAAAATTACTGACAGCTTTTGTTTATGAAATATTCCTGCAATATTGACCTTCTTGTAACATTATAAAGATATGTTGAAAAAAAAACTTCCAGTTGGTAGTTCATTAGCTCCATTGAGAATTCTGCCTATTTCTTTGAAAACTCATTAGAAATCTCACAGGTGGGGGTAGAGTTTTTAGCCGCCCACCATGGGTGGGAAGAGTTTTCAGCCACCCACCTTGCTCTAGGCACAAATGTACATTTCCAATGTCTTTAGATATAAATATATATTGATGAAAAGAAAAAGATGTTTTTATGATATTGTTTTGTCTGCAATTTTAATACTGTACATATTTGTTTGTTTCCCCTGGTTTCTGTTCTTCCTCTGTTCTTCTTAGCTAGAAGCAAAAGCTGAAAACCTTTCTCAGAAAAATAACAAAATAAAAGATAACATACTTAAATTAAATAAATAAATAAAAAGAGATTAATTCACAAAAAATGTGTGGTTTATACCCTTCGATTTCCTCAAAGTTGTCTGTTAGTTCATTCACACCTACCTTGTAATCTTCGTTCAGTTAGAGTTACTGATTGGAAAGGCCATGTGTAGAATATCTTCACTGTAGAGAAATTCAGACATCCAAGACCTTGCTCTTGTGCCATCCGCCTGCCCTTTATAGTTAGTGCTGTCATCATGTTCTGATACAGTCTGAACACAACATGAATTATAAATGAAGCAAGATCTTTACCATTTAAAACACAAGCTTTATTGGCTTTCCCCCAACATACTTCACCCCTTTAGGAAGCTCTTAAAAGTCATTTAATTTCCTTTCAAAAAGTCAAATTTCTTCAAAGATAGATTACCATAGATTACCATGGTGTTCATGAAAGAACAAAACCAATATGACAGACCAACTCGTTTTTAGATTTCTATTTATGGCTCAGAGATTTGCTTCTACATTTTCAAAATGATGCATTGCCAATTTCATATCACTAGGCTTGAAAAATATCCACATTTCTTAGGAATACTGGTCCAGTTAAAAATCATAACCAACTTTAGTTATTAGATGATTTGAGCAAGCCATCCTTTCTTCTAACTTTATATTCCAAATTGAAGTTTTAATCTTCCAAATAATAACACTGTTTTAGTTAGACGTCTATAATGATATGCCTAAAGTTAAAGTGCATAATAATTCTTTTCCTAAAATAATAATGAGTTGTCTATCATATGTTTAGATTTGACACAGTCCCTTCATGTGGACATAAAATACACTTCAACAGTCTGCAAGTCCACCTTTACACTTGTCCCTCCAATTTCCTGTATTTCTAATAATCATTAACAAAGTAAATCAAATAAACCTGAATTTTCCATTGCACAATATTTCTAAATGCATATCTATATTTTTAAAAACTCAGAGTTATCCTGTTTGATTGAAAACACAAAATTAAAGGCATATTTAAATGGCAATATTAGCGACCAGCTTACCATAGTTTTCTTACTATGAGTTTGCAGTTGTATTCTAGAGAACAGGAAACTGATCAGATATTTTACTGCCTCCTGGCTTTACTAAGTACTTCAGCAACAAGGACTGGAAAAAAATAGACTAAATGCCAGCACTGCTTAGCCTTTCCTGGGCCAGGGATGCTGCAATACTCAATGCATAGCAGTCTTCTGAAACTCACCCAGGGAATCCAGCTGACTGATGTCCAATCAAGTCCAGGAGGTCTGTTGCCGCAGCAGTTACCTTTATTTGTTGGTCCCTAACACTCTCTTTGGGCTGTGAAGGTTTTATCTCTTCTGCATTTATCTCTTGTGTTGAAGTCAGAAGGTTGCAGATTTTCAATAAGAGATCAAAGGCAGACGAGTGAAAACATTTTCTCAGTTGTATTCAAGCTCTCTGAGTTAGTACGTTTCTGTAAATCATACTGGTGTTCCAAATATATAAACCCTAAAGTATCAGTGATTAACACACGCAAATACACATACATACATTATGCTGTATATATAATGTACAGTGTAAACAAATAAGACAGCACTGTCATCTCCTACCCACGGTCTTGCTTTTTCTGTCTTCTCTGTCTTGTGGACCAGTAATTCGCTTTGCAAAAGAAAGCGCTTAATAAAGCTATGACCGGACTGCTAACACTTGGCATTTGCTATGATAACAAATCAGAAATGATAGCATCATACAGATTTATGAATATTTTGCTTCCACAGTCACAAACATCAGACATTTACTTTATAAAGAAGCCTTTTAGAATCACCCTGCCGTTTCCATAGTGATCTCTTTTTTTCTCTTTTATCACAGATTGGCTGAAGTACTGCTCCACTTTGTGCATTAAAAAGCTTATGCTCACAACTACCAATGGGATAGTCCTGGAACTACTATCAAAAACAGAACAAAACCTTTGCAAAGAGCGTCCATAATATTTTCTCACTTTTGACTGAATAGTAATGCAAAATCTGATTGTGTTAAATAAAAGCATACACTCAAATGTATATCATGTTAAAGGTTTTGGAAAAGTATCAGCTAAAAGTGGAAAAGTGAAAACTAAGGGTTTAGGTGTCCTTCTACAAAGCAAAACAAAAAAAACTTCTTTTAATCTTAGCCACATTTACAATATTTATTTTAGTTTGGTTTTTATTTGCTTTTAATACCTTTTTAAAGAAAACTCTTTAAGAAATGAATAACAGAACAATTTGGGGATATGACCACTTGGTTTTGGAATGTAAATCTTTATAAAAGTAAAATATAAATGGGTTATTTTAAAAACTTTAAATAACTAATATCTGTTCTAGAGATCTTCTTCCTTCATATTTGCATCCCAAAATATAATATATAAAGCTTTAAAAGAGCTTTAAGTTAGTATAATATATATACTGAATGTATTGTAAATATATTAGACTTCCTGAGTGATGTGATATAGTAGTACATGAAGTCCAGGCATAATTTGTAACTGTCCTAAAGGACATGTTGTTTTAGATTATCTTATTAGAAATAATTTAAAATAGGATCAATTGATTGCAAATAGCACTCCTATAGCTCATTATTGATCTCTCCTAAGATTTAAAAATAAAATTTATTGAAAAATTAGCTAATATATCATTCATCTACATTGTTTCCAGGTTACTAAGTGAGCAATTGAATTCTAGTTACGTTTTCAAAAGAAGGAAATATGCAGGTTTCTATTAGATGGTCAGAAAACAAATTAAACATAAGTTTAGATATACAATAAACACTTCAACATCTAATAATAATAAATAATGTATTTTTTTCATTTTTCTTCTGAAATGCCTTTTGGACCTCAGAAACTCCCCAAGATGATTCAACCATCAGAGTCAAAAAAGGTAAAACATAGTTTTGCACAAAATAAAACCAATGAGACTTAATAGCTGTGTAAAGTTTCCATGAAATCCACTTTGGTGTAGTGACTAAAGGCACTACACTTGAAACAGGGAGATTGTGGGCTCTACTCCTTAGGTAAGCATAAAGCCAGATGGGTGACTTGGGGCCAATAATTCTCAGCCATAGAAAGCAATGGCAAACCATTTCCAAAAATGTTCCCAAGAAAACTTCATACATTTGTCAGATAGTCTCCAGGAATCAAGATTGACTCAATGGAACAAAAAAAGGAGGGCGAGGGATTGATTACTAATATATAAATTAAACAAAAATAAACAAATTGTTGGCCTCCAAACAATTCCTACAATGGCTTGTATTTAGCCATATTAACTGGACTGACGATCAAAAACATCTGGACTGTCATCCTTCTATTTGACTGTTTTTCTAAATTATATCTCCCAAGTTTACTAAAACTAAACATCTGGATCTGTTTTCATCAGTTTGACCAAATGTACTGTGCATATCATAATAAATAAAAATATCTGTTATGATGTTTTTCTAACATATAATAAAATATTATTCAGAGCATTACAGCATTTGTAAAATGTCTTAGTTAACCAGTGGTTTAAACCATTTGCAGAGTTGAGTACACTGTAGCTTTCTATGTCAATTGCGAATAAGAATGAGATATAGCTGGGAGTGGTGTTTGAGGTAGTTACTTCAGCTAAATTTGGACTTTAATAATCATTCCTGGTTCCCGGTTCTGTTATAAAACATTTTACAAACCTTTTTCAGTCATTATTAGTTTGGGAAACAGAGGGAGGGAAAATCAAATTATCCACTTACTTCATAATGTTAGGACTCTACATGCAGTTACACATACCATCTTAACTTTTTGACACGTAGACACACACATTTGCAACCAGCCTGTTTGATCTAATATATTTAAAAAACTGAGTTAAACTGTTTTCAGTAGATACAGAAATATTCTTACATTTCACTAGACATGAAACTGTGGCAAAGTTGGGAAGCTACATATTAGCTATATTATTCATAAACAGGTTACTAATATAGAATGTTTTATATGGAAACCTGAATGCACAGTTGGAATTTTCAACCAAAAAACTCGATAATAATAATATTAATAATATTCTTATTAATCTCTCCTTTTGTTTTCAGATTTATTGTGAAGTAAATATTTGCACCAAAACTGTTGAACAGTAGCGTATACTACTATATATCCATGGCTTCCTTGGTTTTTAAGCCATAATTCACTTGCCCCATAGTATGGGGAATTTATTGATGTATAGAGCAGATAATAATACAAGAGTCATAATTTACTAATTTCATATTTTTTTGTTGGATGGGTGGATGTGTAAGTAAACTTGGCAGATCTGGGTTGCAAATATTATCAAGATGATAATAATAACAATAGTAATAATAACACTCTTATTTTTCTCCTAATGTAAAGCTTTAGTTTTATTGGTAATTGTGGAGGTGTGTGTCCTTTCTGTTGGGTTGACTGAACTATCTCAGAAGGCTTTTGCCTTTTATATCCAGAGCTTTAAATCAGCTCTGGTGGTATAAACATTCCTTTAGTTTGTCTTCTCGTTAGCATGCATCCAAGTATCCAGTATTCCCACTGGAGTGCCTTCTTCCTCCTTGAGTTGCCCACCACTCTTCTTCAAAAGTAGGAAAGTTCTGTGCTGACATAATTCTGCAAGAAAGTTATTTTCCACAGGAGGAACCACAAGAAGCCTAAGGTACAGCACATTTTCTTCCTCTCTCACCATCCACCTGGAACACCTACTGAATTTGTTTTCAATCTCTAATAAGTTGCCCTTTCTTGAGATTTAATCTCTGTAGGCAACATATTTTCCATAAATACATAAAATAAAGATGCTTGAGTCACAATACCAAGACATCATGTAATAGATTATACACAATCATCAATATGGGCTTTTTATGATAGTCATATTCTGGCCTCCTCATAACCTATTACAAAATCTTTCACAAGTCATGTATAAGTCAATGTATTTCATATTTGCAAAATGGGAAACATCCAAATAGCACATATTGTGCCAGAAAAATAGTAACAATGATTCTTCTTTTTCCTCTGGCTCCATTTTTGTTGTTATTCAGACTTATCAAAATACAAAAGCTGTAAAAAAAACAGTGCTTTATTTGTCAGTTATGTTTATTCATGATTGGCATTCAATGATTAACTATAGTTTACTGTTTCTACTGCCATCTGTATGTTTGGCTTTTACATAGCATACATATTTATTTGTGGGGGGAAATCAAGAAATGTTAAAATGTATGCCAGATTATCATTGCCAAAGCATGCCTAGTCTGGAAGTTGTACAATAGATCCATTCCTGGCTCTACATATAAGTGAAATAAGAAGCAGCTCTATTTATATTCAAATTAAGGGGAAAGGCACATAGAAAATTGCAAAACATGAATTCCACCCCTCCATAAAAAGATAGCCACTATAGGACTTGGTACAAAATGCAACTACACTGGTAATAATAAATTATCGGGTTAAACGGCACATGTAACAGCACTACTCCATGAGCTGCACTAGTTGCCTGTGCATTTTTAAGTGCAATTCAACATGCTGGTTGTCACTTTTAAAGCCCTACATAAGTATGGGTTACACCACAGAGAACCTTACCTCTACTGGTCTGACTAGTAGAAAAGATATTTATAGTTGACCTTGGGAAAGATATGAAAGCACTGTTAAGGGGGAAATGAAGGAATATACCATTAAGGAGGGATGAAAGATTATGGTCCAGAAATAGATGGAAGTGTGAGGCAGAAATACAAGTTATCAACCATCTTGATTTTGTTTAGTATAAGGTGGAAGAGGGAAAAACCTGAACAGGCTTGCTATTATACCTTACTATAATAATTCCAGGAGTGTTCCTAGAATTCCACTGTTTTGTTAACTTTGCCTATTTTCCAGAGCCATCACTAGCATGACAAGCATGAAAATGTAAAAACTATATATGTCTTCAGTATATATGTCTTCAATTCAATGCAATGACTTTCTGCATATCAAGAAATTCCTTTAGGTACAGAACATCCCTATGATGCCTCCGCATGTCCAGGAGGAGGAGAGGCACTGGATTGTTAAACAGAGGCTACACTTTTACAGTAGAAGTTGCTTTTGAAAATCCCAAGTTTCCACTGTAGCTTACTATACAGTATGTATGGCTGCTGCTTGATAAAAAGCAATTCTTGGAAGCTTTCAAGATTTGCTATATCAGAGAAGCTGTAGACAGTGGAGTATGGTTTTAAGGAACTAACAGTGTTTTACATGAGCCAGAAACATCTAACTATCTCAATCCAGAGCAAAGAACTATAGCTTCATGGGGCCAAACAAAATTCCAGGGAGTTTATTTGGCTACAAAATGAAGGGAAATCTTACTGAGGGGAATAAAGTCCTAAGCAGAACCTTAGTTCTGCCCTCTATCCCATCCTCAAGAAATGAACCAATTGTGAAAGAGCAAAAGGAACACCAATTCACTTGCAAAAGGCTTAACTTCATCCTGCATTCTCTAGTTTAATATGCTATGATAATGCATATTTGAACTCTTTTCCAGCAATATCATCATTATCATCATCATCATCATCTTCACCATCATCAACCTCATCGCCCTCATCATCTTCCTTCCTTCCTCCTCCTTCTCCTCCTCCTCCTCCTCCTCCTATTCATATAATGTACACTGTCTTGAGATATATTACCAGGAACAATCATTGATTGTTAACCCTTCTTGCTATATGTTAAAATATTTGCATCAAACCATTGACATAATTCAGTCTTTTCATGGCTAACCTTTTCCTTTATTATCACATAACTTTATATAAGATATCTAAGAAAATGGGCTGCAACCTTTTACAATTTTGACACCATTTTAATAATATCGATAGCATATTATGAAGGAAAATCTTTCATACATTTCACATACTGACCTTGTATTTCACATGCCATTTTAGGGTAGTAAAAATATTTTCTCCACTTTTTAGCAATAGTTATATAAACATTTACCCACCGATATTGAATGTTAGTGATATATTCTGCCAATAAGAATTTTCCTTTTCATTTCTTTTTGTTATACAAATTATCGACAAGAAAGTAATTCATTTTTCTACTTGTCTGGTAAAATGCCAAAGATGTGGCCTCTGAGAAATGTAAGACTTGCTCTTGGCAAAAAAGCCAAGCAATGCCACCAACATGTTTTATATAATAAGTGATTCCATTGCTCATCAATAGCTATTCTTTTCTTATAGATGACTGAACAAAAGTTTTCATTTCCCCAACCTCTCCTATAGTCCACAAGCTAAAAATGGGGCATGAGATGAGAAGTTGAATACTAAATTTACCATACCTTGAAGCCATCTGTAACTTACAGATAGAAAAATTGTTAAATCATACTCACACACATATATGTATACACACTGTAATCATAAAATAGCAATTCTATTCAATTTGTTATATAAATGATCCACTTCTGTCATTTTAAGATAAAAATAGATCAATGTACTTACTGCAATTCTGTTGTTATTCTAAATGAGATAGCTACTTTAACTGTAAATTATATTTGCATTTTACATGCATCTTCCATTCAAATAATAGACTAAATGGTTAGCATATAATATGGGTGCAAATCAGTAAAATGTTTATCATACTACAAACATTGGCTTCCCTACATTAACAATGCCGTAACAGTTTGAAAATATTAACTACACAAGCAAAATATACTCATTAGCTTCAATATGATCACAAACAGACAAATGTCCTGGCTTTAAATTGCTTTTCAAAGCTGATTTTCTATTTTTATAATCAATTTTCTAAGTAAAGTGCATCCATCATTATGAAAAGGCATTATGAAAGTCATGCACATATTTCTGTCTCCTTATGACAGTGATGGAGAAAGGAACAACTCGTTTCAGCCGACAGTAAGCAGCTGGTATTCTTAGATAAGAAAATCATTGCACATGGACAAGCTTCCAATATTATGCAAAAATAAAGCAGGCAGAGAAGATGTCTCAGCAGTTGGTCCTTTTGTTCAGGCAGCATAATTTATCATCCATATCCATAATATAACTTAATTATCAACTTACACTTACAATAGCTGGCAGTATAACATCCCATGCTGTCCACATATATTGCAGCCACTGTATTCAACTTTAAGATTACTAGTTGAATTGTAAATATGTGAGTAATTCAAGCACATGTGTGGCCATTTGGAAGTGTTAGAAAATTTTCACTTGTATCCCATAGATCTGGTTATATGTCTATATGCATCCATCCAAGTATAAAGTGAGATGAAATTTACAGCAACCAGTATACACAACTTAACTAGGAAGGAAATACCTGCCCACATATTCAGTTTGTCTTTTTTCTCACTCTGGAAGCAGAATCCAGGTAGCTGATTAATGGAATAAGAAGAATGAGTCCAAACAGAATATAGACAGAATTTGGTCTATCATTAATCTGTGAATCTAGGTATGGTCCTTAGCATCTCACACTGAAAAATCCTAAGACTATAAAAACGTTCATGCTTATGATTTTATACTATTAGGAAAGAAATAAGCCTTCAAGTAGTCTTCAAAATAGCTTCTTGACAAAGCAAAGGAAAAATGGCTCTGTCATTTCATGATGTCATCACACCCTCTCTGTGACCCTCCCTCAACCACTAAAAATTATTTTTAACAGTATGATGCCCTTATCTTCCAAAAGATAGCTCTGTTGTGTGGTTATCAGATTATCTCAATTAAGCAACAAAAGCTCATGGCCTTCCAATTCCAAATCCCTTACCACTGGCTATGCAAGCCAATGGTTCAGTAACATCAGGATTCCGGCTCTAAGATCATCACATTTGTTTTCATAATTTTATTAAAGTTTAAAGATTCAAAGATAAAAACTAATACAAACTGAGAAAAATATAAAAAGAAAAAATTAAAAGGAAAAAGAAAAATAAATTATTTCAAAAACTTTGTCATGTTTAACATGTTTGCAAATCCAAGATAACAAAGTTATCCAAGTTACTATTCTGATTTGTTATTTGTATATCCCTTTTAATTATAAAGACATCATCCAGTTTCATTTGTAAATCCAGTGTTATATCTTTTTCCATATCATTCTTGTAACCTGTCATTTTTAATTCCACATTCAAAACAGCCTCAATCTTGTCTATTACCATTTTTAAATCCACTTTTATGATAGTAGACAGTCTTATAGTTAACTACCAAGAACTATCACAATCCGAAATCCAATTGAATTGAAACGGATAAGGTCTGATTTATTCCAGGCCAAAGAGATTTTTTTCTGAAGTACCAAATTGATCCCAAACCAAATCCTGTGGTCCATGAAAATTCCTAGTTTTTTTCAAAGTGAATTAATTTTGCAAATACACATATGCACACACACACATGCATATATACCCATAAACATGCACATATTAGACAACCCGTGCCCCATTGGGTCATCATTTCAGAGATATTTCCTTACGTAAACAAACAGAATGACCAAAAGCAGGTAAAAAAAGCAACAGGAGCAGGAGCAACTTCTGACTTCTTGCCGGCTTCCCCGCTGAGTTTCCTTGTGGTAATCTGGCAGGGACCAACAGAAAATTCCCAATAGACAAGTAAGTGGCTGCTGCTGGGTACGGGAGGGAGAAGTGATTGTAAAACTGGCTGGGAAACTCTCGCACAATGTTGAAAATGAAGTTCACCTGACCACAACAGCAGTCCAGCAGACAACAGCAATCAGTAGCAATGAAGAGCCACAACTTCCCCAGATTTCATTCCCTTGAGAATCATGAAATTTCATTCCCTTGGGAACAATGGGCACATTCTGTAAGTTAAACCATTTGAGGTTCAAAAAGTATTGTCCTATGATGCAACATTTGGCCCAGTTAAACATCATGACAATGAGAGTTTAAGAGCATATAGATATACAGAGTTAGTAATCACTGCAGTATTATCTTAGTTTAACCATGTAAGATAGGCAGCAGTGGTATGTTGGAAAAATTTGTCATAATGTTTGGACCCCTATATAATAAAGCAATCACTGATTTAAATTTAAGACTGAATAATTCAAATGGAATATTATGATCTTCTTTCTGCCTCAGTATGCAGTTCCATGTTTAAATAAAGGTCCTTGAACTTTGTTTTCTAAACATTTTACTATTTCTAAATAAGACAGCAATTTTTATGTAGAAAATTAGAGAACAAAAGTCTCTGTATTTATATCTTGTAATTAACGATTCTGTTAACATAGTTCAGGAGGATGCTAAGCATACGTGGGCTGTGGGAAGCAAAAGAGAGGGCAGAGAAAGTGATCAGAAAGCAAAACTGATTAGTGAAGCATAGATATAATGTTGTGATTTAACTGCTTATTTCCATTTTTTCATTGTGTGTTTTGGAGGAATAGGCAGCCTAGCTCATTGAACTCATTTCCATTTCCATTTCAAAAATCTCACACTAATTTAACTTCAGCTTTACTACTGTGTCTAGAATATTCACATATCAGGTGAATGCAGATAATGTCCACACTGTTTTAAATTATCCACCATGTAATATGATACCATATTAATTGGCATTTTGCTTTAAAATGTTATTTCTAAACATACTTTGCAAAAAAAACACAATAAAACATAACCATCCTTTGGTATTATAAACCTCCAAATCTATGCTGGTTATTAATTATTTTCTTTTTAAAAAAATACAGTGAAGGGAGAGAAATATCCTGAAAAATAGCTAAAATAGATAACCAAATACTTGGTGCATGGATGTCAGGAATAAGCAATATCAGAAAACTGTGTAAGAAGACTTCATTGCCCTATCCATGGGCAGAGCCCTTTTTGATGTACAGGCGATCAAAAAACAAAATAAATTGTTGCTGGAGGCAATAATATACAAAGAAAAATAGGAAAAATGACTACAGTGCTCATAGTCATGTTGGGAAATTTAAGAGAATCAGGCAGCCTTTTGCAACCAATGGGACTACTTGAAATTTTGAAGAACTTTTTAGCAGGCTTTCAAAAAACAACTATCATGAGGCTTGCCTGAGCACTAAACAGTTTATATGGTAAATAGACAACCTTACAACATCTTTGTACCAAAGAGCAAATGGCTGAGGTTCA
The DNA here is from genome assembly GCA_023970755.1 of Azemiops feae. Classification (NCBI taxonomy): domain Eukaryota; kingdom Metazoa; phylum Chordata; class Lepidosauria; order Squamata; family Viperidae; genus Azemiops; species Azemiops feae. Next base: position 4,758,207 of record JALGBA010000053.1, on the reverse strand, counting down.
TCCCTGCCACTCCATCTAGCCTTCATTATCTGCCTTCTATCAGCCCTATCAGCTTCTATCATTTTTCTAGCCATTTTTTACACATTATGTAACAAAATACTAGCAGATATTTTTTCTAAAAACACCTAAGAGTCCAAAATTTATTTTTATTCATAATGTTTATGCTAAATTTGTTTTTAGCATAAAACCATCCTCCAGTTTTATTTTAATTAAAAGAGTCTTCTAAAAATTTGAAGCCAAAAATAGGACAACAGCCAAATGTTATTCACAAAAGCCACACTACTTTCTTCTTATACCCTCCTTTAAGCATAGATTGAACAAGAAATCATGTACACTGAGAACCATGAGAAGGTAGCAGTAAAAGTCAGATGATTCCATCACAAAGGGTATCAAAGTCTGTCTCAAGAGCCAGACAGATACCTACCTAGCTCCTCACTATAAATCTTATACTGTAGCTCAAAAGCATATCACAATGGAGAATCTATGTCATTGCATAGATCCATATATTTCCCTTCACAGAGACGTGAAAATGTAAATAGACTATTGATTCCCAACTTTGGTCTGTCTATGAGTATACCATAGATATTGCATAGAATGTCAGTGCCTTTTATTAAAAAAAAAATGCCCAAGTTCTTATAAGATCACCCAATCCCACAAGATTGAAACTTTGGCAGTTTTATTAGCCTTTTTAAAAACGTTTTGTGAATGTTATCTAGGAGTGCTATAAACACAGTGCTGCTACTCCAGTTCACATGATGAACTGCAAATGCTTTGAATCACAATGTAATGGAAAAGGTTGGGAACCTTATTATTGCAAGGTAAATATTCAAAATGTATTTCAATTAGAAAATGAGCAGCACAACAATTCTGTTTGGAAAACAAATTACCATGGATGCAAAAAAATGCAGAGCTATACCCAGATTTAAGAAGAGTGCATTTGGATAAGATGCACTCAGTGTTTTTTCCCAAGTAGCTACAACTCGTGCATGCTACTGTCACTACTATCCATTTACTTGAGCTCTTGATCACTCAGAATAAGAAAAAATTATCAAGTAAAGTCCATGCTCTTCACCCCTACTTTTGTTTATCCACTCAAACAGGATAATGAAAAAGGCAAGGCGGGGCCCAGGGGTTTGACATGGAACTCTGTTGCATATAGGGTCCCAAGAAATGATACTATCTGATGTCAGTCATAAAAGCAGCCTCATGATTGTCTCAGAAATCACTTGGTGGTTGCATCATCACTTATGATCCAATGAGGAGAAATAGATGAGAAGGTTCTTCACAAGGTTTATATAAAAACAGGATCGCCAACATGATCGTGGAAAGTGGAAAGAGGGACACATAACTAAGTCAGAATATCAGCAAATAGCCCGAGCCTGCAAAGATGAAGTGAGGAAAGCTAAGGCTCAAAATGAACTAAGGCTTGCGACCAAAGTCAAAAATAACAAAAAAAGCTTCTTTCAACATGTAAAAAACAAGAAAAAAGTGAAGGAAACGATTGGTCCATTAGTGGGTGAAAGTGGAAAGAAGGTGACAAGCAACAGGGAGAAAGCAGAACTATTTAACTCGTTTTTTGCATCTGTCTTTACACAAAGGGAAAAAGCAGACCAACCTATCAAAAATAGTGCCATAAAAAACAGAATAGAAACACAAGTTAAGATAGGCAAGAAAATGGTAAGTGAGCACCTGTCCAGCCTACATGAGTTCAAATCACCAGGACCAGATGGATTACATTCCAAGGTTCTCAAGGAACTGGCAGATGTGATCTCAGAACCACTGAACTATATTTTTCAAAGATCCTGGAGCACTGGGGAACTACCAGAGGACTGGAAAAGAGCTAATGTAGTTCCCATCTTCAAAAAAGGGGAAAAAATGGATCCAGGAAATTACAGACCTATCAGCCTGACCTCAATACCTGGGAAGATTCTGGAAAAGATAATCAAACAACGAATCAACGAACACCTACAGGCAAACCAAGTCATTACTAAAAGCCAACACGGGTTTGTCAAAAACAGATCATGTCAGACAAACCTTATTGCATTCTTTGACCAAGTGACAAAATTAGTGGACCAGAGGAATGCTGTGGATATAATTTACTTGGACTTCAGTAAGGCATTTGACAAAGTAGATCACAACCTACTACTTGATAAGATAGAAAAATGCAGGTTAGACAGCATCACCACCAGATGGATCCATAGCTGGCTGACCGGCCGTACTCAGCGTGTGGTCCTCAATGGAACCACATCTACATGGAGGGAAGTGTGTAGTGGGGTGCCCCAGGGCTCTGTTCTGGGCCCAGTGCTCTTCAACATCTTCATCAATGATTTGGACGAGGGGATAGATGGGGAACTCATCAAATTTGCAGACGACACCAAGCTGGCAGGAATAGCCAACACCCCAGAAGACAGGCTTAGGATACAGGAGGATCTGGACAGACTTGAACACTGGGCGCTATCTAACAAAATGAAATTCAATGGTGAAAAAAGTAAGGTTCTACATTTAGGCAAGAAAAACCAAATGTATAGGTATAGTATAGGGGGTACCTTGCTCAATAGTAGTAACTGTGAGAGGGATCTCGGAGTCCTAGTGGACAATGATTTAAACATGAGCCAGCAGTGTGCCAAAAAAGCCAACACAGTGCTAGGCTGCATTAACAGAGGGATAGAATCAAGATCACGTGAAGTATTAATACCACTCTACAATGCCTTGGTAAGGCCACATTTGGAATACTGCATCCAGTTTTGGTCACCACAATGTAAAAAAGATGTTGAGACTCTAGAAAGAGTACAGAGAATTAGGGGACTGGAGGTTAGGGGACTGGAGGTTAAAACATATATGGAAAGGTTGATGGAATTGGGTATGTCTAGTTTAATGAAGAGAAGGACGAGGGGGGACATGATAGCAGTGTTCCAATATCTCAGGGGCTGCCACAGAGAAGAGGGAGTCAAGCTATTTTCCAAAGTGCCTGAAGGCAGGACAAGAAGCAACAGATGGAAACTAATCAAGGAGAGAAGCAACCTAGAACTAAGGAGAAACTTCCTGACAGTTAGAACAATTAACCAGTGGAACAACCTGCCTCCAGAAGCGATGAATGCTCCAACACTGGAAGTTTTTAAGAAGAAACTGGACAGCCATTTGTCCGAAATGGTATAGGGTTACCTGCCTGAGCAGGGGGTTGGACTTGATGACCTCCAAGGTACCTTCCAACTTTATTATTATTATTATTATTATTATTATTATTGTTGTTGTTGTTGTTGTTGTTGTTGTTGTTGTTGTTACCAACGTCCGATAACGGATATGGCACAAGAAGAAGAAGAAGAATATGTTTAAGAAATGATTATCCTCTCTCGGTCTTTCATTTCCCTTTCTGAAGATGTAGTTTAGATAGACACTTTTCTATCTTTATCTAATTCATAATAAATGTAGTTTTTTTCTTCCAATATTCTCATTAGTTTTCTTCTGAATTCTGATTAGATAGTTAGGGCTAAGCCATATTCTGTCTCCAGGACAACTACATTATAAACATAATGTGGGGGGGGGGGAGGAGATTGATTTTAACTATAGTTTGCTAGCTAGCTACTTAGCAATTCTGTATTCTTTTTGCATGTGTTCAGCGACATATCCTGTTACAAGGATTCCTGCTGAATTTGAATCTCCAACAATATATTTGTGATGTTCTAAGTAAAAAAAATATTTAAATAAGACCCATAATAATCAATGATAAAACTGAAAAATTATATATTTTAAGGAGCAAAAAAACATTACAACTGTGTTGAGGATACAATAGAGAAAGTTGTCACAGCAGATAACACCAAGCTAACCATGACTGATCTTGAAAAATTAAGTAGGGTAAAGATTTGGTTACACTGAGGGACAGCCAGTAAATCCCAGAGCTGCAGACTGGACAGGGAAGTTCAAAGAATACCCTGGAAGAAGGCAATGGAAATCAGCTTCCATGTTGTTGCTAAGCAAACAATGGAATGTGACCATATAGTTATTAGGATTTGGGTTCAATGTAAGTGAAGACATTACTAAGTGCAATTTAATGGAATTTACTTACTTAAGTAATTTAATCTCCAAATTACAAGTATTCCCCCCTTTCATATAACAGGATAATTTAAGGCACAGCTAATTAAAAGCACCAAATTTTAAATGACAATCTGTTGCATATAAACAATTGTATTTAAAGATAAAGATGTGAGAAGGAACAACTATCATGGGATATTCTAACAGTTGTGACTCATTTCAAATGGAATCCCTTATCAAAGGTTTTTGAGTAAATTGAGTGATAATGGGATAAGAAGACCTGTCCTTTTATGGATTGCTAACTTATTAGAAAACAGAATCCAAAGACTACAACTAAATGAGCGATTTTTCTCAATGGAGAGAAGAAAGAACTGGAGTTCTTAAAGAAATGTGTTTTTAAGACTAGTGGTTTTTAAGTTATTCATATATTATCTTGACTGAAGGCAGGCACTAAGCTGGTCAAGTGAAGATGATATCAAACTATTCACAGTGGTTGAAAGGAATTATAAAGAGCCAGATGGCAAATGCAACTCAATTTAAGTTAGTAAAAAATGATACACAGTGAAACAAAAAAAAATCTAACTTTACATATTCATTAATGGAGTCTGAGCTATATGTAAATACATGGGGGGAAAGAATTCAAAACCCATAGCAGATAGCTCAGTGAACATGTCATCTCATTATGTGGCAGCTTGTGGAAAAGGCAAATTCCATACTAAGGTTCATAAATGAAGGGACTGAAAGTAAATTTGGCATCATTGTAATGCCTTTAAACAAATCTGGGTCTACATCTGATTATTGTGTTTAGTTCTGGTTTGCCACATTTGAAAACGAATATAGAAAAAACTCAGAGCTGGAAAAAGGACAACTGAAATGATCAGGATATTGAATACCTTTCAGAATACAAAACAAGATCTAGGACTTTTTAGCTTAAAAAAGAGGCAGCTGAAGAAAGGAATCAAGTTATAAAATTATACACGAAGAAATGGACAGTGAAAGATGTGAAGTCTTCCTTTAAATCTGCAAATGTAAACACATGTTCCCCCAACAGTATAGCAACTATTATCATTTGGGGTGATGAACTTAATTTAGTTTCCAAACTGACAGAATTCAACTACAAATTTCTAATACAACTGTTGGTTTTGAAATAGGGTGAAGTATGCTTATCAGTTTGGGATGTGTTTTATGTTTTATATCCCATTCATACATGATTTTTATCTAATAATGATACCAGTGGAAGCAGCTATTCTGACTAATAGTATAGTTCAGTTTTCTATGAATAAGCTTGTGTGTGTGTGTGTGTGTGTCTGTAGCAAAACCTCTGCATAAACCTCTTTACATTTGTTTCTATGCAAAAAAAAGATGCATCAGTTTCAATTCTTAACAAGCATGCAAGCAGAGCCAGTCTTAGAAAATGCAGGATTAAAGTGCTTTATTTTCTTAATAGAAAACTTTGTTTGCGATCCTTTCTGTTTATTTCAGTGAGGTCCCATTGAAGTGGGACTAGCTTTTGAGAAGATGGCCTTAGGGCCTTGTCTTTGATGGAGTCAGAATTTCATCCATCATTGAGTTCAGTATTGAAAATTATATTTTTCTCTGTTTCCATTTGATTGCCCTTTCACTTCATTTGCATTTAGACAAGCATGGATGGAAGCACCCATACTGTGAATATGAATAACATCTCTAGCAACAGACAGGAATTAAAATATGTCATTAGCTTTGATAGTTGTCCTAGTTGTAAAGATGTACACTGTATCTATTCATTAATGAGCTTATGTACCTTTTAGGGAAGAGTCTAATTAAAATCCTTAGGTTATATTCATCAAAACAGTCTTACTGTGTTTTTCAGAGTAAAAAAAACCTACACCATTTAATGAATGGAGCATTTAATTTCAATGGAATGAGCTGATTAAAATGTAATTTCAATATCTATACATTTAAATATTCTGGATTACATAGTAATGGAATGAATGTAAGATTATCAGAGAGAGAAAAAATATTGCTTTTGAGTGTTATAATTCTCAGATTTGCAGCTTCAACTTCTTATGATTTGTCACTACCGGGATCATAAGCATTATTTATATGGAAGTATTTTGCAAAGATCGATTGGAAAATTATTGCTTTTATTAACATTTCAAATTTAGGATTTTTTTTCCTTCTCTAGCCAGCCACCATATAGCACTATATTGAATTCCATGTAAGCAGCTAGTTCTTAAAATCTGAGTCCATCCTGTTATTTGTTTCAGCCCCAAAACAAATGCTCAAGCAGATATGTTTGAGAACCACATCAGAGATTTAATTTTTAAATGTGTTTAAATGCGCTTCCCAGTCTTGTAACACAGTCTTTGCACTGATTTAAAGTAACAAAATCTATTGTATCATATATGGGCTCATTGTGAATATCATAAAGGATCTCATAAATCCAACAATGCTCTTATTCCTTGACTGAGCATGGATTTTTCTTCCATTTTAGATTAACCAAAGCTGGGTTTATGCCCATACTTTCTTGACTGCACCCAAATTTGTTTGTTCTAAAATCTAAGCACTTTTGAGACTAATAATAATAATAATAATAATCCCCCAGTGAGTCACTACCTTGACGTGGTTGTGGGGCTTGTGTACTCTGAGGAAGATGAGAGCTATGCCAGAGGTTCAACCATACTGGACAGGTCTCATCAGAGGAGTCAGACAAAGAGTGTCTATCCCATAAAACATATGGTGAGGCGTAAATTTCAGAATGCCATACCGGTTCGGATGTCGCCCGGGTTAACAAGGTCCGTGCTAGATGTTGGAGTTCCTGGATATCTGGTGAAAAATGGGTTACAGGACTCAGGACTGTTGGCTGAGCAACCAGGGCCAGCAGCTGCAGAACTACTGGAAGAAAAGGTGTTTACCTGTTGCAAATACACAGTGATTGAAAACAAAGAAATAATGATCTGTTATTACAGATCAAGTCCAACAAAAAGAGGATATCTAAAATGAATGCACCCGTTCTGGAAAGAACAACATCCAGAATCAGAAATAACAGAACAGAGACTAGCAGACCAATGCCGATTTATAATACAAAATAAAGTATTCACAGAAACAGAATTGGACGAACTGCAAAGGTTTACCCAGGGCAAAGAAATCAAAGCCTTGCCAGAAGTAATTCAGAATGTAGAGACAAACCAGGGGGAGCTGGCAGTGAAGGAATCTAGCAGAGATATACAACTGTTCTCATTTGGAAACCAGGCACCTCTTCCTCAGGAAGAACAAAGCCCTCTAACTAAAGAAATAAAAGAATTGAAACAAAGAATAACTGAGCATCTAGAACAGCACAAAAACAACAGAATAAGGCTGCCTGCATTGAAGCTTGTTCCAAAGAAACAGCTAGCACAAGCATTAAAAGATGCAAATACTGCAATATCAAGTATAAGCACCAATTCATTGCAAGAAACAAACCAACTAATGTACAGCACAGCTGCAGTTATAACTGAATACCTGGGATGCAAAATCAACAAAGAAGAAAAACAAACAAACAGTTCACTACAAAAATGGAAGGTTAGACTAGAAAATAAGATCAGCAAGTTAAGATCACATGCAAGCAAGCTAGAACAGATGAAAGAAAAGAAGCTGAAGAACAAGAAGACCAAAGAATACCTAATCAAGAAATACCACTTAGAAACAAGGAAGATCAAGGAAGCACTGGAAATAATAAAGCAGCAAATAACAGCTATAGCTAGGAAAATCAGTAGATACGAAGCTCGAAATGCAAATTATAGGCAGAACCTCCAATTTCAATCCAATCAGAAATGTTTCTACCAATCCATCAATGGAGAAACTGCAATGAATCAGTCAGTACCTGACAAGGAAGAAACAGTGCAGTTCTGGAAGCAGATATGGGATAACCCAAAGAAATACAACAAGGATGCGGCTTGGTTAAAAGAGGTGGATGCAAATAAAACAGAAGTTGAAATGAAAGAACTAGTAATAACAACAAAAATGGTAGAAAAAAGAGCAAGGAAGATCAAAAATTGATCAGCACCAGGTGAAGATGAACTGCATGGGCTTGGTTGCAACATCTCACTGTTATATACCCACTCATTGCCAAGCAGTTCAACAATATACTACAAGGAGGAGAAATTGAAAAGTGGCTAACAACTGGGAAAACCTACCTAATAATGAAAAATCCAGCAAAAGGGGCAACACCAGGCAACTACAGGCCAATTACCTGCTTACCAACAACTTTCAAATTGCTAACTGGTGTGGTAGCTGATGCAGTACAACAGCATCTAGTTGAAAATAATCTCTTTCCACCTGAGCAGAAAGGAAACCGCCCCAATAGCAGAGGAACAAAAGATCAACTCCTAATAGACAAAATGAACTTAGAAAACTGCAAGAAAAGGAAGACCAACCTGAATGTGGCATGGATTGACTACAAAAAGGCATTTGACTCTCTGCCACATGACTGGATAATCAAGTGCCTAGAAATAACAGGAGTCAGTAGAAACATCAGAAAAGTTGTGCAAAGATCGATGGCACAATGGAAGACACAGTTGCAGGTCAATGGTGAGAGACTGGGAGAGGTTAATATCAAGAGAGGAATATTTCAAGGAGATTCATTATCATCACTACTATTTGTTATTGCACTGTTTCCTCTGTCAACAATACTGAATAACTCAGGACATGGCTATCAAACATCAAAAACATCTGCCAGACTATCCCACCTCCTTTACATAGATGATCTGAAGCTGTATGGAAAAACATCAACTGAAATAGAATCGCTGCTCAACACTATCCGTATATATAGCCAAAGTATTGCAATGGAGTTTGGTTTGGACAAATGTGCCATACTTACTATCAAACAAGGAAAAATAGTGAAAACTGAAGGAATCAAGATGCCCCACGAAAATAACATTAAGAGTCTGGATGAGGAAGATTACTACAAATACTTGGGTATCCTTCAAGCTGACAATATCAAGCACACTGAAATCAAGAAAAAGATTAGAAGTGAATACATCAAGAGAGTGAAGAAGATCTTAAAGTCCAAACTCAATGGAGGAAATACCATGAAGGCAATCAACACCTGGGCAATTCCAGTCATTAGATACACAGCTGGAATAGTGGACTGGACTCAAGCAGAACTAAAAGCAATGGATAGGAAGACCAGAAAAATAATGACAATGAATCATGCCCTTCATCCACGAAGCGACATAGACAGACTCTATCTACCAAGGCAAATAGGTGGGCGTGGAATGCTACAAGTACATCAGATAGTTGAAGAAGAAGAAATAGCTTTGGAAAAATATCTGAAGGACAATGATGAAGATGCACTGAAATTAGTATATCAGGAAGGCTTACTATACTGGAGAGACCAAACTGGCCTACAAGAAAGACCAAATGAAGAACAGAATAGAGGCATGGGAAGACAAAGCACTACATGGCCAGTACATTAAAAAAATAGCTGGGAAAGCAGATAATAACAAGACCTGGCAATGGCTAAGAGCAGGAAAATTGAAGAAAGAGACCGAGGGACTAATTCTGGCTGCACAAGACCAAGCCTTAAGGACAAATGCATACAAAGTCAAAATTGAGAAGACAGCAACAGACAGTAAGTGCCGCCTATGCAAAGAAGCTGAAGAAACAGTGGACCACCTGGTAAGCTGCTGCAAGAAGATCGCACAGACTGACTACAAGCAGCGGCATGACAAAGTAGCAACAATGGTGCATTGGAAGATCTGCAAGAAATATCATTTGCCTGTAAGCAAGAACTGGTGGGATCATAAAATAGAGAAAGTCATAGAAAATGATAAAATTAAACTGCTCTGGGACTTCAGAATTCAAACAGACAAGCACCTGCAACATAACACCCTGGAGACAGCAGAATAGATAGAGAGAAAGAACTGGAGAAGATAACAAAATACAAAGACCTACAAATAGAAATAGAAAGACTGTGGCAAAAGCAAGCAAGGGTAGTACCAATAGTAATAGGCGCCTTGGGTGCAATCCCAAAACAACTGGAGCACCACTTGAACACCATTGGCATTGACAAATTCACCATTAGTCAATTGCAAAAGGCGGCCTTACTAGGAACTGCTTCCATCCTGCGACGATATCTGTAATACCATCAAACATCCACATCTGCCTATCCCAGGTCCTTGGTAAGGACTCGATAGGTAGACAAAAATGCCAAATCCAGTCTGAACATCTGGCTGACTGTGCGATGATCAATAATAATAATAATAATAATAATAATAATAATAATAATAATAATAATAATAATAATAATAATAATAATAATAATAATAATAATAATAACAACAACAACAACAACAACAACAACAACAACAACAACAACAACAACAACAACAACAACATTGGATATCGCAGTTGTAGAGAACCGAAACGTACAGCTGATTGATATTGCTGTACCAGGAGATGCCAGAGTCGAAGAAAAAGAACTGGAAAAAATTACGAAATATCACGACCTGGCCATCGAAACTGCACGATTATGGATGAAACGTGTAACAGTGGTACCCATTGTCATCGGGGCACTGGGAACTATGTCCAAACACTTTGCAAAATACATCAAGAAATTGCAGCTTCCTGCAATAACTCCAGCAATGTTACAAAAAACTGCGCTACTTGGAACATCTTATATTATAAGAAGGTACCTGGTTGACACCTAGGATGCTGGTAGCAATCCGTGTCAACCATCAGCGCCAGCCAATTTGAATGTTCAGTTGACTTGAGGTTCATGTTTTAATAATAATAATAATAATAATAATAATAATAATAATAATAATAATAATAATAATAATAATAATAATAATAATAATAATAATAATAATAATAATAATAATAATAATAATAATAATAACAATAACAACAACAACAACAACAACAACAACAATAACAATAACAATAACAATAACAACGTTGGAAGTGACCTTGGAGGTCATCTAGTCCAACCCCTTCCTCAGGCAGGAAACCCTATATCATTTCAGACAAATGGCTGTCCAGTCTCTTCTTAAAAACTTCCAGTGTTGGAGCATTCACTGCTTCTGGAGGCAGGTTGTTCCACTGGTTAATTGTTCTAACTGTTAGGAATTTTCTCCTTAGTTCTAGGTTGCTTCTCTCCTTGATTAGTTTCCATCCGTTGCTTCTTGTCCTGCCTTCAGGTGCTTTGGAGAATAGCTTGACTCCCTCTTCTTTGTGGTAGCCCCTGAGATGTTGGAACACTGCTATCATGTCACCCCTTGTTCTTCTCTTCATTAAACTAGACATATCCAATTCCAGCAACCGTTCCTTATATGTTTTAGCTTCCAGTCCCCTAATCATCTTTGTTGCTCTTCTCTGTGTACTCTTTCTAGAGTCTCAACATCTTTTTTACATCATGGTGACCAAAACTGGATGCAGTATTCCAAGTGTGGCCTTACCAAGGCATTGTAAAGTGGTATTAATACTTCACGTGATCTTGATTCTATCCCTCTGTTAATGCAGCCTAGCACTGTGTTGGCTTTTTTGGCAGCTGCAGCACACTGCTGGCTCATATCTAAGTGATTGTCCACTAGGACTCCAAGATCCCTCTCACAGTTGCTACTATTGAGCAAAGTACCATCTATACTATACCTGTACATTTGGTTTTTCTTGCCTAAATGTAGAACCTTACTTTGTTCACCATTGAATTTCATTTTGTTAGATAGCGCCCAGTGTTCAAGTCTGTCCAGATCCTCCTGTATTTTAAGCCTATCTTCTGGAGTGTTGGCTATTTCTGCCAGCTTGGTGTCGTCTGCAAATTTGATGAGTTCCCCATCTATCCCCTCATCCACATCATTGATGAAGATGTTGAAGAGCACTGGGCCTAGAACAGAGCCCTGGGGCACCCCACTACACACTTCCCTCCATGTAGATGCGGTTCCATTGAGGACCACACGCTGAGTACGGCCAGTCAGCCAGCTACAGATCCATCTGGTGGTGATGCTGTCTAGCCCACATTTTTCTATCTTATCAAGTAGTAGGTTGTGATCTACTTTATCAAATGCCTTACTGAAGTCCAAGTAAATTATATCCACAGCATTCCTCTGGTCCACTAATTTTTCCACTTGGTCAAAGAATGCAATAAGATTTGTCTGGCATGATCTGTTTTTGACAAACCCATGTTGGCTTTTAGTAATGACTTTGTTTGCCTCTAGGTGTTTGCTGATTCGTTGTTTGATTATCTTTTCCAGAATCTTCCCAGGTATTGAGGTCAGGCTGATAGGTCTGTAATTTCCTGGATCTATTTTTTTCCCTTTTTTGAAGATGGGAACTACATCAGCTCTTTTCCAGTCCTCTGGTAGTTCCCCAGTGTTCCAGGATCTTTGAAAAATATAGTTCAGTGGTTCTGAGATCACATCTGCCAGTTCCTTGAGAACCTTGGGGTGTAATCCATTTGGTCCTGGTGATTTGAACTCGTCTAGGCTGGACAGGTGCTCACTTACCATTTTCTTGTCTATCTTAACTTATGTTTCTAATCTGTTTTTATGGTACTGTTTTTGATAGGTTGGACTGTTTTTTCCCTTTGTGTAAAGACAGATGCAAAAAACGAGTTAAATAGTTCTGCTTTCTCCCTGTTGCTTGTCACCTTCTTGCCACTTTCCCCCACTAATGGACCAATCATTTCCTTCACTTTTTTCTTGTTTTTTACATGTTGAAAGAAGCTTTTTTTGTTATTTTTGACTTTGGTTGCAAGCCTTATTTCATTTTGATCCTTAGCTTTCCTCACTTCATCTTTGCAGGCACGGGCTATTTGCTGATATTCTGCCTTAGTTATGTGCCCCTCTTTCCATTTTTTATACTTGTCCTTTTTGTCTTTCAATTTATCAGAGAGTTCTTTATGCAGCCATGCTGGTTTCTTTTGAGAGCTGTTATTTTTCTTCTTTGTTGGTATTGTGCTAGACTGGGCTTTTATTATCTCACTTTTCAAAATTTCCCAAGCTTCTTGAATATTCTCATCCATGGAATCCTTCCCAAGCTCTCTCTAAATTTATTGAAATTAGCTCTCTTAAAGTCCAAGATTCTAGTTGACTGTGTTCTATTGCTTGTGCTTCCATAATGTTGAATTCCAATATTGTATGATCACTTCCCCCCAAGGTTCCTGTGGCTTCAACACCTTCTATCATTTCATCTCTGTTAGTGAGGATTAGATCCAATATGGCTAATCCCCTAGTTCCCTTCTCTACTTTTTGGGAGACAAAGTTGTCTGCTAGGTTTGTCAGGAATCTGTTTGGTCTTCCACTTGGTGCAGAGTTTGTCTCCCAGTTGATGTCAGGGTAATTAAAGTCCCCCATTATTATTGTGATGTGCTTCCTACATACCTTAGTTAGCTGACTAGCAAAAAGTTTCTATTTCCTCTGTTTGGTTGGGTGGCCTATAGTATACACCTATGGCAATGTCATTTCCCTCCCTTTTATATTGACCCAAATGTATTCAAGACAGTTTTCATCATTGTTGTGCTCTATTTCTGTAGAGATGTAGTTATTTCTTATATAGAGAGCAACTTCACCTCCTCTTTTGTTTGGTCTGTTTCTTTTAAATAATTTAAATCCCTCTAGCTGTGTGTTCCATTTGTGGGTTTCATCCCACCATGTTTCCGTAATGGCAACAATATCATATCTGCCCTCATTTACCTGAATTTCTAATTTACCCGGTTTACTGTCCATACTCTGTGCATTGGTGTATAGACATTTGAGTCCTTTATGACTGACCCTGTGTTTACTTTCTACATAACCTGTGTGGTGCCTGAGTTCCCGTATTTTCTTACCACCTGTTTGGTTAGTGCACTTTGTGTGGCACTCACTATTAAAAGCTTGATTTTGCTTGACAGCAAGGTTGATATTCTTGTCCACACACACATCTATGTTACATGCACAGCTAACCCTATAATTTTCTGATTGCCGGGGACAGGGATGTTCTGTATCAATTAACTCACTGTCTCCGTTGTTTAGTTTAAATATTCCTTTAGAAAATCTGTGAGTTTATTGCCAAGTAACTCAGTCCCTTTCTTTAATGGATGCAAACCATCTTTTTTGTACATTTTTTCATTGGACCAGCTACAGACATTGTGACTAATATAACCACAGCCTTCCCCTTTACACCACTCCTTTAGCCACGTATTGAATTGTGCTATATGCTGGCCTTTTCCATTTTGCTCCTTATACACTGGTAAAACCTCTGAAAAAGTAAGCCTACAGCCTATCCTGCTAAGTTCCTGCCCCAAGCTCTGGAAATCATTCTGCACAGAGAGTACATCTTTTTGGGAAAGATCGTTAGTGCCAAGATGTACAATAGCATCCACATCACAGTCCTTGCTGGCATTCTTGACTATTTTAAAAATACGCTTCTTGTCCCTACTGGCAGTAGCATCTGGAAGACACCTGACCTCTTTTGAAACCTCTGTGTCCTTTCCTAAATTTACATCCCTTATAATTGAATCACCAACCAGAAGGTGGCTTCTCTTTTTGGATGCCTTTCTGTTCTTGCATGACTTGTTAGTAGTTTAATAAAAGGTCTTTTAGAAATACTCTAAAGTAGTTACAATTTCTCACTAAGCACCAGAATAATTCTACAAGTAGTCTTTGACTTATGATCATTCATTTAAGTTACAACAACACTAAAAAGTGATTCATGATTGGTCTTTGCAGTTGCAACCATCACAACATTCTCATGGTCACTTTAGGCTCTTGGTACCCAGTATCTATTTACAATGTTGCAGCATCCCGGAGTCATGTGATCACTATTTGTGACTATTCCAGGGGCCTTCTAATAAGTAAAGTCCATGAGGGATGATTGAGTGATTTGCTTGACTGCAGCAAAAAAGATAATAAATCTGGCATGATCACTTACTGATCACATCACTTAGTGACAGAAATTCTGGTACCAATTGTGGCTGTAAGTCAAGGATTATCTATAATTCTTAATTACTTCTTCTCTAATGCAGCAGGTTTTCAGAGGTCAGATTTTTTTTTCAATATCAGATACTTTTTAGCTTCACTAATGAAATTGTAAATGAACTTGGGAAGTGTAACAGTATAGATCATTTACTTATTACAAATACAAATAGTCTACCTATGAAGTAGTAGATTTCATAGGTAGACCATTCAGCAAACAAAACTATTCAGTTTCATGTGCTGAACTTCGTTGTGTTTCTTTTATTTCTCTCATTTTAAATTCCACCAGTTCCAGGCTTATGTGACTTTGGTTCTTGGTAAAAATACTATAGATCAGGTAGATCCAATCTTTAATTTACTTTGACTTTTGTAGAGAAACCCCCACTTGTGGAGGAAGAGAATCTTTACCATATAACAACATTCCTTGTATCACAAACCCAGATACTGTCTAACTGCATAGGTTTAATGTTCTTATTGTCTTTGTCATTTGGGGCAGGCAGTTCAAGCTAAATCTTTTCTGATTCATTTGAAAGCCAATCATACTTGATGTGGGGACTAAAGAAACATATGGTGTGAAAGATATATACAGTTGGCCTATACTAATCTAATTCCTTCTTTTCATTTTCCATCTATGGTTCTGACAATTCTTCACAAGAAAGGGCCTCAATGCAATTTACAATTCTGCTAAATAATCTTTATTCCCTACCAAACAAGTGTCCATTATATAAACAAATTGGCATTTGCTAGCAAATTGCTATGTGTGGCTGTTGAAATCTTATACTTATTTCTTCTTTGAAGTTATGACACAGCTTGATGTACAATTACTTTTGAAAAGAAAGCAAAATATTAATTTGATGTTGCTTGCATTCCTTATTTTGTTTTATTGCTTCAAGCAACAGGAAAATTCTATCACTATTTGGCTTGCATCATAAATAGAAATCCAATGCCCTCCTATTGTTCACCATGGGAACTGAAAATCAATCCACAATAAGGTATATTTGAAAGGTGCTATCTCATTATAATAAAATTAATAACTTTATTTATTTATTTATTTATTCTATGTACAAGGCAATCTAAAATGTGCCACCCAACAATACTGCAAAAAGTTGTGAGTGAGGAATTTTGCAGCTAGTTTAGTCTATATTTGATCACACATTCACAGATAACACAAAAGAAAGACAGACAGAAATGCAAATGTATAAAACATCAACTTTTCAATCCTGGTATCAGTAAATTCTACAAGAACATTGTAAGATGTGTGTGTGTCTGCATGCATAATGCACGTATACACTGTATGTATATGTGTGTGTGTGTGTGTGTGTGTATGTATATGCACACATATACATTGATATCTTCAATTCCTCTTTATCCCATCATACAGATTTCTTCAAGGCAATAACAAGCCTTTTTTGTAGATCCAATAAGAAAACATTTTCAGATCATCCTCTTGATTTATTACTGATATGTCCCTTTTAATTTTTAAAACATCCACCAGTTTCTTTTTTATATCCAGCAAAACAGCCTTTTCAAAGGGTCTGTCACAATTGTGAGCAACATGGCTGATCCCATTATTTTCCAGTGTTCAAACCCATAGAAAGCCCCTGTCCTGTGGTGTCCTCATAAGGAGGAGGTCTCCAGAGCATTTATTTATTATATTTGGTCTTTTCCTTTTCCAGAAAGTTTCCAAGGAACCAATCTACTCATCAGTTCTTTGGTCTTTGTGCAGTCTTCAAATCCACTTCAGTGAAGCCATCTTCATTTCGCTATACCTCCACCGGAAGTTGTAAAATGTACAGGAATCTTTTCTATGTTCTTATCTATCGCTAAGTACAGGTAATATTTGTTTAATGACTGTTCAAAGTCACAACAGACCCCTCCCAAAGGTACTTACAACCTGATTCTGGAGGTCTAAGGGTAGCACTTCCTTTGTAGTCACATGACTGCATTTTGTGTGCTTGGCATCCAGTTCACTTTTGTGGGCAGTTGCAGCATTCACAGTCAACTGACTGCAATTTACAACAATTGTTGGTTTCTGGCCCTCTCAGCCAGTTTCCAGCAAAAAAAGGTCCATAGGAATAAATTGACTCACTTTATGACTGCTGTGTTTGCTTTACCACTGTCATATTTGCTTTACCACCACAACATTCACTTAAAAACTGTTGCAAAAAGTCTGTAAAATGGGGTCAGTATGTGGCTGCCTCAACTTATGACCATCAGGACGTATGATGGAAATTCCAGATTCCATTATGGTCATAAGTCAAGGACTACATGTAATAAATGATTTGTTATTCTGAATTATTTTTATTACAGGAAATTCAACACCAGAAAAAAAAGAATTATATACTAACACATAACTTTGTTTCCACACCATAGTATATATTGCTAAGCATAATTGAACAGGAAAGATGAATATTTTTGACTAAACAATATGAATAAACAATGGGAAAGCTATTACAAGTTGCACATGAATACTTATTTCTTTTCTCTCATCCAATGGTAAACTTCAATCTCAACCTGGATACCTTTTAAAGTAATATTCCAACTTGATCTGTTTGTATTTTTGATCATATCCCTTCTAACCAAAAAGAAAGGAAAATCAATGGACCTAAAATATTAGAAAAAAATAGAAATCCTGAAAGAACCAGCAGCAATTAACTAACCTAGTTACCCATTTATCATAACAGATTTATCTCTACTTCTCCAACATGGAGGAGCATTTTAACCTTTGGGGTCAATCAAGCATGAAATAGGTTGTCAAAAATACAATCTAAAATATGAATCATACTGAAAAGTAACTACAACATGCTTGAAAATGCTGATGATAAATTTGTAAGACTTAAAATTAACTGGATCACATCATACAAAAATTTCTATCCCATTTTTAGAAGTTGCTGCAACAATACAAAAGACCTTCCCCTCCACGTGCAGCTTTAAAAGCAGAATTTGCATATATACTGGTTCTCTGAAAGCATATATTTGTACAGTAATCCAATATTCTCCCTAATGGATTACTGCCTTGTCGTGGCGAAGGGGCTTGCGTAACTCAATGAAGCTATGAGCTATGCCGTGCAGGGCCACCCAAGACGGACAGGTCATAGCAGAGAGTTCTGACAAAATGTGATCCACTGGAGAAGGAAATGGCAACCCACTCCAGTATCTTTGCCATGAAAACCCCATGGACAGTACCAAAGGCAAAAAGATATGATGCTGGAAGATGAGCCCCTCAGGTCGAAAGGTGTCCAATATGCTACTGGGGAAGAGCAGAGGACTAGTACTAGTAGCAACAGAAAGAATGAAGCGACTGGGCCAAAGCCGAAAGGACGCTCAGCTGTGGATGCATCTGGTGGTGAAAGGAAAGTCCGATGCTGTAAAGATTTTTTCTCCATAGGAACCTGGAATGTAAGATCCATGAATCAAGGCAAACTGGACATGGTCAAACAAGAGATGACAAGACTGAACATTGACATCTTAGGAATCAGCGAACTAAAATGGACAGGAATGGGTGAATTTAATTCAGAGGACCATCAGGTATACTACTGCGGGCAAGAATCCCTCAGAAGAAATGGAGTAGCCTTCATAGTTGATAAAAGAGTAGGAAAAGCAATACTGGGATACAATCCCCAAAATGACAGAACAATCTCAGTGTGAATCCAAGGCAAACCATTCAATATCACAGTAGTCCAAGTCTATGCCTCAACCACTGGTGCTGAAGAGGATGAAATTGACCGGTTCTATGAAGCCCTACAGCACCTTATACAATGAACACCAAAAAATGATGTCCTTATCATCATGGGGGATTGGAATGCTAAAGTAGGAAGCCAAAAGATAACTGGAATAACAGGCAAGTTTGGCCTTGGAGTACAAAATGAAGCAGGGCAATTTTGTCAAGAGAATATGATGGTCATAGCAAACACTCTTTTCCAACAACCTAAGAGACAGCTCTACACATGGACATCATCAGACGGTCAACACAGAAATCAGACTGACCATGTGCTCTGCAGCCAAAGATGGAGAAGCTCTATACAGTCAGTAAAAACAAGATCAGGAGCTGACTGTGGCTCAGATCATGAGCTTCTTGTTGCAAAATTTAGGCTTAAATTGAAGACAGCAGGGAAAAACACTAGGCCACTCAGGTATGAACTAAATCATATCCCTGATGAATACACAGTAGAGGTGACAAATAGATTTAAGGAATTAGATCTGATAGACAGAATGCCTGAAGAACTATGGATGGAGGTTCGCAACATTGTACAAGAGGTAGCAACTAAAACCATCCCAAAGAAAAAGAAATGCAAGAAAGAAAATGGCTGTCTGATGAAGCTTTGCAAATAGCTGAGGAAAGAAGGGAAGCGAAAGGCAAGGGAGAAAGAGAAAGATACACCCAATTGAATGCAGAATTCCAGAGAATAGCTAGAAGAGATAAGAATGCCCTCTTAAATGAACAGTGCAAAGAAATAGAAGAAAACAATAGGGAGAACCAGAGATCTCTTCAAGAAAATTGGAGATATGAAGGGAACGTTTCATGCAAAGATGAGCATGATGAAGAACCAGAATGGCAGGGGCAGAAGAGATTAAGAAGAGGTGGCAAAATTACACAGAAGAACTATACAAGAACGAACTTAGCATCCCTGATAACCACGATGGGGTGGTCACGACCTCGAGCCAGACATTCTAGAATGTGAAGTGAAATGGGCCTTAGGAAAGCTGAGCAACAACAAAGCTACTGGAAGTGACAGTATTCCAGCTGAGCTATTCAAAATCTTAAAAGACGATGCAGTAAAAGTGCTACACTCAATTTGCCAGCAAATTTGGAAAACTCAACAGTGGCCACAGGATTGGAAAAGGTCAGTTTACATTCCAATTCCAAAGAAAGGCAATGCCAAAGAATGTTCAAACTATCGCACCATTGCACTCATTTCACATGCAAGTAAAGTTATGCTTAAAATCCTACAAGCTAGACTCCAGCAGTATGTGGATCGAGAACTTCCAGAAGTACAGGCAGGATTTCGAAGAGGCAGAGGAACTAGAGATCAAATTGCCAACATACGCTGGATCATGGAGAAAGCTAGGGAGTTCCAGAAAAACATCTACTTCTGCTTCATTGACTATGCTAACGCCTTTGATTGTGTGGATCACAACAAATTGTGGCAAGTTCTTAAAGAGATGGGAGTACCAGACCATCTTATTTGTCTCTTGAGAAACCTATATGCGAGTCAAGAAGCAACAGTGAGAACTGGACACGGAACCACTGATTGGTTCAAAATTGGGAAAGGAGTCCGGCAAGGCTGTATTCTGTCGCCCTGCCTATTTAACTTATATGCAGAGCACATCATGAGAAAGGCAGAGCTAGATGAATCAAAAGTTGGAATTAAGATTGCCAGGAGAAATATCAACAACCTAAGATATGCAGATATACTACACTCTAATGGCAGAAAATGAAGAGGAACTAATGAGCCTCTTGATGCGGGTGAAGAAGGAGAGTGCAAAAGTTGGCTTGAAACTCAACATTAAGAAAACCAAGATCATGGCATACAGCCCTCTCAATGCCTGGCAAAAAGATGAGGAAGAAATGGAGGTAGTGACAGATTTTATCTTCCTGGG
Source organism: Azemiops feae (assembly GCA_023970755.1). Lineage (NCBI taxonomy): Eukaryota > Metazoa > Chordata > Lepidosauria > Squamata > Viperidae > Azemiops > Azemiops feae. Next base: position 4,737,667 of record JALGBA010000053.1, on the reverse strand, counting down.
CTCCAAGATCACCACAGATGGGGACTACAGCCAAGAAATTAAAAGACGCTTGCTCCTGGGGAGGAAAGCTATGGCAAATTTAGACAGCATACTAAAAAGCAGAGACATCACCCTGCCAACAAAAGTACGTATAGTCAAGGCCATGGTTTTCCCAGTTGCAATGTATGGCTGTGAAAGTTGGACCATAAGAAAGGCTGAGCGCCAAAGAATTGAGGCCTTTGAACTATGGTGCTGGAGAAGACTCCTGCAAATCCCCTGGACTGCAAGGCGATCAAACCGGTCAGTCCTAGAGGAGATCAACCCTGACTGCTCTTTAGAAGGCTAGATCCTGAAGTTGAAACTCAAGTACTTTGGGCACCTAATGAGAAGGAAGGACTCACTGGAGAAGAGCCTAATGCTGGGAAAGATTGAGGGCAATAGAAGAAGGGGACGACAGAGAATGAGGTGGCTGGATGGAGTCACTGAAGCAGTAGGCGTGAGCTTAAATGGACTCCAGAAGATGGCAGAGGACAGGAAGGTCTGGAGGAATGTTGGGTCGGACACGACTTCGCAACTAACAACAACAACAATCCAATATTAATTGAAAAGTGAAGCATACAACCAATTATGAATTGGCAGGTTTGGGGCAAAGAGTATAGAGAAAAAAGAGCACTAAGAGCCATCCATTTCTCATCTGTAAGAAAAATTCTAAACACAGTGACAAAAGACAGAACCTTCTCTGTGTTAGCACCTGGTTTTTAAATGCTCTCCCAGGGAAATGTTAGGTAACTATTTCTTGCTTTTTACATGACATCAAATAATTCCTTTCAGTTTTAGTGCTGTTTGAATATTGTTTGTCTCTCTTATTTTGTAGTTTATGTATTGTTACATATGCCTTTTTATAATGTGGTTCATATTATTTAAAGAGAATGAACTTTAGTTTATCAATTTTAAAAAGATATAATAATGAAGATTCTACTCATATGATACAGGCCAATAATATATTTTAGCTAAAATAATAATCTGAGGTTTGCTCATTCATGCTTGAAAGCTTTTCTTGTCTTTGTCCTGTCCTTCATTATACAGAGGCCTAAAATGATGGAGAGGTTGATTGGTTAAATCTTGTTTACCTATAATAACAGTTGATTAAAAGTAGTCCTCAACTTACAACCATTCGTTTAGTGATTGTTCAAAGTTACAATGGCACTGAAAAAAGTGACTTACGATGGTTTTCACACTTATGATCATTGCAGCATCCCAATGGTCACATGATCAAAATTGAGATGCTTGGCAACTGGCCTGTGTTTATGACAATTGCAGAGTCCCAGAGTTATGTGATCACCCTTTGTGACCTCCTGAGAAGCAAAGTCAATGGGAATGCCAGATTCATTTAACAACCGTGTTACTAAATTAACAACTGCAGTGATTCACTTAACAACTGTGGCAAGAAAGGTCATAAAATGGGACAACATTTACTTAGCAATTGTCTTGCTTAGCAAGACAATTTTGGGCTCAATTGTGCTTGTATGTTGAAGACTACCTATAATTTCCCCCTTTCTGTTAAGACACATCTTTCACCCAGACTAGATAAAAGTCTTTTTTCCTACCATCTATAAAATATTTAACTCTTGATGTAAAGGTGTGTATACAAGACCTAGGCAAGTGTTGATTATTGCATAGTATTCTTAATTTCCAGATCATTTTAACTAGATTTTGTATACACAAATCATCATGTTCCTTATTATTTAAGATTATCATACAAGATGGTATACTCATTCTGTATCGTCACATTCTTTATTTATTTATTTATTTATTTATTTATTTATTTATTTATTTATTTATTTATTTATTTATTTATTTATTTATTTATTAAAATTTGTATGGCTGCCCACTCACTCCCAGTGATTCTGGGCAGCTTATAAGAAAACATGTTATACATATTATATACTTTAGTATGTGTGCATATGTATGTACACTTTATACCTATTAAAGAAAGTAACATTACCCTGACAACTACAGCTGTTTTGAACTTTCAGTACATACGCCTCTAAGAATTGCTCTTGAGTAAATCTGCATTTTGATTTTATATTTTGCAAATCCAATACATCCTTTGTAAATGATCCAGATAATATAGAATGTGTTAAGTGATTTGAGCTATCAGTGACATCAGAGTTTTGGTGATGTAGTTATTAATAAATATTTTCTCACCCAGCCGCATAGACAAAAATCAATCATCGGATAACTAGGCATGGCATGAGCTGTCCGTACTGTAATTCCAATCTGATTAATCACACATACACAGACCTTTACCTTAAGGAGCAATTGTTCACATTTAATCACAAAGAAACATTCAAGCATACCGCTGTACATTACTGAATTTAACTACAATTTATGTCTTGTGTTTTAGCAAATACATTTATGATAATGTGACTGTAGCACAGAGATACATCACTTCACTCATTTTAAAAACATTAAAATCTAACCTAAGTAAACTAACACATGGTGTTTGGCATCATTTTTCATGTTAGATTTGCAGCTTTTGAAGTTTCCATTATCCACATGTTTTTGCTAACAATTTATCCTAATAGTCATGGCATTGATGAGTTATTCAATATCATGTCTTCTTCAGGAGAATATCAAACATGCCAAATAGTAGATGCTTCCTTGATCAGAGTTTTAAACTATATTTCATCAAGGCTTCTCCTATATATGTTTGACTAATTGATTCTGTTCTTTTGAGGGGGGAGGGGAAATCCCACACAACTGATTGATGTCTCAATTTGTCTCAGGTTTCTCCATGGGTAAATGGAGGTTTTGTATATAGCATGTGAAAAAAAGAACTGAAGTCTGATTTAATTACTTTGGTGAAGCTTCCCCAACTACTTTTATGTTTTCTTTTTATATAAAAACTATTTTAAATTGATTGATTCATTAGCAGGATAACATTTCCACCTGATTACCAAGATTTAATTCTTTGTTCTAGAGGCAGGCAACAGACATTACAAATTTTGTGCAGTTCTCTACCTATTTTTCTGATAAAAATTAGATGTCAAGTCTGCTCTTCTTAGCATTTCCTAAAAGTCAATTTGATGTTAATATTCATTAATCTAGAGTATTTACTGATTATTGGTTTCCACTGTGCACATTTCTTATTACATTTATGATTGAAATTATGGAATTTAAATGGGCTCATAAAATCTTATCAAAGAGGTTTATTGGTTTAGTTCACTAACTTATTGAAGCTCATCAAAGCTGGGTAGACATTTGTTAAATATTTTTCATTTTGAAATCCTGCACAGAACTGAGTGTTGGATTCTACAGCCTAAATGCTTCCTTTCAGCTCTATGATTTTATTGCATACTTCTATTTTTATGAGTGTTTGATTATGACTGGATTGAATCGGATAACTAATTGTACACTCACTTACTAAAATTGTAGTTATATATGGCACATTTTGGTTGATTATATTTAATTCAAGGGAAACAATTTTATTTTTATATTTTTAACATGAGGAAAAAATATTAGAATTCCAGTTTGCTTTGATTATAGAATAGATATTCCTATAAGATTGTTGATCTATTTCAAACACTAGTGATAAGGAATCATAAATCTGTAGTTAAGTGTTAATTTAAACAACATTTTTTAAATTTGAAACTCACAAGTCAAAATGTACTGATAAAGTCATTACGATATCAGATAAATAAGCTAATAAATGAGCAAGTAGGCATTTTTTTAAAAAATCACATAATTTTACAGAATACAATAAGGAGCATTATGAAATAATTTAATTTAATTTAAATTTGTTTTAAATTTATTTAAATTTAATTACTGAATTACTGAAAATGAATTGGGAAACAATCCTATAGCCTTCCATAATGTCTGGACAGCAATACATGCAAGTTCTGTTACACAAGTTGATTTAAAACCTGATTGAAACCTAATAGGTAACATTGCAAATATTCAACTAAGAACGATTTCATAGTGGAACCACTTATTAGAAACCTGCTGGGTTCTCTGTCACTGAATATGTTGGAGCAGATACTAGACAGTCATATATCAGGGACCTTTAAATCTGGGCTTCCTATAAAATAGGGATTTGGACTTGGTAGCCTAAATGGCCCTTTTCAATACTATCAAAGTTCTTATTTTTATGCCTGTGCTAAATAGTTCTTTTCTTGTATATTTTTTCAAAGGGTGATGCGGTGGCTTAATGGTTAAGGTACCAAGCTTTTCACCTGGAAAGCCGGCAGCCCAGGTCTGAGACCCAAGCACCATGTGACTAGGTGAGCTCCCATTCTAGCCCCAGCTCCTGCTAACCTAGCAGTTCAAAAACATGCAAATGAGAGTAGGTAAATAGGTACCACCGGTGGAAAGGTAACAGCACTCCCTGATGTCATGCAGGCCACCTGGCTCAATGGCCTTGAAAAAGAGATGAGTACCACCACCTGTAGTCGGCAGCGACTAGTGGAGTAAAATCTGCAGGGGCTCCTTTACCTTTTTTACCTTTATACTTTTTTCAAAGTACTATGTCATTACATTACTTTTTATCAACTTTTACTTGAATACCATAAACCATTTCTCTACTTGGCTACTACATACCCTGTTCCTTCTTCATAATCAATGTGACAACCACAATTCAATCCTCTTTATCAGCACAATGGTGGAATGATAGATGCATTCATGCACTTATATAGCACTATTAGCTTGCCTGGTGCCTTTATGCTTCATATTCCTATCCTACCAAATTTACAATCTAAAATTTAATGTACCAGAAATAACAAAGGCAATAATAGCAGGTTATAGAGAAACAATATATCATTGTTTCTGCTATAAATGTTTGGGTTTAATTATAATCTAATTATGCTAGGCTATGAGAATTAGGACATTTTGCAAAAGCCTCTTATGATATATAAGTGTTTTAAGGACAAAGATGACTGAACATACAATCAGATCTACCATTAGCAACTCATAAATACAGCATTGTCCATTTTACTGCTGCAAGTTGCTTCTGGAGAAGAGAAGCTGGGAAATGGTAGAAGTTCATGTTTTAAAAAGTGCACACAGGAGTACAAAAGAATATTACATTGAAAAACAAAGTTTCAAAATGTTCTAACTAATGTCTCCACATCCTCAGCTTTTCTGATTCTCTACAGGAAGTAATAAAAAAAAGTTTCCTGTCTTTATAAGGTTTATGTCTTTGCTTAGTTCTGTTAACAGGACCAGATTCGGTGACTGAATGCAAACTGCAGTGTAGTGCTTCGAGTATGCTTTCCACATCTGAATGGAAAAGAAAATTTTGACAGCTATAATTTATCATATAAGAGATATAGTACAAAGTTTCCAACAAACATCTATTTGGCCATTAATAAATATACAAGAGAGGGCTCTTAACCTCTTTTGTACTTAGAATTAGAAAAGCCAATTCACAAATTAATTCTGTGCAAAACAGTTCTCCTCACCTCTACTTTGCTCAGGGAGATAGTGAGAGAGAAGGAAAGTGCTCTACATTCTCAGACTGCCTACCAGCTGTTGTCTGCTGTGTAACCTATGGAAAATTGCTTTCTTATAGGATCAAGCCTTTGACTCGATGCTTTCAGCCAAAGCTTTTTGCCTCACTTTCCTAGGCCTGAAACTCGTTGCTGTCCTAGACATGCAAAGTTCTGGCCAAATGGATAATTTCATGTGAAATGTGAAAAACCTCCAGGCTGAGGAGATCCATGTTTATATTTCACATTTATATTCTTGGGAAGGCAGGAAGATGAATCAACTGGTTTATCATGACTTGCTATAAAGAGATGTATAAGGAAAATTGGAGTGAATATATTATAGGGATACCAGAACTGGGCTGCAAAGAAACTGGATAGGTACTAGGTGGCAATAAAAAGCTAGACTTTACTCTATCCCCCTGATGCCCTAGGACAACCTTAAACACTCAAAGAGCCACTTGGACCCATTTCCCAGAGAAAAGAAAACACTGGGAGCCGCAAAACTTGCATGCGCACACGCGCGGGGGGGAGCTTGATTGAACAGTTTAATTAAAAAGAAAGAGGCTGCTGTGCATGAGTTCTCTGTCTCTCTCTGTCTCTCTCTCCCTCTCTTTGTCTCCCTCCCTCCCTCTCTCTCTCCCCCCCTCTCTCTCCCTCTCTCCAATCTTCTGCTCACCTGGCAAGCTGGCTTCACGCTGATCTCCAACAAGCTGACACACATTCTTATTGGGCTGGCTCTCTCCTGCCCTTGGTCTGCCAGTCCTCTTCCCCCACTGAGAGAGAGAGAGAGAGAGAGAGAGAGAGAGAAGGGAAGCACAAGTGCCTCTCTCTGTCTCTGTCTCTCTCTCTGCAAATGGCGGAGGAGGCTGGGAGCTGCAGGAGAAGGCTCAAAGAGCCACATGCGACTTCGGAGCTGCGGGTTGCCGACCCGTGCCCTAGGAAAATGAGGGAAAGAAAGCAAAGTAGGGAAAGTGAAGGGATAAATTGACAGCATGAGGTATGATGAAATGCTGTAGATTGGCCTTTGTGTGTAAAGACAGCAGGCTGGTTGGAAGGCTTCCTTTACAGGTTGTATTTTAACCAAGAAAGACAAAAATTCAGGAAGTGTTAATAAATAATAAACTGGGTTTATTATTATAGTTTCTCTTAAAATAGGTTTGCAGTCTTATAGTATTCTTGATCCTCAGCTGTTCCTGGATTTGGAGTGTTTATGCCAAGAAGAGTTTCTATACAATTTCCTTTAATACACTAGCTGAATCCTTTCTTGAGCCTAGTAGATTGTATTATGGTTACCCACACCTTCATTGCAACTCCTCTTGACTACTGCACTCTATATGGAGCTTCCCTTGAAAAGTCTGCAGAAGCTGCACTTGATACATAAGGTAGCAGTAAGCTGCTAACTGTGCAAGATACAGTACTGTATTGAAATATTTCCACCATTTGCCACTTATTATAAGCCACAATTCAGTGTGTTTAATAAGGACTTAAGGCTGCCTTTCCTACTGCAAATTTATCCAGTTAAGATGTACAGAGCAGACCATTTTAAAGGTGCTTTTTCTATAAGTAGCTCATCTTTCCAGCATGCAGGAGAAATCCACCACCCAAGTTGTGAATTGGTGGTGGCTGTACTATTATTATCATCACCATCAAATAATCTGGGTACTAATATTTTTTGCTTATACAACAATTCAATTTTTCTGCTAAAAATAAAAACAAGCTTTATGGGTTTAAGAACCACTTTGCCCCCTGGTGGACAGTTCTTCATTGCAAACTTGCAGGGTATTTGGAGTCACACAAAGCCCTTGTTGTTGTTATCAGATGTTCTTTTCCTGGAGCTTAACTTACAAGCTATCGAACATAAACTCCTAGGAAGCTGCAACATGTAAGATGAAGGTACACTGTTCCTCTTGATGTACTTTACTGTCAAGAATCCATTTCACAAGCCAAGCCCAAAGTATATTATGATTATATGGTGAATTAGCCATTCACCACAGTTACATTATAACAACAAGAGTATTTTGTTCAATAGAGTATGTGATAAGTCTGTTAAATTGAAGAACTTGGACTGAAATGGCTAGGTTTTGAAATCTGGGCTTTATTTTGCTATTAATTGTTTTGTATTTTGGTATATAACTACAAAATCAATCACCTAGTTTGTCAATATCTTTCCAAGTCATTGGGCCATTCTAAAGCTCTGCTGCTATATTCCTTTGAGGAGAGCAATAGAATTGCTCTATAAATGTTCTTTGAAGATTTGCATTTTATACAGTTATCAGTATCAAATATCTTCCATTTACCATTTTAATGATTTTTTTTACTTTATTATTTTATAGTAAGCTATTATATCTGCTTAACACTATGTAAATAAGCCTTTTTTAGCCAAACACCTGAATTTTCAAACTGTATTTTGCTAATGCCTCCTGGGCCTTTCAAACAGAGTAGAATTGCATTGACTGTGCAAATAAATCAAACCTGTAAACAAAAGATTAACTTTTATCTTGTCTAATCCATGATTGTCTAAAATCTAATCTTCTCATTTACACTCTTGCCTTATTATCCCATTTACCCTATTTACTTTAAGATTTGTAAATATTAATATGTGTGGTTATTTTTCCCTATTTGCCCCAAGGATAGCCTAAGGCTTCCCATTTATAATATTTTCCCATTTACCCTAAGGTTTAATTTAATAGGTGTGGTTCAGTGCTCAAGATGGTGCAGAGATATGCAACCAATTTTGTTTGAAACCCAGCAGAAAGATCTGGTTCTCAGGAGAGCAGAGGAGAGAAGAATCCGAGAAAGCAGAAATGAACTTATTTCCATTGTAAATGTAAATTGTAAATGTGCAGCCAGAGCCAGCATTTCAAGGCAGTTTGAGAACTACAAGGAGGAATCCACATGGTAAATCCCATTGTGTATACATGGCCTCCTCTTCATTTTAAATTATTTTAATATTGATTCAACTTCAAAGAGTGTGGACTGCACCTCCAGAAATCCCCAGCATGTTGGCTAGGGAATTTTGGAAATTGAAGTCCAAACACCTTAAATTTGCCAAGGTTGAGGAACACTATAGAGCAGGGCTTTTCAACCTTTTCACCCATTGTACCACTTTTAGGATATGGCAATATCTGAGTACCACCAGTCGCCTAGCAAGGTGTCAAAAACTTGATGACCCAAAAAAAAAAAAAGGAAAAAAGTGATAAAGTACAGGTAGTCCTCGACTTACAACAGTTCGCTTAGTGACTGTTCGAAGTTACAATCGCACTGAAAAAAGTGCCCCCCAAGCCACAGCTGAGCAAGACACCTGCCTGCCCACCCGGTGGCGCTCTTCCTCCTGTCTGAGGTTTTCATTGTTGTGAGCATTTCTGTTGAGGATTGGCAGTGGGGGTAGGGTGGGGGGGTGTTTGGTTTTTATTCCCCCCGTCTGCTGGGTGGTTTCAGCAGGTTTTGGTCACTTCACATGACCCTGGGACACTGTGACCATCATAAATATGAATCAGTTGCCAAGCATCTGAATGTAAATCACAAGACCCTGGAGATGCTGCAACATTCCAGCTGATCGACGCTTCTTCTGGGTTCAGCAGAAGCGCCAGGATCAGCGCTGAGCTCCAGCTGGAGCCTGGCACTGATCCTGGCACTTCCACTGAGCCCTGACAGCCCCGAAGAAGTGCCAATCAGCTGGAAAGCGGCACTGATCCTGGCGCTTCCGCTGAGCCCTGCAGCTCCAGCCATCTCTCGCTCAGGCTTCTGCGGTGCTGCCACCGGTTCAGCTCATTCCCCTCCCCCGGTACTTTTCTAGGATGGTCGTGTACCACCTGCCAGGTGCCAATGTACCACAGGTGGTACCCGTACCACTGGTTGAAAAGCCTTGCTATAGAGGACTGAAAAATAGCAAAACATTAAAATAACAACATTTGTTTCTTAGATAATATATGGAGTAAATTATTGGTGGTTGAAAAATAAATCTACATTTCATTTCTGAAAGACAAAAGTTTTCCAATTATAAAGAAAGCTTCGTCCAATTCAGCTTGTCATCATTATGTTCTCATGAACATAAAGTTGCTTTTTTAGGAATCATAGGTAGTGATATACTCTTGATAAAGTTGAATTATACGAATTCTAGTCAAAAAAGGGAAAGAAGGCCAACAGTGAGACAGATCCCTGAAATAAAATATATTTAAGCTAACATTTTCATAAACAATAGGATAAGCAGATTCCAACCAAATCAATCCAAATAAACCATGTAATATTTAGATTTTTTTAAAAAAAATATGGGGTTATTTATTTGATAGCTTTAAGGAAGCCTAGACATAATTCAGAGCAATTATTCATTATCATTGTATCTGGTATCATGGTTTTAGAGGTGTATTCATGAGCTAGTCAATATGATTCAAATGAAACATTTCCAGTTTTGGTTTTAACAGCAGGTTTTCTCCAGCATAACTTCTTTAATAAGATGTTTTCCCCAGATACCTGTGCCGTTTAAATAACATCATATTAGTTTTGATCAATGTTTCAATAATTTCAAAGTAATAAGTATTAATTTTAAATTTGATATTATGGCCATATTTTATGTTTTCTTAAGATGGAAAGGGATTCATTTTCCTTTCCTCCTTTTCCTTTTTTCATAGGCACTTTCTCCCTGCTCCAAACATCTCTCCCTCCTGCTGTTTGCATCTGCTGTATGCATTTCTTCCTGGCTCTTCTCCTGCTGTGTAAATTCCCTACTTCTCTTCCCCCACCTCCACAAGCTTTGGGCGCCATCTCTCTCTTTTCACTCCCTGCTGGGTCCATCCCTGGGTTTTCTTTTCCCTTGGATGGATGCATCCTCTCAGCTCCTGCTGTGGACATGCCCCCTTCTTCTGAAGCTCCCAGATGCCTTCCAATTTCCTCCTCCCTCTGTCCTTTTGCTTTGAGTCCTACTCACCTGCCATGGCTGGAAGCTTTACTATTACAAACTCCCACCATACTCAGTTGCAACGAGCACTCTGGATATTGTGTTTGGTCATGTCTTTTGCTTTTCCATCCAGTTTTCAAAGCCCTATGCTCCAATAATGCAATTTGTTCTTTAAAAAGAGGCCCAATAGCAACTATCACATTTTAGAATTATGGGGATTTTTCTTTAAACTCGTCACCCATCCTGGAGCTTTATGGACTGGTTGGGGGATTGGGAGAACTTTCTTTGCTTATACACTGTTCATCTGAAGGCTTCATACAAAACATTTTCAACCATCATATGCTCTGTTTCATATAAAGCAATCATGTGGACAACTATTAGAAGAAGCTGGGTGTTTTTTTCCTACAGTGTTTGAAGTAAATGAAATAGCAGCTAAACATGTCTGATAATCTGTGTCCTCCTTGGACCACACTAAAAGTTATTTCCTGTTCCTGCAGTATGACTTATGGGAGGAGTAGGGAATGAGGTAAAAGAGAAAGAGAAAAGATATTCTCCTTCAGCTCTGGTGTCAGTAACTGTTATCATCATTACCAATAGATTTAAGTTGTCATGATTTGAACACTTACTTAGAAGTAAGTACAAAGGCAGTGACACACTATGTTGATAATGGCTTGAATATTTTCAAAATAAAAAGTTTCTTATATATACCTAAGCAGAACTCAAGATTACAAGAGATTTTTTCTCTTTCAGATGTTGCACTAGACTAATTTCTTACCACTCCTGGTGTGCTAAAATCCTAAACTGAAAAGACAGTTTCTACTGTATTTTACATTGGCAGCATGCTGCCCTATTAAAATGAGAAGGGGAAAATTCAGAGCTTAATACTGCATCAACAAAGATTTCAATTTTCAATTATCAATCCACTCTTGAGGTCTTTGCTTGGACAGGTGAGCAGCATAACTTTTAAATATCACTGACACATGTAAATTACAATTACCAATTTAACACAGAAATAATAGAATGCAGTGCAAGTGAGATTGAGCATGACAGTTCAGGATTCTTAAGAGTGATTCCAGCATTGGATCAAATTTCTGCTATTTTATTTGTAATAATACCTGTGATCTTAATGTAAAAAGATATTAAATGAGCCAGTTATTGTAAAACAAATGCTGGAGAAGTTTTATACCAAATCCAAAGAAAATCCAAGCTACATAAATTTTCTTCTCTCTTTCTGTCTCTCTCATTGAAAGTTTTAGGGGAATTCCATGTTTATATTTGTTCTCTGCAATGTCCTTATCTTTTAATCTATTTTAAAGAGCTTTTATATTTATATTATGTTGAAGGTTTTTATGCTTAAGGGAAAGATAGAGAATGACCATGTTATTTAAATCAGTAAAAGTTCCATCAGATGAAACTCAGTGTTAGTGTAGAACAAGTAGAGCAATGACACAGATCTGATAAAAGTAGCTTTAATTTATAATACTAGTATTATGTACAAATTGTCTTTCAACATTACCACCAAATCAATGAATGGAACTGAGTGAACAATTTCACTTAATTTCTACAGAGAAAGGAGAAAGTCTCCAACACTTTCTCAAAGACAGACCTTACTGGTGACAGTAGCAACGGTATTGAGAAAACCCATGGGAGGAGCTCCCTCAAAGTGTCTTCCTAAGAAACAGAAAACTGCTATAGAAATGATTGTACAATGAAAGACAAGGGAGCAATACATCACCCAAATGTCTATGAAGTCCATAGCTTATGACTCTTTGTCTTTGTTTTTATTTTTCCATTCCTATGCCAATGAGGAAACAGTTTTATAATGTAGGGGTTCCCAACCCCTGGGCCACAGACCACTACCAGGCCTTGAGCCTTTGGGAACCGGGCCATGGAAGTGGCGAGCAAATGCACATGTGCGTACACACATCTCCACTTGTGTGAGCAGTGGGTGAGCATGTGCATGTGTGCTCCATTTGCGTGGGCAGCAGATACGCACGTGCGCTTGCCCAACGCTCGCTGGAACCATCTCTTCTCCCCCTCCCCGCCAGTCCACAAACCGGAAAGGTTGGGGAACTCTGTTATAATGGAATGCAACACAGATTGCATATGGATTTATTTCTCTATGCTCTTTATCCATAATGAAAGTACCAGGAATGTGGAACTTATAGCCAAGGGATGCTCAGTTAGCTCTGCCTGCATTATTGTGGATCACGTTATTACCACACTTGGTATCTGCTTTCATGATGAAGAGCCAATCCACTCAGCTTTCAAGAAAGAAACTAATGTTCTATGAAACTATAGGTAACATGGTGGATGAAAAAATATTGCTAAACCATTCAGGAAATCTTTGTATATATAAACAAGATTTTCTTATTCAGAATAAATAAAAATTAAGAATTCTAATTCATATCCTAATGATATAAATACATTTCCTGTATGATTTTCTTTTTTGCTTCCTAAACTCAAAAACATCTTTTTTAAAAAAAAAATTGAATAAATTATAAATCCACAATATCATTTTTTTAAAAAAATTTAATAAATAAGCTAACACGCTTCTTTAAAAAATGCATTATCTTGGTCATCTAGAATTAGATCACAGATAGTTTTGAATTTCCTTCCACCTTTGCTAAATAAGACAGACTTCACAGAAGAATAAATTTCTATGCCCCAGCTGAATTAGCTGTTCACAGGAGAGCATTCTAACAGAAATGACTAAGGCTCAGGATATGAATGTAAAACTGATTGCTTGACCTGTTCTGTAACATAACTCATATCATGAATATGCACCTGAAAAGCTATTATGATTTTCATATCTTCCGTCTCAACGACCACTATTCTATCAGTAATAACTTTTACCAGTCAAATCCCCATCTGTGTCTCAGACTCCCTAATGTTTCTAGCTTGTCTCTTAGCCTGGGGAGGGTGGGGGGATGAAATTGTTTTTGCCATTTCCGTTTTCTGTGTGTGTGTGTGTGTGTGTGTGTGTGTGCATGCAGGGAAAGTATTCTTTCCTTGAAATAAAACTTGTCTCTAATTATATATCTTGAACAATTGGACAATGCATCCTGGTATTTGTGAGCAAAATGTAATATGCTATGCTGCTTGCCAAAGGAAGCACAATGGAAGAACAGCCCAAACAGCTCAGGTTGCATTGTTTTAAAGGTGAAACTTAATGATGTTGTAAAATATTACATGACAAAAGATCAGCAACTGGACCTATGACAATGTATATATATTATTTCCTACAAAAAAAAATAGGAACAATAACAGTGAAAATTACACATAGAATTTATTAATATAGTTAAGGATTACCTTATAAAGGATAAAAAGCTGGGAAAGTATTACAGGAAGAATAGTTCAAACTCTTCCATGCTTCCATGCCATATATGGATAAGTCTGAAATATTTAGCAATTCTGTCCACTATCATATCCGTGATAATTGGGCACAACAGTTGAAAAGAGATGGAACAGTTGAACAACTGCAAACATCCGACTCTGGAAACCTGACTGCAGGTCTCAAAACAAAACAAAAACCTGCATATGTAAGAATGTTAAGTATTACAAATGCCCATGAACAAGGAGAAAACAAGAGTAGTTTGATGATTTGGTCCCACTTCTTCCTATAATAATTGGATATAGATCTGAAGGGATTTATTTGATTTATTTGAACTCAACACAATCAATCATTCAAACAAGCCTCACATAATTATTACTCATTTGTAGGTTTTTTTTTCCTAAAGTACAAGTCAAGGCATTCTTAAAAGATTAGTCATGAAAATACTACAAGGATTCTACCATTTACTGAGCATCTTTTTTTTTGGGGGGGGGGGTTATGAGCCACTGTTCTGAATCTCTTCATGCAAGAAAGCAAGCCCAGGCTGTGGCTCATCGGTGAAAATTATTTAGTCACCCTACCTGCTACTCAATCTCTATTTCCCAGATAGTGGTTGGCAAATAGAGGCCAAGTGATAATGTATGCCAGGAGATTGTAACTCCAATTTTATCCCTGATGTACTGGTGTGGGATATTGCAATGCAACCACAAAAGGGCAGGACTTAATGCAATGACATTGTCCCAACTCCTCCCAACACCCAATATCCCCCAATTCAGTCATCCTGCTTCCCAGGGAGAATTCTACCTGTGCTCAATATCATCCATTCTGGGGAAGGGAACTGGCTCCACTTAGCTCTCAGCAACAACAGAGGTATTATATCTAGAATCACCTTCCCAATCTCATAACAGCACAGTCAAACTCGGCCCCATCAGCGGTTCTTACTGGACTGGTCAGGGCCCCCTTTCAAAACACACCCATCCTAACCAATCTTCCCCTCACCATCTCTCATCAAGAAAAGGGGGTTCAGTACAATCCCCACCAAAAGTCACTTAGTCCTCAGCCAATAGTATCTATCAGAAAAATGAGGGACTGCATTAAGAATGGATTCAGCCCTCACATGGTCATCACAGGGCCTATCCCAAAGCCATCAAAAAGAAAATGCAGGAGGGCCTCTGTAGGGAAGGGGGTTCACGGTCATTCAGAACACTGGTCCAATGTTACCACCTCCTCTGTTTTCCATTCCTCCTCTTCTACTTCTTCTAAGGTGACCACATCTTCAGTGCAATATTTACGACAAACTAACAAATAGGAGTTAGGAGTTGCTTTCTCTTTGCATAAAAATTATATTTGTACATATTCAGCTGGCAGAATCTATAGGAGAAAGGTCAAAACCTGCTAGATGGTAGATGCAACACTGTAAGTGAAACCTCACCCCTTGTTTTTGAACCTCAGTGGTGCATAGAGGTACAAAACTGGAAAGACTTGAATTGCCACTTTGCATCCATCATCTTGATCTCCCTTGTACAGTGCTTCCTGCCTAAGACATCCTATATTCAACATTGCTATTCTGTAGAAAAGGGTTCCCCAACCTGTGGGCCATGGCCCACTACCGGGCCGCGGCCTATAGGTCACCGGGTGGGTGAGTGGCTGGCCGGTACGTGCATGTGAGCACACATGCACAACCCAACTTGCGTGAGTGTCGCCATGAGCATTGTGGTTGTTTGCGGCCCCACTCATGTGAGCATTGCTGCGAGCGTTGCGGGCGTTTGTGGTCCCACTTACATGAGCATCACAGATGTTCACAGCCCCATTTGCATGAGCAACGGGTATTTGTGCACATGCACATGCACGCACATGCATTCACACCCTCCCCCACAAAACCATTCTTTCTTTCCCCCCTCCCTCTGCTCTGGGCCCCAAAAGTTTGGGGAACTCTGCTGTAGAATGCTTTACAAATTTGTATAAACATGATCTGTGCCCCAAGAAATTTACAGCTCAGTCTAATTATGCTAAACAATTATTCTGTTCTTTACTCTGGTCAAGCAAACCAAATAATTTAGAAGTGTACTTCAATCCATGCTTGTTTGATCAACCAAGTCTATAAAGATTCTAGTGAATAGAGTTCATATGATAAATCAATTGTATATTAGTTACATAACATAGAGTTTTAATGCCCAAGTGTAAATAAGGCTGTCAGAATGAGTTATAATCTCCACTATCTTAATGAATACCTATATAAAACTTTCTAGAACTAATGCTTGTCCAATGTCGTTAGTTGCAGTACAAAATTAAAAAAGAAGGAAAAAACAGTTGTACACTTACCAGGAGAGCTGATTCCCAGACTACTGGGCCACAACAATTCATGTAATAGTTCACATTAAAAACTCTTAAAACTACAACAACAAAAACAATAAAAACAATTCTGGCTTACATGCAATTGTGTAGCAGGCAAGCATTTGCATTATATAAAAATATTTTATGATATGATAAATCTAAAATGTTGATATGCATCTCTATTAGCAATTAAAATGCCTAGAGAGATCCTTCTCTGTTGGTATTTTGGATCAAATTTTCATACAGTGTCTGCTCTGTCTAATTGCTGTGTACTATTGGCAGCTTGCCTCAAAGCATAGAACATATGGCATTCTCAGAGGAAAAGATATCATTTTTTTCCCTTACAACATACAAGTCAGTTGGTCATTGTTTCCCTCTATGGAGTTATTTAAACAGCTGCTCTATCCAACTTAGAAGGAAGAGAATTTTTATTTCCTTTTAAATATATAAAACAGTATTTTTTATATAGATATGGCATGCAATGAACAGTCCCTTTAAGCAGATAAATCTTGTGCTATAGATTGGATTCATGGTACATAAATATTTTAGTTTAATCCAGTTCACTCTAATTTAGATACTACAGAACAAACTGGGGGATAATGTCCTGGATGGGAGGGAGGGAATTGCCAATGATCTTTTCGGCCATTCTCACCACTCTCTGCACCGTCTTCCTGTCTGAAGCAGTGATGCCTCCAAACCAGACTGTGATGCTGTATGACAGGATGCTCTCGGTTGTCCCCCTGTATAAAATGGTCAGGACAGGGGAAGGAAGATGTGCTTTTCTCATGCGGCGCAGAAAATGCAGGCGCTGCTGTGCCCGCTTCACCAGTTTCTCACTGTTGAGCGACCAAGTCAGCCTACTCGTTAGCTGCACACCCAGGAGTTTGATGCTGATAAATAGCAAATTTCCACAGTAATGGTAACCAATGGGAAGAATTCTCTCCTGAATTCTTTCTTTCCTGGAATGTAATTAAGCACAGGAAGTCAAGGAGGCTAGACTAAGAGATCGTTGTACAATGAAAGAAAGGGCATTTACAATACCTCTTGGCCATCTTGTCACTGAATATGTGCAAAAATGTCCATACAGCACTAAAAATCCTTGATAGAAAAACAAATTCTAAAGCAAATGCCCTTTCATCAAATTGAACAAGAATCGGCAAAGGGAAAAATGCAGAATTTTTCTGCAGGCAATCATTTTCCTTTGCTTAATAATTGCTGGACAGCTCCCTGGGTTGTTCACTTAGCACCAGGATAGTCCTGCTTTTTGAGTGATATTGATTATCTGGTGCTACTGGACAGCTCCTTTGTGTGTCTAAATGGCAAGGAGAATAAGACCGGAATTAGTGATATGTATATTTTGGTTCCAGGCCCTCAGTACAACAAAATCAATCAATTTCCAACATCCACAATTGGGGAAACATTGTATCTCATATTTTACCACTGATGCCCAAGAAAAAAAAATCATATTAGTGTACAACATAGAGACGCAATATTTTTGTTCTTTCATAATACCAAAAGCATTAAAGTATAGCCTCAGTAAATTCACTTCACCTCAATGTAGGTCAGTGGCCCCCAATCTTTCAAGCACCAGGAATTGGTTCCATGGAGAGAGATATTTTGGCAGACCAGAGGGGGCATGGTTTTGCATGCTGCCTGCCATGCGGGATGCAGATGGGGCTCACTTCTTTGCGCAGTCCGGTTTCTGGCATGCCACAGACCAGGCTCTAGGATTTTGGTTAGGATATCTCAGACTTATACTCACAGCACATTTGGAGGGCATTATTTGAGGAACCTCTGAAAAATCATAGAAATGAATCTAATAATCCTTTAAATAGTTTCAAGTGAAAAGTCTCTTCTTTTTTAAAATGTTAAAATAGTGATTGGCTATTTTAAATTTATTTTTAGAATATAGGCATGTCTGATTAACTATTGTAATCTGTCTCACAGATTGTCCACCACCATTCCTTTGAGTCTTTAGTTTCCATACTTCACAAATTTTCTATGGACATCCATTGGGAATGGCAGAGGTGATAAATATGTGTTGTGACACCACGAACGTCCAATACAAACTCCACCACTTGCATATTTAAGTGTTATGTTGTGCTGCATGTGTGAGTGTGTGGAGCTTGTGTCCTGACATCTGATATCACTTTGACATTTATTTGGCTAGCTGCAGGTGCCTATGCTGTGTCCTCTTGTGCAGGGGAGCCCTCCTCTAAAATGCAGTTGGCTTTCTTTCCCAAATAATGTAATTCACATTGACAATTTTTAAAAACAACTCTGTATCAGAGCATTAGTGAAAATAATGACTAAACTGGAGAATGAACACATGGCTTATATGATGATAAATAAGCAGGAGTCACTGAATAAAATAAGACAACAAATGGAAATATGGAAGTGAGAAAGTCAGAACATAATTATGCAGCCATAAGCACCATATGTGATCATCAGATGTTTCCAAAATCAGTACATGGCAACAATACTTCTCAATGAAAAACCTTTCAGATTTAAAAATTTAGATCAGAAAACTTTTTCACTCTATGTTTAACTTATTTTCACAGTTAATAATTGAGCATGTGTTTATTAGTAAGATTAACTATTAGTTCTTGATAGATTCACCGAAATGAGAAAAGGACACATCATTTCAAACGGGAAAAATGTTCAGTTTGTATTTTAATATGAAAACTTACCTAATTTGAATGCAAGCTGAAAGACAGCTGTATCCATTTAAAATGTGTTAAAAAGGTCAAAAGCTGATATAGAAATATCACAAAACTGCAACTCTGCCATATTATCTATTCTATATATTTTTTCCTCTAGAAAATGTTTTTTTCTTTCTTGCAGATTCCTAGGATAATCTCCAGTTAAAAGTAATGGACTAAAGAGAATAAAGTTATGATCTTTGAAGTGTCTAATTGTTAATCTTGTTACTTCAGAATCAAATGTTTCCTTCATCTAAGACAGTGAAGGATTCTACGTATTACCAATTATTTATTTACACTTTTAGTAGAAGTGCTTAGAAAAGGAAGGAAGGAAGGAAGGAAGGAAGGAAGGAAGGAAGGAAGGAAGGAAGGAAGGAAGGAAGGAAATGTGTATACTGGCAAACTTGAAAAATTAACTATTGAATTAAATTGTAAAACAGCAGCACAAGCTACAAATTGATGGTGAAATATGTTGGCAGGCAAGAGAAGACATATTTGTTTTTTACTTCAATGCTATGATATACAAAAAAGGACAAAGTAAAACCTACTATAAAACAGCAAAATAAAATATATAAAAGGGAGGATTTGAATGGGAAAAAAACCACAAGGCAAGAAAAAATACAACTAATATATAGAAGCAACTCAGTTTTTAAACAACAAATTAAATTTTGCCCTCATGGGGTTATATTGATCAGTCTTTCCATTTCATCAATAAAGAGCTAATTCAAAGGCTGAGAGTGAACACATTTCCAAGAATTTAAGCTAAGAATAGTAATTTCTCTCCAGCCATGCAGAATTATCTTTTTTGCTGCACTCCTGTATTTATTTCTTATTGAAAGCAAATGGTGGAATCATTATAGCTCAGTAGTAGAGCAAAAGCTTTAAATGCAGAAATTCAATTCCCAGCCTCCCCTGCAAAGAATGAAAATACTTTTCTCAAAAAATTTCAAGTGCTGCTTTCAATCAGAATGGATAATACTTGATTAGATGTGTCAATGACTTGACTCAAAATAAGCCATGTGTCGCTGTAGCAATTGCTAAAGTAAGGTTACTGTACTAGTGCTACCATCTATATGCAAAAGTCATGGTAAACTCAAAGTGCAGTGTAAATCTTTGATTTTATCTGGTATTGTCATCAGGTAAAACAAAAGGCCATTGACTCGAGTACATCTATGTAATATAGATTAAATCTATGAATATAGATTAAATCTATGAATATAGATTTTATCATTTAAAAAACAAAAAGAAAATACTTAGCATGAATTAGAGGGCACAATACTGAACTCAAGGTGAAAAGAAGCCACATTTTTATGGCATTGACTTTGCTTTGAGGTTCACCAAAGCATACAATCCTAGAGAAAAGCAATATTTGTATTTATGTATTGTATTTACTAAACAGAGCAGCTGTTTAAAAGAAAAATCACAAAGTACTATATTAGGTACACAGAAGAACTGTTCTAGAAGGGTTGTGGGGTTGTTTTGTTTTGTTTTTGGTGTCTTTTGAGTCTTGACTCCTGATGATTGCTTGGACAATTTTCTTGCAAGGTTTTTCAGAAGTGGTTTGCCATTGCCTCCTTCCTAGGGTTGAGGAAAAGTGACTGGCTCAAGGTCACCCAGTTTGCTTCATGCGTAAGTCAGGATATTTCATGCTCATGGCTTCTCAGTTTCTAGCCTGATGCCTTAACTGCAACACCAAACTGGCTCCCCTTAAAGAAGAAATTTTATCACATCAATATATACAGTAAATACCATATAAAAAGCCTGAAAAAGCTTCTTAAATTTACCATTCCCTCCCTGGGAAAAGGGAAGAGATGCCACTGAATTAAGTTAAAGCAGGGGTGTCAAACTGCCGGCCCATGAGCCGGATGCGTCATGCAGAAACCGCACCCACCCCATTGCCGGCAATGGAAAAAAAGCCGCGATATGTCGCAACACGTCACATGACGTTGCGAGTTTGACACCCCTAAGTTAAAGCAACCAGTGGGAACTCTCAAATCGAATTTTGAGTAGTTTGGTTAACTTTCTACTGGGCATTCATCCTAGTATCAGTGATTGAATATGATAAGGAACATCAGAATACAGCTCTTTTTCAGGTCCTGCTTGTTACATAACTATATAGAAATTTTGGCAACTACTAAGAACCCTGTTTATTTGGGCATCACTTTTAATACCTGCAGTTAATATAGCATATTATACTGTATCTGGAAATTATTTGGTTGCAGATATAATTTAAAATTATTATATTATGCAATAATTCCAGTTTAAAAATGGCCCTTCAATTTGGTGATGATACAAATTCAACTTCTCACATCATCATCATAATTTTGTTGTTGTTAGTTGCGAAGTCGTGTCCGACACATCGCGACCCCATGGATAACGTTCCTCCAGGCCTTCCTGTTCTCTACCATCTTCTGGAGTCCATTTAAGCTCACGCCTACTGCTTCAGTGACTCCATCCAGCCACCTCATTCTCTGTCGTTCCCTTCTTCTATTGCCCTCAATCTTTCCCAGCATTAAGCTCTTCTCCAGTAAGTTCTTCCTTCTCATTAGGTGGCCAAAGTATTTGAGTTTCAACTTCAGGATCTGGCCTTCTAAAGAGCAGTCAGGGTTGATCTCCTCTAGGACTGACCGGTTTGATCACCTTGCAGTCCAGGGGACTCGCAGGGCTCTTCTCCAGCACCATAGTTCAAAGGCCTCAATTCTTTTGCGCTCAGCCTTTCTTATGGTCCAACTTTCACAGCCATACATTGCAACTGGGAAAACCATGGCCTTGACTATACGTACTTTGTTGGCAGGGTGATGTCTCTGCTTTTTAGTATGCTGTCTAGATTTGCCATAGCTTTCCTCCCCAGGAGCAAGCAACTTTTAATTTTCTCAGAAGGTGTCCAATATGCTACTGGGGAAGAGCAGAGGGCTAGTACTAGTAGTGCCAGAAAGAGTGAAGCGACTGGGCCAAAGCCGAAAGGACGCTCAACTGTGGATGCATCTGGTGGTGAAAGGAAAGTCCAATGCTGTAAAGATTTTTTCTCCATAGGAACCTGGAAAGTAAGATCCATGAATCAAGGCAAACTGGATGTGGTCAAACAAGAGATGACAAGACTGAACATCGACATCTTAGGAATCAGTGAACTAAAATGGACAGGAATGGGTGAATTTAATTCAGAGGACAATCAGGTATACTACTGCGGGCAAGAATCCCTTGGAAGAAATGGAGTAGCCTTCATAGTCAATAAAAGAGTAGGAAAAGCAATACTGGGATACAATCCCCAAAGTGACAGAATGATCTCAGTGCGAATCCAAGGCAAACCATTCAATATCACAGTAGTCCAAGTCTATGCCCCAACCACTGGTGCTGAAGAGGATGAAATTGACTGGTTCTATGAAGCCCTACAGCACCTTATACAATCAACACCAAAAAATGATGTCCTTATCATCATGGGGGATTGGAATGCTAAAGTAGGAAGCCAAAAGATAACTGGAATAACAGGCAAGTTTGGCCTTGGAGTACAAAATGAAGCAGGGCACAGGCTGATAGAATTTTGTCAAGAGAATACGATGGTTATAGCAAACACTCTTTTCCAACAACCCAAGAGACGGCTCTACACATGGACATCACCAGACGGTCAACACAGAAATCAGATTGACTATGTGCTCTGCAGCCAAAGATGGAGAAGCTCTATACAGTCAGTAAAAACAAGACCAGGAGCTGACTGTGGCTCAGATCATGAGCTTCTCGTTGCAAAATTTAGGCTTAAATTGAAGAAAGTAGGGAAAAACACTAGGCCACTCAGATATGAACTAAATCATATCCCTGATGAATATACAGTAGAGGTGACAAATAGATTTAAGGAATTAGATCTGATAGACAGAGTGCCTGAAGAACTATGGATGGAGGTTCGCAACATTGTACAAGAGGTAGCAACTAAAACCATCCCAAAGAAAAAGAAATGCAAGAAAGCAAAATGGCTATCTGAGGAAGCTTTGCAAATAGCTGAGGAAAGAAGGGAAGCGAAAGGCAAGGGAGAAAGAGAAAGAAACACCCAACTGAATGCAGAATTCCAGAGAATAGCTAGAAGAGATAAGAATGCCCTCTTAAATGAACAGTGCAAAGAAATAGAAGAGAACAATAGAATAGGGAGAACCAGAGACCTATTCAAGAAAATTGGAGATATGAAGGGAATGTTTCATGCAAAGATGGGCATGATAAAGGACCAAAATGGCAGGGACCTAACAGAGGCAGAAGAGATTAAGAAGAGGTGGCAAAATTACACAGAAGAACTATACAAGAACGAGCTTAGCGTCCCTGATAACCAGGATGGGGTGGTCACTGACCTCGAGCCAGACATCCTAGAATGTGAAGTGAAATGGGCCTTAGGAAAGCTGAGCAACAACAAAGCTAGTGGAGGTGACAGTATTCCAGCTGAGCTATTCAAAATCTTAAAAGACGATGCAGTAAAAGTGCTACACTCAATTTGCCAGCAAATTTGGAAAACTCAACAGTGGGCACAGGATTGGAAAAGATCAGTTTACATTCCAATTCCAAAGAAAGGCAATGCCAAAGAATGTTCAAACTATCGCACCATTGCACTCATTTCACATGCAAGTAAAGTTATGCTTAAAATCCTACAAGCTAGACTCCAGCAGTATGTGGATCGAGAACTTCCAGAAGTACAGGCAGGATTTCGAAGAGGCAGAGGAACTAGAGATCAAATTGCCAACATACGCTGGATCATGGAGAAAGCTAGAGAGTTCCAGAAAAACATCTACTTCTGCTTCATTGACTATGCTAACGCCTTTGATTGTGTGGATCACAACAAATTGTGGCAAGTTCTTAAAGAGATGGGAATACCAGACCATCTTATTTGTCTCTTGAGAAACCTATATGCTGGTCAAGAAGCAACAGTGAGAACTGGACACGGAACCACTGATTGGTTCAAAATTGGGAAAGGAGTCCGGCAAGGCTGTATTCTGTCGCCCTGCCTATTTAACTTATATGCAGAGCACATCATAAGAAAGGCAGAGCTAGATGAATCAAAAGTTGGAATTAAGATTGCCGGGAGAAATATCAACAACCTAAGATATGCAGATGATACCACTCTAATGGCAGAAAGTGAAGAGGAACTAAAGAGCCTCTTGATGCGGGTGAAGAAGGAGAGTGCAAAAGTTGGCTTGAAACTCAACATTAAGAAAACCAAGATCGTGGCATCTGGCCCTCTCAATTCCTGGCAAATAGATGGGGAAGAACTGGAGGTAGTGACAGATTTTATCTTCCTGGGCTCCAAGATCACCACAGATGGGGACTGCAGCCAAGAAATTAAAAGACGCTTGCTCCTGGAGAGGAAAGCCATGGCAAATTTAGACAGCATCCTAAAAAGCAGAGACATCACCCTGCCAACAAAAGTACGTATAGTCAAGGCCATGGTTTTCCCAGTTGCAATGTATGGCTGTGAAAGTTGGACCATAAGAAAGGCTGAGCGCAAAAGAATTGAGGCCTTTGAACTATGGTGCTGGAGAAGACTCCTGCGAGTCCCTTGAACTGCAAAGTGATCAAACTGGTCAGTCCTAGAGGAGATCAACCCTGACTGCTCCTTAGAAGGCCAGATCCTGAAGTTGAAACTCAAGTACTTTGGGCACCTAATCAGAAGGAAGGACTCATTGGAGAAGAGCCTAATGCTGGGAAAGATTGAGGGCAGTAGAAGAAGGGAATGACAGAGAATGAGGTGGCTGGATGGAGTCACTGAAGCAGTAGGCGTGAGCTTAAATGGACTCCAGAAGATGGTAGAGGACAGGAAGGTCTGGAGGAACGTTATCCATGGGGTCGCGATGGGTCGGACATGACTTCGCAACTAACAACAACAACAAGATAATATCAATATTTCTGCAATCTGTAGAGTAATGAGTTTGAATGAGAAACCTTCAATTTAAATGAACTAAAATTAGTATTAGTAGTGATTTATAGTTAGTACAAAAATATTATGTGCTGGAGACTCAGAATGCTTAATAAAGTTGGTTAGGATTGACTTATTGGAAACACAACTAAGGAATTAAAACATTGTTTATGAATATGGTTTAATGCATTGATGCCAGTATTCTATTTCTCCCCCTTTTTGAGGGAGGGCCATTCAATTCTAACATAGTTGGCGTCTTTTACCACTTTTTCAAACCAATGGTCCTCTCTATCCAGAATGTGGACTTTGCTGTCTTTCAAATGCAAATGTAGCACTGAATCTTGTTCTGATGAGTTTGTTCTCCTATGTTATTATTGGCATAGTGTAATGATAATACTGACTGATTTCTGATTACATCTGATAGAATGTCTTAAGTTGCATCAAGAATACAATCTGGCTAGCAAATGGTCCATACCCTATTGTATAATTAGAATTCCTCAGAATTCAGGAAACAGAAAGAAACATCAAGACAAACAGTTCTCTCTCCTAGCTTGGGTTTCATCCCTTACATTGTGGTTGGAGAGTTTGTCTAGTCATTTACAAAAATAATCACCCATTGCAATTTATCCATGAACAGAGAGAATCCACGAGAGGGAAGAGGTCGCATAGGCTCAAAGAAACCCACCAGTTTCTATCAAGGGTATTTGCAGAGTTGTCGTTTCTATTTATCCATTGCTTTTAAACTCCTATCAATATTTTGCACTTAAATACTTTTTTAAAGTTGTAAGTAGAGCTGCAAAAGCCTGAATGGAAGAAAGGTAGAGATAGGCTCAAAATCATATCTATCTGCAGCCAGTGCTATGCTGACATTAATAATAATTTATTAAATTTATATGCCACCTAACTCACACTGATTTGTGAGCAGTTGTTTTAATACGTGTTCTGCCAATTCCACTGGCGCTACCATGCCATGACTCCAAATACCTGATCAGGTATCAGCTCAGCTCTGTCAGCCAGCTCACAAAATTTCTGAAAATCTAACAATTGGCTCTTGCAAGCCAATTTACAAGCTGATTGTTAAATTGTTCAAGACTCCAGCACACTATTGTACACAGCCACCAAGAGAGCCTGAGTTACCTGAAACGAGGCTGTGGGACAGCTATCGGCAAACAGAATAGCTATCCCACAGCCTTGTTTCAGGTGACTCAGGCTCTTTTGGTGGTTACGTTGCCAACCTTATCATCATAAGGTAGGCTTTAATGGCAACTCTAATCTATGTTTGGTTAACTTCATCCCTTGTTATGCCTCAGTCACATCCTAGACATCTCTCATTTCATCTCCCTCAATTCATCCAGGGAATGATGGGATCCATGAGAGAAAAAAGGTTAATAGGCTCAATCCACTCCAAGGCCTTGGCAGGCGTCCTACTCCAAGTGGCCACTAGGACTTCAGATGGACCATGCAGAAGACCAGGAAAAATAACCCCCAGTTCCCTCTGAACCCATCAGATTCCTTTAATTGCCAGGGCAGTCCAGTTTAAAAGGTCCCGCCTCCCTGAGTGGAGAGTAACACCAAAGAGTCCCATGGTAATCAGACCATGATCTGACATGACAAGGGTGATACTAGAAATTCCCCAAATACCAGATCACATTGCCACTGCTCTGACAGGGACCCCAAATCCAGCCACTGTCCCATGTTGGGCCCCGAATCATTTAAGATAGGTCTGTGGTAGGCATGAATTCCTGAGATGCCTCAGGCCCTACCCCTCATGAAGACATGTTAAAGTCCCCCAGAACTATAAGTCTGGAGAACTCCACTGCTAACCCAGCAATGGAATCAAGCAAATTCAGGCAGGGAGATTGCCACTCAGTAGGGAAGCTGGTACAATAGCAACAATCCTAACTGATTTTTACAGCCCAGGTTAATGAATTGAGTCTCACATCTGACAACTTGTGGAGCAGAGCCCCTGAAATCTTTAAGAGACTCTCAGGTGACAGTTGTTAAGGTCTCAGTTAATGCCACACCCAAAAGTCAGTTGGGCACATTTTGAAAGGGGACTCCCAATCCCAGGCGCATCTCAGTAATATATGCCAATTTGGCCCTCTCAATTGTGATTAAATTACAGTGAGGGACACCTTATTAGAGACTGAATTGGCATTTAATAACAGCAGCCTGAAGCCAAGGCCTCTGAAGGTCTGTTGAGTTCAGAGGTTGAATTTATCAAGTATTGCTCATGTCAGATTTCAAATCACTAAAATAAATTTACTTGATTTCATAACAGATAGAAGTCACAAAATTTATATTGCTTGAAAAGGACTTTCATTTCAACTACATAGCCATTCCCATGACGATTTAATAATAAACTACTGAATATATTCACTTTGTGGTAAGAAAATATGCATTTCTTCCTTTCTCTCAAAGTAATAATGAATAATGTAATAATGAAACTCATCAAATTTGCAGAGACACCAAGCTGGCAGGAATAGCCAACACTCCAGAAGACAGGCTTAGGATACAGGAGGACCTGGACAGACTTGAACACTGGGCGCTATCTAACAAAATGAAATTCAATGGTGAAAAAAGTAAGGTTCTACATTTAGGCAAGAAAAACCAAATGTACAGGTATAGTATAGGGGGTATCTTGCTCAACAGTAGTAACTGTGAGAGGGATCTCAGAGTCCTAGTGGATAATCACTTAAATATGAGCCAGCAGTGTGCTGCAGCTGCCAAAAAAGCCAACACAGTGCTGGGCTGCATTAACAGAGGGATAGAATCAAGATCACGTGAAGTATTAATACCACTCTACAATGCCTTGGTAAGGCCACACTTGGAATACTGCATCCAGTTTTGGTCACTACGATGTAAAAAAGATGTCGAGACTCTAGAAAGAGTACAGAGAAGAGCAACAAAGATGATTAGGGGACTGGAGGCTAAAACATATAAGGAACAGTTGCTGGAATTGGGTATGTCTAGTTTAATGGACGAAGGGGGATATGATAGCAGTGTTCCAATATCTCAGGGGCTGCCACAAAGAAGAGGGAGTCAAGCTATTCTCCAAAGCGCCTGAAGGCAGGATAAGAAGTAACGGATGGAAACTAATCAAGGAGAGAAGCAACCTAGAACTAAGGAGAAACTTCCTGACAGTTAGAACAATTAACCAGTGGAACAACCTGTCTCTAGAAGCGATGAATGCTCCAACACTGGAAGTTTTTAAGAAGAGACTGGACAGCCATTTGTCCGAAATGGTATAGGGTTTCCAGCCTGAGCAGGGGGTTGGACTAGATGACCTCCAAGGTCCCTTCCAACTTTATTATTATTGTTGTTGTTGTTGTTGTTATTGTGCTTAAGACCACAACTTATGAAAATTATCACAAAATTCTTGTGGAAGAGTGTTGAAATAAGAAGAAATAACAGTTACTGAAAACTTTTTGGACCCAAATGAATGACAGATGCAATAATAAATTGAACAAAGGAAACAGAATTTTAATGATGAAAAAAATCAAATTGAATGATTTCAAAGGATCAAAATGTACATTGCTTGTAAGTCTGGCTTTTACATCATAATTCAAAACTAGTCATGAGAAAATGCAAAAAAAATATTTTATTTCATTATTTTATTTTTTGGAAGGCAGGGTGGGGTTTGAAATGATTAAGACAAACAGAACTGGTCTGCAAAAATACAAATGACCATGCAGCATAGAGTTACATGGTTCCTTGTATCTCTTTGCTGACACATACTGGTCATTCATATTTATGCAGTCCAGACCTGGCTGCCTCAACAAAAACAATAGACTTAGTGAAGAAATATCAAGAATTTATCACTATCTAATGTAATTTTGAAGGAATGTACATTACCCAGTGAGGAATAAACAATAACTACAACCAAGTATAAATTGAAAAAGGCTCAACTAGGTTAGTTCTTTTGTTTGTTTTTAAGAAAAATCCATTTTTATTAACTTTATCATACAAATAACATGATTTTGTGTGCATTCGCTCCTGCCCTTTGATTCTACATTTGAAGAGGAGCAAGAGGAGGAGTTGTAATACAATTGTATTCATAAAATTGAAAGAGAGGAAAGTAAATGTCACTTATTCACCACTCCTCAACCTTTATTGGGAATTACCCTATTAAAAGGTACTTGCACCATGTTGCCCCATTAAACCATGTTGGGTTGAGTAAATCTCATGAGGATTTCAGGAAATCCGTCTCAAAAGGCTAATAGGGGGACAAGGATTTATTCAGGCAGGAAAGGCTATCTTCTCTTCCCTGAAGAACCAGATGTGAGCACTGGCACCCAAGCAAAATGCTATTGTAGCATTTATGCTAAACTATTTTTTTTATCCTGCCCCCAAATTTGGGGGTTTTGAAATTGTATAAATCTCATAAAGCATAACTGGTTGAATGATAAAATGTAAATTAAAAATATTCTGCATGTTTTCCTAAGCTGTAAAGTATTTGGTATTAAGTACTATTAATAGTATTTGCCAGATGTCTATCCAGACAAAATTCTTAAAAACAGAAATGTTGTTGCACCTATCTTTTGGTGCTGCTGCAGCATTACCACCAACTTTATCTTAGATGAGGAAGCTTTTGCAGCAATCAAGAAGATGCATTTCAAAAGTGGAAGACTAGATCTATACCTAACTCTCCCCAGTTTTACTTCATGAATCCCAGTTGCAGCATACTGATCAGTTTACCCCTAACAGTGCATTGTGTGAAGCAATAACTTCTTAGTTTCGAGTAATTAGAAGGTAATTCACATCACCATCTACACTATCATATATTGCAAAGGATTACAGATATTTTTAATTTTTTATTACAGTCAGAGGAGACCAAGAATACCATTTGGGATTTTGTGCATTATGGATGCCATATGTCTCCATTAACTAAATGCATTCTTAATGGAACGCTCCTGTTGAGCAAAATCTGCACAGTCAATTTGAATATTCTTTCTCTCTCTAAAAAAACAGATAAATTATGCCACTTCCATGTATCCCTAGCATTATTCATTAATACCAACAAACAAAGTTATCAGATTATTTTATCACTTAAAACAGGCTATCATGAAGACTATTTCTAGCATTTAAATGAAACAAAGTGATGTTAACAAAACATTATTGGATATATTATCTCTTTTACTGTGAATGTTTTTTTCAGATATGAAGCTGGACTGCAGCATTCTTCCTGGGAATAACTGCATTGTCTTTTTGTAATGGAGCTGGATGAAGACTTGTAAAGGAATTTGGTCTGAAACCATCAAATATAATCACACAACTTTCAGCCTTCATTTAAATTTGCACATCCTAGTCTGGACATCTGCCAAATGCAAAGTTATACAGTTTGGTGGAAATGCTATTATTGCAATGATACAGTAATTTATTTCAGTAATCATATTAGTGATTGTACATTCATGGATTTTGTTTTCCTTTCATGGAACAATATTTCATCTTCTCTGCACTTTATCATCTTGCAAATGTTGTTACTATTTAATTTGTTGATTTTCTTAAAAAAAACCTTTATATGCGAATATATATGTAAATACACAGACACACACACACTAAAGCAGTAAAGCAAAAGTTGTCACCAATGGCCCTACTTGATGTGGACTCAGCTTCTCAAAATTATTTTCATGCTTCACACAGAGAAATCAGTTGTTTCAATGGCAGGGAGAGAGAGATCAGTCTATTTTTAAAATGGATATCAAAGAGCATGGCAATGGAATATGGAAGGTAGAGTGCTAAATTAAGGTCATGGTTCAAATCGTTATTCTGTCATATCCCTTCTGTTAGCAACGTCTAATACCAACCTACCTGAAAAGCTTGATACGAAGTTAAAACTTATTTTTTTCTGTCTCTCTTTCTCTCTTATATTCTGAAGGGAAGGTGAAATATATATTAATTTTAAAAAATCCTTCCTTGGTTCTGATCCTGCTCATTGTTTTCTTATCCCCAGTGTAGCTCCCATTAATTACTTATGCAAAAAAGACAATTCTTCACAGAAACAAATTGTCATTTTCTAAGGAAACAAGGAAATAAAAGTTGGTTGTATGTGTCACATTTAAATATTCATTTATCATCCTTGAAACCCAAAATAACCACTTAGGATAAAATTTATTATTGTTGCATAAAATCACTAATTTGACTGAGATTACATCAATGTATTGAGATATATGAACTTGAGCATTAGCCCTTCTTTGATTAATGTGATCATGTTGCCCATGTGGCACTACTTTGTGTTTATTCCAGCTACCTCTAACATATAAGGATTGATCAGCATATTTGGAAGATGTCAGGTTGTGGAAGGTTGGTAGAATTTATAGTGTTGGGTTCTGGCTTAAGTCTAGGTTCAGCAATGAGGGTTTGCTGAGTAACTTTGGATCAGACACTATCTATCAGCCCATCCAATTCCACAGGGTTAGTGTGATTTTGAAATTAGAGAATGAAGTATTGTGCATGCCATTTAACAATAACATTGCAAATTTCCTGACAGTTGGCTTTAACCCATTGTGATTTCAGCTGCTGTCTTATTAACCTGGAGCATGCTCAACTTTGAGTTGTTTTAAGCCCTAACAGTATATATGGCTTAAATGATGTGTCCATTCATTCAGTATTATATGTGGGTTAGACAGTTATAGTTTATTCAACAGAAAGCTGATAAAGAAATAATAGTTTAATACAATGTGTGTGAACCAAGGCAATGACATATTTTACCACTACAATATTGTGTTGTTACAGAGAGTTGGTTTTCCACCCAGCATACAAAAGGCAAAACACGATTTCTCACTTTAAGCTTTTCAAAAATGTAGTTATATAAAATTTCACTGGGCTTTTCCTACTTCTAAAAGACAACTGTCATTCTGGAAGCAAAAACAGAAACAAAAAACCCACAAAATTTACATACTTCAGGAATACTGCTGACATAGTTTAAAATTCAGCATCTCTGATAAAATTCAAAGTAAAGTCTCCTTACATATAGACATTACTTTTCTTCTCCTGGAGTTCTGGAAAAGCAATCACGGGTTTACTGTCAACCATGGTAAAAGTAATTCAACAAATATCCAGTATGCTTACCTTTTTATTAGTGTTTCAGCAGCAATACTATATACTGCAGTTATGGTTGAGATGGCCATTTCAATCTAAGCCCTTCTCTTCAAGGCTTAACCATTTTCTCTTCAAAATTACCTTTTGCGCTAAAGTTGGTTGTGCCTGTTCAGTTTAACAATGATTTGTTTTGTATGGTAGAAATGCATGTATGCTGAATCCACGAAAGAGAAAAAGATAGTAAGAATTTACAAAAACTTTCTGGAGGGGGAATTTTGTTCTAAACAAAATAACTATTGACTTTTTTTAATCATTGTCTGCTCTACACACTTATTAGTTAGGGTAAGCATGTATTAAATTTGTATTATTAAACATAATGTAACTATGATGGCCCAAATTTCTGAACCAACAACTCAGACTTCAGGATCAAGTATTTGACCCTTGATTAGGACTGGAATTATGCAGTCAAATCTGAACAATAATACTGCATTTTTGGAAGAGTAGGCAACTCATATGTAGCTGATATAAGTGGTTATGAAGTATCAATAAACTTCAGACAATAGCTAATAGCTGAAAAACAATTAAGAGGCATTTTCCAAATATGATTATAGTTGTCTCAAAACACGAGAAGGACACCAAATAAATTTAATAATAATTAAGAAACAAGGCTCGACAAAAATTATACCCATTTATTGTAGGCTGCATTATGGCTGTGAGCTAAACTGAAATCTTTCAACTTCCAGCAGCTCCACACACCAGCTAACCACAAAACCCTCAGTTCCTGCGGTCTACTCACAAGAAGAATACTAGTGGCCAATCTCACAATTTCCTTTTTCCGGAGAGACTTTGCTGGTCAGAATTTGCTGCCTGGCCATCAATCTCTGCTGCAATGCCATCTCTGCACTTTCAGGGATGTCTAGTTCATCATGAATCCTTATTGAAAGTCCCAAATGAATTATTTTAAGCCTTCTCTTTATCACAAATTTAGCTGACCTGTCATTACAAAATCAATGTGCATTATGATATAACTCACGCAGTCCATATTACATTATTTCTATAACCTTTCATTCTAACATGTAACTCTACGGTCTTAATGAAAGAGTACCATAATGGTACACAGCATTGTGCAGTTTATTTAACTTAGTTACTGCAAAGCAAATAAAATAAACTGTGCAGTGCTTTGCATCATTTGAAAATCTATTTTACCTCCATGCTCAATTGCATATGGGAAAAGTAAATAATACTTTAATGAATAAAGACACAATGAGTTGTCAGAAATGGTTTTAGGTGGTATTCTTCTGTGTTCTCACTGGGCAATATAAACCAGCCCAAAGGAAATAATACTTTTACTCTAGGTTTCCACACAAGGCCATGCATGTATATAAAACATAAATGTATTAAAACCTCATTTTAAATATAAAATTAGCACAAATGTCAGTAAACAGCTAGACTAACACAGAATTTGTTAAACAATGATGCATGCTTTACTATATTTCTTTTATTTCCTTTAACATAGACTATAATGCATAGCATTTTTTATTCAGAAAAATACAGTTAATAAAACTACTTTGATATAAACATAATCATGTTTTGATTATAGCCATTGAAATAAACAAAATTTACCTAATTTATTTTCCACTCATTTTAGTAGTCCTACACCAAGTCTAAATCCAACCAAATATTACTACTAAAAATTATGGCATATTAAAGGCTAAGCAAACATTTTTAGCCTTAAGCATTACAATTATTCACACACTGTAATTTTCCTTTTCTTTAAAAGGAATCCAAAATACATTAAATAATATTGTAGAAACCTAGCTTTGCTATAGCCATCAAGGCCAATCAATGTTATTCTATCCATGTCAGTACTGCCAGAAATATGTTGTAACATACAATATTAAAAAGACTGGAGGAGATTATTTTGTTAAAATAACACTACAGCTAAAATGTCATAGCCCATTAAGCCCAAGATTCCTTCTATGACAACATATTGCACTATGTTAAGCAATTCAGATATATAACAAATTTAAAGCTTGGATTCAGAGCTTTGTTTCTATATCACAACCCTTTCTCCATCTCTGTATATTTCGCAGGATAAGTAGCACAATTTTTTTTTGTAAAAGTTTTATTGGTTTTTTACAATAACAACCTTAGTGCCTGATGTACAGAGTGTTGTCTTGGTTCATAATTTTTTTAGAAAAGAATATACAATTAATAATAGTTAATAGACAATCAATAATAATTAATTTTTATATTTCCATAATTAGTATATCAATTAATAATATATTTCCTTGATCTTCTCTTCACCCAGAGTATCCTACAACATTAAACAAATATAATTTCTAATATTTGATATTTTCCATATTTAAATGATTAAATAAAAACATTTTCTTCTATATTTATACCAACAATAGTAGCGTCCATATATAGCATTTTTTTCTTATCAGCTTATGTTATTTTCATAAGAGTCATCAGCTTGTTATTTTCATAAATCTTGTTTAAGCTCAGTTTCTCCATAATATTCAAACAATTCTTGTCAATTATATTTTTCCCAGTATTTAACATCTAAATATCCAAATTTTCCATTTAAATATATCATCCTAGTATTTTCATATTTCATATATTATAGAGATACTATACTACTTATCTATCATAACATCTATCCATAACATCTTACTAGTCAATTTATATTTCACTTCTATTTGTAAAACTTAGTTAAATCACTATATAACCTTTTTTTCAGAGTTCTTATTAAGCCTAATTTCCCCTCAATATTTCAATCATTCCTTAATCCTAAATCTTTTCAAACTTAATTTGTCTTTAAAATTCAAACTTTTCCTTCACTTACAACATCCTAATATTTTTACATTTTGTATCTTATCAAAAAATACTATATTACTTATATCTCTTATCCTACTTATTCTAAAGTCCCTTTATGGCCAAAGTTATTTGTTTATTTAGCCATATTCAAACAAGTGTTTACTCATATAATATTCCATCTGGTAGGGTGAATCCAGTCTCTTCAGCCCGTCTCTAATCTTCTTCCTTTGCCAAATTGTTTTCCAAATTAATATTTTCAACTTATCCAGTTCTTGTATTTTTGTAGTTATTGTTAGGAGTAGAGGATACATAGTAGATAGGATGTATGCTTTTTGTCTCCCAAACAATGATTCTCCTGGCAGTATCCATTTTGTTAAGTCTTCTTTCTTCTCAGGTTTATTTTGACGTTCTAATGCATAAAGTATCTTTTCAATATTTATTGTTGTATCCAAGTCTTGTAAGTTTTTTATTGTTTGTATTAAGTTATAATTCCCTTCATTTGTAACTTCACCAGTTAAGTCATTTTTTTCTAGTTCACATTCTGTTGTCTGGATTGTTTGTTCATTCTTTACCATCATTCTTTGGATGTTTTTTTATTGTAGATTTAAGTTAAAAGTATATTCACTTATAGTATCAAAGTTATGTTTAATCTCGTGATTTAGGTCTATTGTAGTTTGTATCTGTCATAGCATTGCATAAATTTTGTCTTGGAAAGTATTTGTCTTGTCTTGAAGTGTTTCTAAAGGTCTTTGATCTTTCAGGCTAAATCTTTCAGGAGTAGATATTAAGTATGGTTTTCTATCATTTTTTGATGAGTATGTCATATCCATGTTGTCTCCCCCTTTCGAGTAGTCCATCATAAATGCCATAGTCTCTGTAATTAGCCTTGC
This sequence comes from Azemiops feae, assembly GCA_023970755.1. NCBI lineage: Eukaryota > Metazoa > Chordata > Lepidosauria > Squamata > Viperidae > Azemiops > Azemiops feae. The sequence continues at coordinate 4,702,300 of JALGBA010000053.1, read as the reverse complement.
CAAGCTAACCAAAACTCAAAATCCATACAGTCCAATTTTGTATAGTTCTTGTTTTTATATATATTTTTTGTAATCCACTGTAATTTTCAGTTGTCAAGGTTTCAGTAAAATCAATGTTTTATAACAATTCTTTCTTTCAGGAGTCAATTGTCAATTCAATATATTTAGCCAGCTTAAATCCTTCCTGTAACTTCCCTTCTCAATAATTTGTCATAGATCAAAGTTTTTAAACAGTTCATAAATTTAAACCACAATCAAAGTATTTCTTTTCCTTCAAACACTTTCCAATCTTATAGCCGGCCCAGTATGCAATCTCTTCTCTGTTCCTTAGCAACTATCTTCTTAAAGGTTATTAGAGTTCATGGGAACAGATTTTTTTCTTTGTTTCTGGGCATTGTTTTTAATGTGCTATATTCTCATTGTCCACTAGATGTCAGCAAATATTTATTTTCCAGCTCTTTCAGACAAAAAGTTCTTATTATTTTTCTTTTTTATGTAGTTCAATCAAAGTCCTTTAGAATATAATCTTAGCAGTTTTTTTAATTTCTAAGTTTGATCAGATTGTAGTATTTTGAATTTAATTTCAATAAGGTCCTTTCCTCCTTAAAGGTTAATTCGCCGCTTCTGTCTATGGGGGAATGGGAATGTAGTCCCCTCCCCTCACTTTCAGAGGTTGTTTGCTTTGGGGATCTTTCCCAAAGACTGGTTGTAAAATAAGGGAGAGAAGATCAAATACTCTCACCAGTTCCAAGCACGCTGTTCACCGTTGTTCTTGGTAGTGCTCTTGGACTTTGGCTGCAGTAGCTTGGGCTAGACGCTGGCATGCGGCTAGCCTTTCTCCTTTCGGGTTCGGAGGGTTTTCCCCAGATCAAACAAAGTGATTGCCATCGGTTCGTGATCAATGGAGCGCCCCTCCTTCGCGGTCACCTCTATGGGGCGACTTTGGACCCATCTAGGGTCCCCTTGGCAGGGCGAAATTAGCCGTGGGGAGCGGAGGTCCGCTCTCGCGCGGCCATGCACTACGAGCACAAACCGGAAGTCCAGTAGCACAAATTTTTGAGGTAGAACAAATAAGGAAGAAAAGAAGGAAGATGAAAAATTATTGTTTAATATGTATTTGGTCTCATTTGTATAACAAAACCAGATGATTTTCATAGTAGACCCAGATTAAAGTCCTGGTATTCCCTACAGCCCCACTTTTTTCCTTTACAGTGGTACCTCGGTACTCGTTAATTGGTTCCAGGAAGCATGACGAATTCTAAAAATGTCAAATACCAAACAAACCATGTGACTAATATGTGACGTTTGTATCAGCTGGAAAGGGTAGCAAGTCACGAGGCATAACATTGACAAATTCTAGCTTGTGCATCAAATTTTCATGTCACAATGCATCGAGTACCAAATTCAATGAGTTTCACAGCAGTCGAGTACCAAGGTATACTGTATATGTTTTTGTAGACTCTTTGGTGAATATATACTCTATGTGTGTATGGTAGATACATTTGTATGGTCCACTGATTTCTTTGGATAGAGGGTTATCAATGTTTTCTTAAAGATATTGTAGAAAACATATAGCATTATGACTTTTATTTATACAATTATTTATAAACTGCCCACTTCAGGCAAGGACTCAAGGCAGATTGCCATCAAACAAAAGCAATTAAAACCACCAAAAACCTAAACTAACAAATTTAAACAACTCTTGTACTTTAGTGTCCATATGCTTTACTTAGTTGGAGCAATAGCCAGAACTGGGCAAAGCTGTCCTTGGCCACAGCTACCACCTGCAGCTCAGTCCTAGTCCAAATCATGATTCTGCTCTTTCAAGTTGAGTACAATCCCATTCAACAAAATTGGACTCAATCAGATTGGTCATCAACAACCAGCAACCTGACCTTGTTTTATCTTGTAACTTTTATATCTTCCAGGCACTATGCTAAGACTTCTATAGTGTTCCCAGTCCAGTCTTGGGTTAGCATTATACAACCAGTCGTTATCAGATACCAAACTGATGAATGATTTTCTTTGATGGCTTCACATAGATGTTAAACAGATGAATGGAGGACTGAGCCATGGAGGAACCTATATAGGAGTAATTATGGATGTATTCTTACCCAAGCACACCAACTGAACTACCCATTTAGGAAGGAGAAGAACCAGTGCAGTACAATTCTTCCAAGCCCAACCCTTCAGGAAACCATGACATTGATGTTATTGAATACTTATGGGGAAGTCAAATAGGATGAATATGAATATGCGCATATTCCGTTCAGTTTTCAATGATCATTCAATGGGGTAAACAATGTTATTCCATCCCATATCCAGCATAAATCCTGACTGCTATAAATCTATAAAATCATTTCCCCCTATCATTCCCTAGAGGTGCATTCACACCAATTTTTCCAAAACCTCCAGAATTTCCAATCTTCAGATAGATCTAAGCTGATAACAGTGTGAATTAACAGGTCCAAGAGGTGACTTCTTCAAGAATGGACACATCATTAATCTTTCAAGATAGATGCTAATTCCATACAGATACCTCTCCATAAAACATTAAGTGTCTCCTGACTCCAGCCATACAAATGCTTTCCAGCCATATGGATTGGCCAGGTGGTGCATGAATCAAGTTTATAGTAGCTGAGTGCATGCTGCAAGCATAAAAGAATCACAAGATGGGACCCTGATCATCTCATAAGACTCTAATTTAATGCAGCAGAGGGGATATGTAGGATGATAAATTGATGCACATTGGATGTAGAAGAATGTGTATTTTCTAAAGAAAATAGTAACACCGAAATAAAGCAAATCTGCTGTCCTGTATTGGTCATGCCAAACTTTCATCAATTTTGACACTTTGGAGGATTAATTATCTTTGATTTTGAGTACATACCCATTAATACTCTTAACCTCTATCCATTCATTTAGTGTCAGAATCTGACATAGCTACCTAAAGGAACACTTTTTGTTGTAGTAGTTTAGATCACAAAAGTGAACATCTTTAAAGCAAACAATTGTCTCTGTCTGCAACATATATGTTTTTATAACTCTGCATTTTTCATCCCACTTCTGTAAAGTAATGATAAACTGATGTGTCATTTTATAGTCCCCACATCTGTTTGAGAACATTCTAAAAATAATCAGTATATCAATACAAGTGACACAGCACAGTCTCATTATTTTAGAAGGTGATGCAATGCTCTGTGAATCAGATAACATTAATTTGTAATCTGTGTTTTGGGAGTGGGAGAGAACAGAAAATTCAGTGCATTCTAAATTATGATTATGCTGGAATGTATTTTAAACTGGTTACAGAGCTAGAAAATGGAAAAAAAATCTGTTCAGAGAAATAGATATGACTTGAGAAATCATCTTAAATAGTAAACAAAATCTCTCTTGCCAATGAAATTATATCTATAGATATACATAAAAGATACCCACATTTGTATTTGCATGCATCTGCAAATACTTACTCTGCCCAATGTAGAGTAATAGTTAAGGATTATTTGGATTAGGTTGGAGAGGTCCAGATTCAATGACATTTCCAGCCACAAAAGTCTCTAGGTGACTTCAGGTCAGTCTCCACTCCATATTTCAATTCAAACTATCTCATAAGTTTCTTGTTGTGGGCTGTTATCTGGGGATTTTGTCAGGCATAAATCCACTGATACATATTTTGGTCAAGCTATCTGTTGCTCCTAAATACTATTGATTCAAGTCAGGGGATCTCTGGCTAAGTGAGAACAGCTCTACCATCCAATGCCTAAAAAAGGGAAGTATCATCTTCCAGCATCAGTGCCTGCAGAGGGGATCAAAACATTTGTACCAACATGTTCCAAACCCTGCCACTGTTGTGTGTATGCCAATCACACACACACACATAAACACAAGATTTCACTCATGCTGCTCTAATTACCATCTTGCCTGCTTTGACAACTCAACTGCAGATGCTATTTTCTTCAAGGATGGGTTACAAACTATTAATAATTTTCAATGGATTTAACTACATCTGATATGTAACAAATCAATTTTGAATAACTTTCATTTTTCTTGTCTAGTGGCAAGCTACTCTTGCTATTATTTGGGTTTTTTCATTTTCTTTTATTTGAAAAAAAAAGCTAATCATACATCAAATTGCCTATATTCTTTTTAGGTTGAAGTAGGGATAAATCTTGTTTGCAGATGAAGTGCTTGATGTGGTCTGGTTGGGCATATATAGAAATGAAGAGAGAAACTGTTTCTGAAAGGACCGCCTCTCCCCAGTTATGTCTTCCTGGACCATCAAAACAGGAAAGCAAGGTATGTTGCAGATCCCATCTATTAGAAACGTACATCTAGCAGGATCAAGGGAAAGGCTTTCTCTATGATGTCTCCCTCCCTTTGGAATATCATTTTCCTGAAGATAAGTGACCCCCACCTTGATATCTTTCCAGAAGGCCCTGAAGATGTGGTTCGGTTAGCAGGCCTGGGGACCACAGGTTGATACGGAGCTGATTTGGATTAGGGATTATGGGTTCTTCCCTTGTAAAATTTTAATGCTGCAAGCCACCAGAGTTACCATGTGTGGGATACCATATAAATTTGTTAAACAAATAAACAAACAAACAAGATAGAATTAGCTATGTTCATGTTATAGATAAAAACCTGTTATTCTTAATGGAAGCCTGAAGCCCCACACCCTGTGACTTCTCTAATTTTAGGTGAAATACATTTTTCCTGGAAACTTTTAAAAATATTAGTTGAAGGAAGCAAAATAAAAGGTAAGGAATCAGGAATCTTAATCCTCCACCAACAATGCCCCCGAAGTGGTAGCTAAACTGCAAATTGTACATGGTACAAAGGGTTCTATGAGGTTTGCATTGAAAGATCTGAACTAGTTACCATTTGTTTACTAGATACAATTTAAGAGTTTGGTAGTAATGTTTAAGATCTCATTGGTTTTCACAGGACTGTTCTTCCCATTATCAGTCTGTCTGGTTATTATGATCTGCAGGAGAAGCTATTCTGAAGATTCTCCTGTTGTCATTAATCCAGCAAATGGGAAACAATCTGTTTCTGTGACATTCTAAAGCACAGGTGTCAAACTCGCCACGTCACATCACGTGTCGCAACGTATTGCGACTCTTTTAGCATTGCCGGCAATGGGGTGGGCGCGGCTTCGGTATGATGAAACCGGCCCACGGGCTGGCAGTTTGACATCCCTGTTCTAAAGCTATGAAATTCACCACCAAAAGCTATGAAACATACTGTCCATTTGGCTTCCCTTCTCTGAGCATTTACAAAATCCATACATTTTCTCTTTTTTTCAACAGGTTGCTAATAACTACATGATTTAGCATTCAATTATTTTAGATTGTGTTTTTAAATTTTGTTAGTCGCCTTGGATAGTCATTGGAATACAGAAGCAGGATCCCATTACAAAAAAATCCCAAATATATATATATTTTTAATTTAGATATCTTTTGTTGGTACAGATTGTTTCTGGAAAATAAATCAGTTGTCTGAATTAATTCTTGAGAGTTTGGTGTTATATGAACTTTCGCAGACATCCCTGTAATAAGCCAGAGTTCAGCAACATTTTGGTGCCGAAGGGCTCTTCTTAATTTGGACAATCCATGAAATTTACTGTGGGCAGGCAATTATACAAACTGGTGTTTTGCTTCTTGCTCAAGGGATGTTTGGAAGTCTCTCTGTTTTCAAACTGTGCTTAAGCCTATTGTAAAACTTTCAATATAAAGCAATAGTGATCAGATGAAGGTTCTGGAGACATAAACAAGTCATCCATCTCTGTTATAAACCCAGGCAACAAAATTGCTTATTGAACTATTTTCAGCAATGGAGAAGACCAAAGAAACAATTTAACTTACTGTATTGTGCACCGGCTGAAATAAAACTTCAGATATCTGTCTGAAGTTAGATACATGTAGTCCATAAAACATTAGGTCCCAAAAGTATTCAAAGCTTTAAAGACTGTTTTTATGAATTTATTATGAGCCTTGCTACCAATCTCATTTATATTAGAAGCTATTTCAGGACTGCTCCCATAACATGAATCAGCATATTTTTCTCACACAGGACAACTATTATTCAGAAGAAAATCATTTCTGATGTTTTGCGTTTATTTGAATATCCATTTGGTGATGGAGCAGTGGTTAGAATGCAGTATTGCAGGCTAACTCTGCCCACTGCTAGGAGTTCAATCCTGACCGGCTTGAGGTTGATTTAGCCTTCCATCCTTCCAAGGTTGGTAAAATGAGGAGCCAGATTGTTGGGGGCAATATGATGACATTGTACAACATTCAGAGAGTGTGGTAAAGCACTGTGGAGCAGTATATAAGTCTACGTTCTATTGCTATTGCTATCTATCAAAAAGAAATTTTGTGTATATAGTTTAGATTGCCATTCAAAAATGAAAACTTAATCACTGTAGAAAACTTTATTTTTATTAGAAAAGATAGCATAACAAACTTAGATTGATATAGAGTTTTATTATACCCCAGCCCTTACTCATGGGCACAGCATCCTAAAATGTGATTGTATACAAAGACAAGCCAACTGAGTTTATAATGACTATATTTGTACACAGTTCTCATGTCTTTGTTATACTGCATCGTTCCACATGTAATAACATTGTGTATTAATGAAAACAGTAACTGCTATTCTAGAAATTAAGCAGGAAGCAAAGGAGCATTTTCTGGGTATACAAATACAGTACTATTTTCCGAGTAGCATCATGCAGTAGCAGATCACTTATAGTTTTCGCTATGTGCCTTAATGCCACCAGAGGGAACTGTTAAGACTTAACTGCTAGTCAGTGAAAAAAAGATTGGCATTTAAAAAATAAGGTATAAAAAGAGCAAGTAGAGCTAGGAGATTCTTTGCACAGGCTCAACTTGCACATCAATTGCACCCATTTTTGGATTACAATGTCTTACTCACTACAATTCTTGTCTTAATCAACTCCCTGTTATATTACTGTCATTTGCTCTACATGAGGCTGCCCTAGAAGAGCATTCAGAAGTGATAACTGGTCCAGAATGCAATGGTGTGGGCTGTTTTGCATGTTCCATTATACATCCATGTAACACCTCTGCTCTGTAAGCTGCACTGGCTTCCAGTGGGTTCTGGGTGCAATCCAAAGTGCTACTTGTCATCTATAAAGTTATCCATGACAAAGAGCTGGGGTTATTTCTGGGACAACCTATTTAACCATTTCTTCTCATCCAACCAAAATTGGCCAACTTGGCATGTTCCAGGTCTTATCAATCAAACAGGAATCATGCTCTCTTTGTACCTACTCTGAAACAGCATTCTCCTGGAAATCTAGATGGACACAGTACTGTTGGCTTTTTCTAAGACATTACACACTTGAATGTTTCCATGGCATTTGGACCGGGAGGTTAAGTGAGCTCCATAAATTGGCTGTTAAGTACTATTTTACTGATGAATTGGAAATATTTTTTTCATATCCTGGCACAGAATATATTTTGAGAGGACAAACGGACAATAACATTATATTGTTTTATAAGCTATGCTATTGTCCCTTTGATTTTAATTTTTGTACACTACCTAGAATCAACTTGGTGAAATAAAAGGCTATAAATCGTATTAATAAATAAAATATTTTTAACTGAATATTAAAATCATTTAAAATCTTTTTATATCAGTTATTTTCACAAAAGTTCTTCCAGACATCTGGAAGAAATATCTGTTTTTGACTGTTATTTAACTATTTTTGAGGGTTAAAAAAAGGTAAAGGTAAAGGTTTCCCCTGTCCAGTCATGTCTGACTCTAGTGATGTTCAGCTCTGTTTCTTAGCTGAGGGAGCCAGCGTTGTCCGAAGACTACTCATGTGGCCAGCCTGCTTATATGCTGTTACCTTCCTCCCGAAGTGGTACCTATTTATCTACTCACATTTGTATACTTTCAAACTGCAAGGTGGTCAGGAGCTGAGTCTGGGAGCTCACCCCATAAGTATTACAACACCTTACAGACTAACAAGTTTATTATCCATAATAATGCAAAAACACATTTGTTAATAATAATAATAATAATAATAATAATAATAATAATAATAATAATAATAATAATAATAATAATAATAATAATAATAATAATAATAATAATAATAATAATAATAATAATAATAATAATAATGATAATAATAATGATGATGATGATGATGATGATGATGGTGATGGTGATGATGATGATGATGATGATGTTGGAAGGGACCTTGGAGGTCATTTAGTCCAACCCCCTGCTCAGGCAGGAAACCCTATATCATTTCGGACAAATGGTTGTCCAGTCTCTTCTTAAAAACTTCCAGTGTCGGAGCATTCACCGCTTCTAGAGGCAGGTTGTTCCACTGGTTAATTGTTCTAACTGTCAGGAAGTTTCTCCTTAGTTCTAGGTTGCTTCTCTCCTTGATTAGTTTCCATCCGTTACTTCTTGTCCTGCCTTCAGGCGCTTTGGAGAATAGCTTGACTCCCTGTTCTTTGTGGCAGCCCCTGAGATATTGGAACACTGCTATCATGTCCCCCCTCGTCCTTCTCTTCATTAAACTAGACATACCCAATTCCAGCAACCGTTCCTTATATGTTTTAGCCTCCAGTCCCCTAATCATCTTTGTTGCTCTTCTCTGTACTCTTTCTAGAGTCTCAACATATTTTTTACATCGTGGTGACCAAAACTGGGTGCAGTATTCCAAGTGTGGCCTTACCAAGGCATTGTAAAGTGGTATTAATACTTCACGTAATCTTGATTCTATCCCTCTGTTAATGCAGCCTAGCACTGTGTTGGCTTTTTTTTTTACAGCTGCAGCACACTGCGGGCTCATATCTAAGTGATTGTCCACTTAGATTGTTCAAGTCTGTCCAGATCCTCCTGTATCTTAAGCCTGTCTTCTGGAGTGTTGGCTATTCCTGCCAGTTTGGTGTCGTCTGCAAATTTGATGAGTTCCCCATCTATCCCCTCGTCCAAATCGTTGATGAAGATGTTGAAGACCACTGGTCCCAGAACAGAACCCTGGGGCACCCCACTACACACTTCCCTCCATGTAGATGCGGTTCCATTGAGGACCACACACTGAGTACGGCCGGTCAGCCAGCTACGAATCCATCTGGTGGTGATGCTGTCTAATCCACATTTTTCTATCTTATCAAGTAGTAGGTTGTAATCTACTTTATCAAATGCCTTACTGAAGTCCAAGTAAATTATATCCACAGCATTCCTCTGATCCACTAATTTTGTCACTTGGTCAAAGAATGCAATAATATTTGTCTGGCATGATCTGTTTTTGACAAACCCATGTTGGCTTTTAGTAATGACTTTGTTTGCCTCTAGGTGTTCGCTGATTCATTGTTTGATTATGTGAAAGTTTAGATTAGATAACCTTTATTGTCATTTTTGTTGTTATTGTTTCAAAAGACTGATACAACTTAGAAATTCATAATGTAATAAATAGTTTAGCATTCCCCAACCTGGTGCTCTATGCAAGTATATGATCTTATCTCTAATGATATCAGTTTGTTTATTCACATGCTGTCCATTCCCAAAAGCTGTAGGCAGCTAATGATGTAAACATATAAAAAATAAGCCTAGAATCCCCCCAATAAATATAAATATAAAAATCAAAGAAATAAAACTTCATTTGCACTATCCCAATCATAATCTTCATAAAATTTGGGAATTCTCCTGAACTCATAGCTCCTTTTGAGGAGCAGGTGGCAACCAGGCCAAAAGGGCCTTTACACAGCTTTATGCTGTGCATCTTTTCCCAGATCTGCTCTGGGCTGTGCTCACATTCACTCATGCCTTAATCATCTCTGAAATGGACTACTGCAAGGGACTGCCCTTGAAGACCATGTGGAAGCTCCAACTGATGAAAAATACAGTGGCACAGGCACTGTGCACCTCAATCAGCTCCACTATTCTGCATTGGTTACCAGTATTCTTTAGATTGAGTTCAAGGGACAGCTTAAAATGGACCAAATTATTTGAGGGATCACCTCTCCCTCATTACATCTACCCATCCTATTAAGTCCAGTAGAAGCTCCACTTGCCTGTTATGGAATATCATCCAACAAGCCCTGGAAGAGAATCTGTAGTGCCCACTCTTTGGAACATCAACTGACTCAGAAATTAGATTGGCCCCAAACCTATTTTCATTTCATAAGCTTTAAAGATGTCATTCTACCACCAGGTGTGGGGATACAGGTATGTAGAAGAGGCTCCAGAGTGGTTATATTGATTATTGATGATGGTTTTTTTATACTTCAGCTGTCGATTGTTGAATGGTTTTATATAGTTTTAATATTGCTTTAGGTTCTTTTATATAGTTTTGAATTATTGTAAACCACTCAGAGTCATATATTTGAGACAAGCATTCATATAAATTGAAATAATAAATAAATATGTTGTATGCCCACCTGCACATCACAGAATACCCTCCTCCTGTGCAAAACATGTACTGGTAGGACTTTCAGGGCTTTCCTAGTGTGGGTAATAGCCATACTGGCTGGGGAATCAAGGGAAATGAAGTCTATCACAATTGGAGGGGGGCAGTTTAGAAAGCCTAAAGCAGACATGTCAAACTCGCGACGTCACGTGATGGCGTGCAACGTATCAGGACGGTTTTGCCATTGCCGGCAATGGGATGGGCGTGGCTTCTGCGTGACGCGTCCGGCCCATGGGCTGGCAGTTTGACACCCCTGGCCTAAAGTAATATATGAAAAGCTTTCTAGTAGCACAACCAAAGGCATTCTATAAGTTTTTTTAAAAAGTTTTTATTGATTTTTTAAATACAATTCAAAAGTACTTATTCAACAAACGTGTTGTCTGAGTATATCATTCACTAATACAAATTGAATTCCTAATCCCTTATTCTTTTCTCCATCCATTGATAAAATAAGTCCCAAATTTGAAAGTATTCTGTTTCTTCTTTTTCTTTCAACCTCAGAGTAAGTCTGTCCATTACTGCACAATCTAGTATTTTTTTAATTATTTCTTCCTCTGATGGTATTTCTTCATTTTTCCAATATTGTGCGAATATGATTCTTGCTGCTGTTATCACATGTAAAATCAAGTACTGTATATGCTTTGTTTGTCAAGCTTTTCTGGCATTATACCTAATAAAAAAAAGTTCAGGTTTAAAATCTACATGTTTTCCCAATATCTTTTCTAGCCAAGTATGTATTTTTGTCCAATATCTCTTTGCTTTAACACATGTCCACCATACAAGATAATATGTACCTGACTTGTGATTACATTTCCAACATCTATCTGACATATTTTTAAACATCTTTGCTAGTCTTGCTGGTGGCAAGTGCCATCTATAAAACATTTTATATAAGTTTTCTTTGTAAGAGGTTGGCATTGTCAATTTATAATTTCTTTCCCACAGGCTTTGCCATTTCTCTTAATCTATATTGTATCCAAAATTCTTTGCCCACATTATCATTATTTCTTTTACTTGTTCATTTTCCATTTTCATGTTCAATAAAGCTATACATTTTCTTAATTAGTTTCTCATCAGAGGTTAATAATATCTGATCAAACAAGGTCTGTTCCTTATAAAATCCTTATAGTTTAACATCTTTGTCATATCTCACTTGTATTTGTAAATACGCCCACCATGATAAATCAATACCCTGATTTTCCATCTCTTGTTTAGATTTTAAGTTCCCTTCAGAGTTTAGAATATCTTTATATATCCATATTTTCTCAAGACTAACTAAATTTGGATATACAAATGCTTCCATTGTTGAGAGCCATCCTGAAATTTTCAAGTAGATTTTACATTTTATTTTTTCCCATGTTAGTAATAATGAATTTCTAATATAGTGGTTTTGAAAATATCTATGAATTTTATTGTGTGCCAACTGAGTTGTAAGTCATGTCCCTCCAAATACAACAACCTTTTATTTCTAAGAGTTATCCATTCTCTTACCCATGTTAGTACTGATGTTTGATAATATAAAACCCACTCTGGCAAGCCAAAACCTCCATTTTCCTTAGCTTCTTGTAACATTTTCAATTTAATTCTAGCTTGTTTCCTTGCCAAATAAATTTTAAAATTAGAGAATTAAAGTCTTCAAAGATTTTTTTCTCCAGTTTTATAGATATCATTTGAAGTAGAAACAATATTTTGGTAATATATTCACTTTCACCGTATCAATTCTTCCTAACATCAACAGTTGCAAGTTTTTCCATTTTTCCAAGTCAAGCTTTATTTGATTCAGTAGTTTTATATAGTTATCTTCCTTTATTGTTGAACATCTTGCTGTCAGGTATATTCCCAAATATTTAACTTTTTTGACTATTTGTAATTCTATTTTTTCTGACACTTGTTTTTTTAACTATCACTTTAGTTTTTTCTCTTCAGTCCTGCTATCTCTCCAAACTGTTCTATCTTTTCCAATAATTTAGGAATCATCTGTAAATGTTCCTCTAGGATGAATACCAAGTCATCTGCAATGCTTGCAATTTATAAGTTTCATCTTTTATTTCTAGTCCTTTAGTTTCTGGATCTTGTCTAATATTTCTATTTAGAACTTCCAAAGTTAAAATAAATAACAATGGAGATAATGGACATCCTTGTCTTGTGCCTTTTCTTATGTTGAAATTCTTTGTATAGTCTCCATTTACAATCACTTTTGCTGTTTGTTTGTGATATATTGTTGTAATCATATTTATAAAATTTTGTCCAAAGTCCATTATTTTTAGTTGTTGAGTCATAAATTGCCAGGAAACAATATCAAATGCCTTTTGAGCATCTAGAAATACTAATGCCAATTGTTTCCCTGGATGCATTTCATAATATTCCAATATATCCATTATAACTCTTAAATTATTTTTTATTTGTCACTTTGGTAGAAATCCATTTTGATCTGGATGTATAAATTCAGTTAGCAATCTTTTCAGTCTCTCAACTATTACTGAAGTAAAGATTTTATAGTCCACATTTAGTAATGATATCGGTCTGTAATTTTTTATCTGTGTCAGACCTGAGTCCTCTTTTGGTATCGAAGTAATATTTGCTTCTGTCCATGTGTTTGGGAGTTTAACCTCCAATAAAAGTTCATTACACACATCTTTCAACAGTACACTTAATGTATCTTGTATATAGACATTTGTACAACTCTGCCGGGAGCCCATCTGGTCCCAGTGTTTTTTCATTTTTTTATCTTCTTATAGCCTCTGTCAGTTCCATCATTGTTATTTTCTCATTTAACATAGTTTTAAAGTTTTCTGAAATTTTTGGTAAATTATTTTTTCCATATATTGAATTGCTTTCTCCCGTGAAATTTCTTCTATATCATACAGTTTCTCATAATATTCTTTAATTATCTTTTTTATTACTTCATTTTTAAATTGTAAACAGCCCTAAGTTATTTATCCATTTTTTCTCCTTCTGTTTTTTAAGTTTGTAAGCTAACCATCTTCCTGATTTATTTGCATTTTCAAAAAAGTTTTGTTTTGCTCTTTTAATTTGCTGTGCCAGATTTTCTGATTCTATTAAATTTAATTTATGTTTTATTATTTCCATTTGTCTTTTCAGTATTTTATTTTGTGGATTTATTTGTAATTCTAATTCTAGTTTTTTAAATTCTTCCCTTAACAGTATATATTGTTGTCTTTTTTCTTTGTCTTTTTTACCATGTATGTTATAGCTATACCTTTAAAGTATGCTTTGGCTGTATCCCATACATTTTGCAATGTTGTATCTTCTTTTTTATTTTCTTTTTAAAAAAAAGCTCAATTTCTTTTGTTGCTAATTCTATAAATTCTTTCTCTTTTAATATGGATTGGTTCAAGGTCTATCTTAGGTTTTTTTGTATTCCTTTCCACGTCATTTTTAAAGGATTATAGTCTGCCCAAGTGCCTAATTCTATCTCAATCTCCTGCATATTGGTTCTTAATTCAGGCATCATCCAAATCATGTCAATTCTGGACCAAGGTTTGTGGCTATTTGAGTAAAATGTATATTGTAGTTTTTCTGGATTGGTTTCTCTCCAAGTATCTTGTACACCAATTTCCTCTATCATATTGAAAAAAGTCTTAGGTAATCTTTTTCTTCCTCATTTTCCTGTTTTGCTACTTTTATAGTCTAATGTCCCATCTACTATTGCATTAAAATCCCCTACTAGTGTTCCGGTTTGGTGTCATGATGAGATGGGTGAAAGAAATCAGGGCTCCAGTTTCCTAGCCCGATTTTGCTCCGTCTGGAGACCCCAGGGGTCGAAAAGTTGTCCTGGAAAGGTGACAAAGAGGAAGGGAAGCCTTGGGAGCTTGGAGCCGACAGTGGTCAGCCCAAATGAACCAAGGAACCTCTTCAAATGGATGGAAGAAAGGTTGCTTGTAAATGCACAGGCAGCCCAAGTCATAGACAACTGGGAAAAAAGCGAAGAGCCACAGCATGCCGCCAAACAGCTGATTGTCAACAATGTGCTGAGATCTGGGTGAGACTGTTTCTTATTTCTCTTCCCTGTGGACTTAAAAATAAAAATCTCCTGATTGGATAAATTTTTAAATCAAAGACCCCAGGAAGACTTGGGAAGAAGGGAGGCAAAAGTGGTGAAAATTTTTAAATGGGGGAACGAAATTAAGGAATACCAAAAAAATATATACAAAAATGAAACTGGGACAGATTTAAAGAAAATTGGGCTAACCTTCACAACGTGGGAATTTTTTTTTCATTTATTTTCTGTGAGAAAGCATTTTAAAAAGAATTTTTTTAAACCTGGAAATAGACAATACAGTAAATAAGGACATCTAGTGATGAGAGGAGATACTACAACAACAATAAAAGAACTGGAGAAATTGCTGACCTTGATTAACACCTGCTATAAACAAAAATAACTTTATGTGACTCTATGCTAGAAAAGACTTTTTACAATCATATCTTTTGACCCTGGATATAACCATAATAGAAACTAGTTGGAAATAGAGGGCTTTTTACATCTTTAAACTAACTGGAACATTTGGATTAGCCTAAAGGAGTTGGCTTGTTTCACGGTTGGATTATAGCCTAAGGCAGTTGGTTTTTTTTCCCTTCTTCTTCCTTTTCTCTTTGTGGATTTACAAAACCTGCTCAATTGAAAAATGAGTGCACCAAATCTTACTAAAATCACGAAAAAATCTTCTTCTGCACCTCCCTCTGGAACATCTAGCCCAGCAAGTCAGGGATCTATTGAAACAATGTTACAATGAGAAAAAACAAACAGCTTTCAAAAAGAGATGCAAGCCACACTACAGCTAATTCAAGAAACAATGCAGAAAAATCATGAAGAGACAAAAAATAACTTAGATAAGCTAAATGAGCAAATGCTTAACATAAGGACACCATTTGATTCCCATCAACAAATGATTGCCAAAAATGAACAAAGAATTCAGAAAATGGAAGATAAATCAGAAGAAAATGATAACAAAAATGGAGGCAATAATGGAAGAAAATGAAAGGCTAGAACAAGCAAATCAAAGCTTAGAAGGAGCAGTTACAGCCTTGGAAATGGAGAAAGCTCTACACTATTTAAGATTCCTAAACATATTTGAAGATAAAGAGGAAGATATAGCAGAAGTGATTATCAATCTACTGTCGGAGGCTATAAAAACAGATAGAGCAGAGATACAGATGGAAATAGATGAAATTCAAGCTATGCGAGGAAACACAAATTGCCTAGAGAAGTTCATGTAAGATTTCTAAAGAAAACAATAAGAGATGACATACTGAGAAGAGTTATGGATGACCCATTAAAATAAAAAACAAAGAAATTGTGGTGTTGAAGCAGATTCCTAAGAGAATAAGGGACACCCGAAAACAATATCACTTTTTGACTACAAAGCTAATTGCAAAAAGTGTAAACTTCAGATGGTTAATGCCAGAAGGGATCTTAATCAACTGGAACAATACAAGATATCGATTGGATTCAGTTTGGAAGGCAGAAGATTTCAATGAAAGGAACAGAGCATTCCTGGATGAAAGAGTACAACATCAACAAGAGGATAGAAAAGGCCAATAACAGACAGAACAAGCAACAGAGGAAACAATTACACAAATAGAAGAAGAGATAGAGAAGCCAGATCAAGAGGGTGAGGGAATGGCAAGACAACAGAGGACTACGAGATCAACAAGGCCTAAATATAAGTAAATAAAATGGAGAAGGAAAACGGATTTTTTTAAGTGAATATAAATGGACTGAATTCCCCATCAAAAAGGAATAGAATCTTTAAAAAATTGCAGAAATTAAATATTGATATAATTTGTCTGCAAGAGACACATATAAAAAAACAATATTATAAACTTTTGGAATACCCAAAAATTGGGAAACTCTATTATGCATCAGCACAACAACAAAAAAGAGGAGTAGCTGTATACATTAAAGAGACAATAGATTCTAAAATGATTTATTCAGATGAAGAAGGAAGAATTGTGATGGTAGAAATATTTTTACATAAAAAACAGATACTTTTGGTAGTAATATATGCACCAAACAATAAACAAGAAGAATTATATCAAAATCTTCATAGAAAAATAGCAGAAATGGCATTCTAGAAGTTTTATTTACATCTGTAATATATCTTATTATGAATTATTTCATTTTTTACTCATTCCAAATAATTAGCAGTAAACCAGATGAAAGTGAAAAGCATTAGCAATGCAACTCTGAATATTTCTTTGAAGATAAGATGAACTCCAGGTAATTTTACCACCAGTCCTCTCATTTACAACCTTTGCATGTCTATAAAGCAAAGGAAAGCTGAAGCAAGACCATAAGCACAATCACGATTTCATTTAGCAACTGCTTTGCTTAATGGCCAAGTTGCCAGTTGTAGTTGCTAATGAGGACTACCTGTACAGTGTAGCAGTGTTTTTATTTGCTGCTATGGAAAATAAGCCTATGACTTGCAGCATGCTGAGTAATGAGCATCATCGTCATCATGAAATTTGAAACATTTGAAAGTATCCCAAAGAGTATAAGAAGTACTGCCTTGTATTTTATTTAGCTGTTCACTTTGTAAGGCATTGCATTTAGAAAACCAGCATCACCTAAACTTTGCTAATTTGGAAAACAGAAATAAAAACAAGTTTCCATTGTGGTTGTTGAATTAAAATGTATACATAGTAAACAGAAGCAGGTGCAAAAGCTGAATTAGCAGAGCATTTGAAAAATCTGTTTACTTCTAAGAATTGTTAAAAGATTCTCCATTTGTTTTTTATCAATATGTTAATTAAAACCATTCTCTTTAAATGGATTTTCACTTTACCAAAATCTCTAGCTAGATATTCTTTCAGATTACCGAAGGAAAGCTAAAATGCAAAAGATGTATTAAACAAAATATACTATTTGTAGTTAGAAGGAAAAACTATATGTAATGGCCATGTTTCCTTTCATTTTACAATTCCGTTCTTGAAACAAAATAGCTAGAAATGAAATGGTATACCATTAATTATCATTATATTATCATTATCATTAATTATCCTTTCAGTTTCTTTAGGTATTTCACTTAAATACTACTTAAATGTGGATGGAAGAGAGAGGATGTAGGGCAAACCTGAATGGGTATCTTATGAGCATGGACATTAGTATCTAGGTGAGAGAAAGAACTGAGCACATGACTGGCAACTTAAACTATTAGTGTTGCAGACAGATACCCAAATAATACTACTAGTGTATATGCTAGTCATATCACTTGTATATTATACTGTTTAATTAATTAGTTTATATTTCATTTCTCAGCCTTTTCTTCTGGGAACCAATAACCTGAAATCAATCCAGAGAATCAGTGCTTTTTCATTAAACTGCTTTCTCTACATCTACGTGGGTTAATTAGCAGCAGTTCCATCCTTTATATAAGAGCATCCCTACATATCAACCTTATGCTATCATGGGGCTCCTTGATTTTTGCATGGGAATTGGGCTTGGCTTTAGTGTTCCACTATGAGCACTATTGTGTTTTCTTTGTACTACCCAAATACTTGTGTTGTTTACATTCAGTTTTGAACAGATAGTAATGAAATCACACTTCTGCTATTTTCCTTTGCATTAGGTATTCTTGCTGTGGCAGCTGTAGTAGCTTTTCTGGTGTATTCATCTTTGTCAAGGTATTCTAATTTTGAAACATAAGATGGAACACTTGGTTAAAGAGCTGAAGGAAGTTTGAAGATCAATCACACATGATGAACAAGAAGGG
This sequence comes from Azemiops feae, assembly GCA_023970755.1. Taxonomy (NCBI): domain Eukaryota; kingdom Metazoa; phylum Chordata; class Lepidosauria; order Squamata; family Viperidae; genus Azemiops; species Azemiops feae. The sequence goes on along the minus strand of JALGBA010000053.1, from coordinate 4,684,108 downwards.
TGTCATAATCCTAGCAACAAAGAAAGAAAGAGATTGCCTTAACAGAAACTCATGAGTTTTTCATGCTCATGGACCTATTGAATATTTCTTTGAAAAGTACTACATTTCTGGAACTTCACTCTATTAAGAGCATCAAACAAATTCTTTTTTCAAAGTCATTTCAACAAGGCCACTTTTTAGCAAGTGAGCAAATAAATTGTTTATCGGGGATTTGTTTCCTGACATCCATTTTTGAATTTCCAAATTATATATTTCCTCTGATAGCTTGAAAGTCACCTTGACATTTGAAACTTCAAAATAGCCACAAATCAATTAACTCTGAACTAGAAATAAATAAACTGAATTCTCAAAACTAAAAGAACTAATATAACGTCCTCCTTTAATGGAAACTCAGTCAAAAGAAAGGGGACTTGACTCCTAGCAATGCAATTCGTAACACAAGGTTCAGCAAGTTTCTTAGGGGATGGGACGTTAATATTACATTTCAAAACAGAAAGTATCACAAGATTGCCAAATCTCACCATAAACTAAGCATATTGACCCGGAACCCATCACACCAAAACATTGAAAGCTCACATTTGATGATTTCATGAATTTGGGTCATTTTTATTTTTATTATTTAAGAAAGTAATTTCTGAAAGAGAGGCACCCATAGGCATTATATTGCCATCCAATATAGGATCAATCCAAATGGGCAGCTGGAGGTGTTCCCATTAATGGAAGGAGAAATTAATTGACACAATGCAGCAATTAGAGTAAGACTGAAGAAATCTAGATTTATATCCCCACTTAGCCATAAAGTTCACCACATGGCACACTGGGCCACCCATCAGCCTTAACCTACCCCATATATGTTGTATTGTTTTCCTGACTTAGAAAGTGAATGCCAATGTAATAAATATAAATAAACTATGGAGGACATTTCTTTGACATGAAAGAATAGGTAAAGGCAAAAGAAACAGAACTATAGCCATATTTATATCCTGAATTAAAAAAGATGTATCACAATGCAGAGGAAATTATCAATTAATAACATGTCTAAAGGGGCTTTAGACTTTTGGATTCTGAAAAGGCCCACACAGGGTTATTGAAGTAAGAGTTTGAAGATACTTTGGAGTTCAACTAGCCTGACTTCCTCCTCAGGGTAGGAATATGCTATTATAACACCCAACAGATGGCCATCATGAAAAAGAGTCCATCACTTCCAGAGACAATCTGATCCAGCATTAAACATTTCTTACATTTAGGAAATCATGTCCAACTAAAATTTACTTCTTTTCAGGCTTAAATCACTGTTTCTTGTCTTGCCTTTTGGCAAAACTCTGAACAATTCTGCCCCAACTTCTACATAATAGCCTTTCAGATATTTGAAACCCTCTATTGTGTGTCCCAGTAATCTCTTCTTCAACTTAATGTATCTAATGCCTCATACATTTTTCCTTCTAATAACCCTTATCATCTTGGATCTCTTTTAAGTACACTTCAGTTTATCAATGTGCTTCCAAAACTGTAGTGCCCAGAAATGGACACAATATTCAAAGTGTATTCTAACCAATACAGAAGGCAATAAAGACTTCTGATGCTCTTGACTCTATACTTCTGTTGATGCAGCAAAAGACTGCATTTTTAAAATATTTTTTGTGGCTCCATCACATCATTGGCTCCTGTTCAGCTTGTGAACCAACAAGATTCCCAGATCCTTTTTACATGTTTGACTGTCCAGAATGATTCCTCAACTGGGTTGGTTTGTGACTGTAATAAAAAAAAAATCTATATTTTGCACATAGAGTCAGTTTGATGTAGTGGTTAAGGTAGTAGGCTAGAAACCAAAAGACTGTGAGTTCTAGTCCTGCTTTAGGCATGAAGCCAGCTGGGTATCATTGGGCCAATAACTACCTCTCAGCCCTAGGAGGTGGGCAATTGCAAACCAGTTCTGAAGTCTTGCCAAGAAAATCACAAGGACCTGTCCAGGCAGTTACCAGGAATCAACTGATTCAAAAGAATACATAGACAGAGACTTTTTATACATATACTTTTGTTTTGCACCAAAACACAGAACTCTGAAAAACCCAAAGGACAGTAGGAGTTGATGAGCTCTGCTCTCATCATCCTGGTAACAAGCCCACTCCTTTTCCTTCCTTTTTCTATCAACATAACCCCCCCAATCCCCTTTTGTTGCTTGAAATTTTCCTTGCCAGCCTGTTTCTTTAGACTTTCTAATATTCTTTTGGCAGGTATTTGCTACTTGTTGGAATATCATCTTTATGATTATACCTATTTTCCATGTCATGTACATCTCCAGGTTTTTTCTTAATTGAAAGCCCTCTATGCATCACCAATAGTTTGTTATGCTGCTGTCAAGTGCCTGGAATATCAGGAGATTCAGGCAATTCAAATGAGTATAAAAGATTTATGGCAAGCTTAAGCTCTCTACAAAAATCTCAGCTACTAACAATTAAGGAATCAGGAATTAAGAAGGCATTCAAGGTGGGCTGAACTTAGATCTCTTGCGGGTGCGCAGGGACTCTTGACCTATTACCAGGTTGACCCCTCCCTCAGGCTCAGCCTGGTCATCTCCTACATCTGCACCCTTTCTGTTTTTTTAACTCACTGGAATCATTGACAATTGTACTTTTTAAGATGTTTTTTAAAGAATATCCCAACCCTCCTATGCTATATTTGATCTGATTTTGTTTTCCATAAGACCCTAACAAGTACATCTCTACATTCATTGATATTGGCTATCCAGAAATCTAGTATGCATATATAGAAAACTGTCAATAAATCTTGATACAATCATATGATTACAATAAGATTTGGTGTAAACATAATGTACCAAAAAGCATTGCAAATATGTCTCTTGGTAATACAGAACTAGAAAGTAAAGACAGATAAAATGAAGAACTAAATTCAATCACAAGACTTTATGTTTGCATGCTTCTAATTTAGAATTAGTTAGAACAATTAATAGGACTCAGGGTAGAGAAGAGAAAAGGAGCAAGGAGCAGAACTCTGTCCATGCCTAACAAACAATTTCAGGAATTAAAAGGTCACAGTATGGTAAAATATGATAAATTTTACAGTATATTTTTTTAAAAAAATTCAATTACACTTTTAAAAATAACAGATTTTAAATTACACTTGAAAGTTTTTGCTCATATCTGTACTTTTTGGCAAGCTGGGTGCATTTGACTAATGCAACGCAAATGATAAAATGCATGTGCTATATTTTGTACATTATTACATTCAGACATAAATATATATCCTCAGGAATAAATATTGCCAAACAAGAATTATCATCCTACCCCACTTTCCTCTTATAGCTCTTATATAAACTATCACAATGCACAGCACTTTTATCTTTATATAAATACTCCACATAGTGAAAGCTTTCAGATTTGCCAATCTTAATTTTCTATTATAGAGACATTGTTTCTGATAACATATCACCTAGCCTGTAGAAACTTAGTGCAGGCTAATCACAGTATCTACTTTTTCCCTGAGGCTTTTAAAATACATTAAAAACCACCTTCTTTCTTGACATTGCTAATATCTTCTCAATTGAGGTTGCTGTGTTCTATAACATCTTTTACCCTTCTAGCAATGAATCTTTTTTTTTTTCAGAAATACTCCTGTGATACATTTTCTGGAAGCCAAAGCCTAAAAGACAAATGCCTGTGCAATCATGAAACAGTTAGAGTAATGATTGTTTCTGATTTTACAGTTTCACATTCTATTTCAAATGATAATACCATTCTGCCCAACCTTCTAAAAGGTGGATGATGGTTGGACACCTGAAAGATTAAAAACAACAGGTGGGACAGAGTTTCATTAGTTTGAGCTCAATCATTGCCTGGATTAATAATAGGCTTTTCTTACAATAGAATCTCTCATTATTTTTCACTTTTCTGCTGTCCTTTCCTGTCTATTCTATATGACTATTCCTTTCCTTTTCAACTAGTTTTTTTATTCACTTTCTATTTTAGTCAACTTTCTATTTGCCTGTGAGTATTGCTCCATTATTTCAGAGCATGGCTTTTGCCCTCTTATTTCTCCATCTTCTTGATTTGGGAAAAACAGCACATATTTTCACAAAAGTGGTTTACATTCTGCATTAATGCTGCATTCTTCTCCCTTTCTTTCTAATTGTAATATTTCTTTACAATCTCCATATCAATCACCTAATTAAAAACTGAAGCAGACAGAATGCTATACATTCTGTGTTGCATCTCCATATAATTTACATATCCTCTGTATTTAAGGCATGCATTAATTAAGGCTAGAACCTGAACTAGCCTCATAAAGAAATAGTGAGTCTACACCATATATAGTTCAATAACTGGATCTCCTTTGCACTACATTCTTTTTCTCACCTGGAAACTAATTATCAAGAGATAATCACATACTTTCTGTTAGCAAACATACAGATCCTGTAAGAGCAAATGATTTGTATCCTGAACTGTTGGCCCCTGTTTATTTGTAATTATCATATAAATGAGGAGCTTTCAATGACCTCCTATTTCCTATCATTTTTCTTTAAGCAATGAAGATGCACAAGTTAGACAGGTTGCAGAGAGTTCTGAAAGCAATTTGAATTATTTTGCTTTCTGGAATGCCTTTTCATTACCCAGAAATGTCGCTATAGCTATTATTAGCAGAGTTTTGCTAGTAATGTTAAATAACAAGGAGGCTGAAAAATGAGAAAGGACGATTTATGCAAATGAAACTCCATAGGTGTCAGGTAGGTTGCTATAGAAAATGTTCCTAAATCTGACAGAAGTAAACTTCAGTTTAATTCTAGTTAGCTTTCCTAAGCTAACATATTTTTTGCAATATTTTGAGTGGCTGGGGAGATTTGCTTCTGATACAAATTCAGTCAGGCCATTGAGTTCAGGCAGCACAAATTAATGAGGTATCTCTGAATTTTAATGACTTCTGCCCTGCAACCCAGCAAAGTTCATGTAACAACTGACAGAAAGACAGCTACAGAGCAAATCAGATGGGGGCAGAAGCAAACATCATATCACACAAGAGACTGCTGTTGAAGAAGAGAGCACAGGGCAACCAGCATCTCCCAGCAAAACGGTGATGCTTCATGTCAATTAGAGAAGACAGCAAAGGAAAAGAAGAGACCAACTCTTCAACTGGCCACCTACTGGCAGTGACTGCCAAAGCAGTTCCTGACCTATTTACAATCAAACTGAACTTCTGTAGTTAAGGATGCTTTCCTTTGCATGCAGCCATTATGTTGTGCAAGTGGATTTTACTAAATAGCATTCAGGCAACATTTTCAGGTTTTTATGTTTTTTATCTTTAAGGCAGCCTTCTCCAAGCCAGCAGCTTGGGGGGATTACATGCTGGCTAAGAATTCTAAACCGAACACATCTCAAGGTGCTGGTGTTTTAAGAGCTGCACAAATAAGAATGTGCAAGCTGGTTCAGCTTCCTATGCCATTGCAAGATTACATTTCTTATGAAATGAATACAGTATTCTTATGAGATGAACACAGGAAGTAGGGACATTGGCATAGTATACAGTATGGATAAAGTAAGACTTACCTGTTTCATAACTGAGTGGCAGAAGCAATGAGGAAGCATTTCTGTAAAAAATATTATTACAAATTGGTGCCAAAAGATGTGAACATTTAAAAGAGGGAATAGAAAATGAGAAAGAATAGTTTTTCATGGTTTTTTAGCAGGAGGCTATAGATTCCCAGACTCCTTTATTAGACAGGCTACTGGGTAATCTATGAAAGGACCACAAAAGAGATTGCTGATTTAATTGCAGATAGCAGAGAAAGGCAATCCATTTTTTCTGCAAGAAAAAAAAACTGGGAACTTGTCAGTTTGACCAACATGGCCACAGGGTTTCTAAAAATCCAGAAATCCCTGCAGCAGAACATTTATTTGAGGCTCTCCTATCTTTTTACTTCATCCCAGGCCAATACAATTTCTCCACTAAATTCAGTAAGCTAATAGGAGTTTGGGAAAAGTCCCAGACTCTACTATACTGGTATTGTCCTGCATGCAAAGAATCGATCCATATGACCATTCCAAGTACTCAGTCATAATTTGGATAGGACTTTCAAGGAATGGATTACTTGCCCTTTACTATCCTTTTTTTTAAAACAAATCTTAATAATTATGACAGCCTATCCAAAATATTATATCTTATGAAGAAAAAAGACAAATTTATTTATGTATGCATTTATTTAGAAGATTTTATAGCCATCCAATGCATGTAATTGAAAGTTACATAATAAGTCCCTATTACAATAAAATGTATAATATTTACAAACCCAAATCCATAAACTTCACTTCCTAAAAGGTGGGCTTAACTATCATCCTGGTATCATGTTTTTAAAGATTCTGTTAGTTTGATTGCTCTAAGGCAAAAGTATTCTTTTGATTCTACCTTCTGCCTTCTTTCAAAACCTGAAAAATAGAACATCACAAATTCAGAAATTATAATTTCTGAACACTTTTTAAAAATAAAACATTGCAGCAGTAAGGCTGAACTCTAAGAAGGAAAGGATGAGGAATTTTACCTTTCATGTGTTTCTTTTTCTACTGATTATTTCTCTCCCTCCCTGTCTTTCTCCCTCTATCACCACACTGCCCCCCATACCTACTCAGATAAGTTTATAATTATTGCTATGGGGAAAATATTTACTTGTGAAATAAAGTACTGTGAATGATCTAACAATATTGCATTGTATTTATTTTTCTAGAAATCATCTGGATATTAGCTACGAGTATAGTCTATCTGAGCCTAATACTTTCCAAATATGCTTCTTTTATTTAGTTACCAGGAATTGCGGCCCCAATATAACAATGAGACTCTGGATTTAGGAAGGTAAAACTAGGAACTCTTCGTAACTTCAAAGATTCCAGATAGGAACATTCTCACCTCTGGAAATCTGGAAGGTCCTGACCTTTCCCAAGATTTTGGAGACTGGTTGTTCCCCCAGGCATTTGGGCCAGACAGTTAGGCAAACCTGGCAGTTGATGTGGTCTTTTTATGATAGTGCTTTATTGCCTTAAACTCTGGTATCAGGTCTATGGAGATTCTCAGTCATCCAGGTATGATTGTCCCAAAGGTGCTTTTTCCAGGAGGAAACTGGACTTTCTTGTGTTTCTTTTGAAGACGTTTCGCTTCTCATCCAAGAATCTTCTTCAACTCTGACTAGATGGTGGAGAGTGGAAGAATTTATATTGCTTTTAGACAGATGGTCATTTGCATTCCTTTAGAGAGTCATTGAAACCATTTTGGAGGTTTACCTGTGTCCTCAGGGTCACATGAGAAGTGCAAATGTATGTGGAGCCTTCTTGGCCACAGGATGTTTTCTGCCCTGTGTCCCTTCACTGTTGAAAACAGGCACAGGCTATTGGGGATGAGTCTGTGCTGTCAAATGGTTCCTGTAGTCTGCACACACAGAAGGCTACACACACATTTGCACTTGTCAGGTTACCCTGAGGACACAGGTAAACCTCCAAAATGGTTTCAATGACTCTCTAAAGGAATGCAAATAACCATCTGTCTGCAAGCAATATAAATATAAAGGGAGTCAAGCTATTCTCCAAAGCACCTAAAGACAGGACAAGAAGCAACGGATGGAAACTAATCAAAGAGAGAAGCAACCTAGAACTAAGGAGAAATTTCCTGACAGAACAATTAATCAGTGGAACAACCTGCCTCCAGAAGCTGTAAATGCTCCAACACTGGAAGTTTTTAAGAGGAGACTAAACAACCATTTGTCTGAAATGGTATAGGGTTTCCTGCCTGAGCAGGGGGTTGGACTAGAAGACCTCCAAGGTTCCTTCCAACTCTATTATTATTGTTGTTGTTGTTGTTGCTGTAGTAGTAAATCCTTCCACTCCCCACCAGCTAGTCAGAGCTGAAGAAGCTTCTGAAGAAAACGTCTTCAAAAGAAACACAAGAAAGTACAGTTGCCTCGTGAAAAAAGCACTTTTAGGACTCGGGTATCAAGGTTGTTTGTTGTAGCTGTTTTTTTAATCTTTGTACACTGCCCAAACTACAAAGTATACAGATTATATGGGTATATATATATACCTTGGGGTAAGCTGTGCTAACATCTTGTTAGCATGACATGATAAAGCATCCTAATATCCCCATCATTTATTAGCTATTTCCTGTAAAACTGATATTTGCAGCAAGCCCTATAGTCTATCTGTAAGAAATAGTGATAAAATGATAGAATGGCTGTAAGATAACCCACCAAATGTGAAAAGGTAAAGGGAATAATTCAAAACATTACTAATGAGAAGCAGATGGATATTTCAGCACCAGGCTTATCTAGAAAAAGGGCAGTCAGCCCTTCAGACTTGCATTTTGGGAAAAGGAGTTTCAAACAACTCAGAAAGATCTTACCTTAATGAATGATAGGAGATTTATTTATTCAATTTGAAGATTCTATACCCTAATTCTTTATTTCTGCTCATTAAACTTGAACTCTACTATTAGTGACTTGGCACTTTTTTTTTAAAAAAAGTACATAATGTAATAATATACAGGATTAATCTTAACGTCAGTTTTTCTACTATAACACTACCCACCTTAAATCAACAGGGAAATAGCTAAATCCAAATGAGATAGTTCTTTGGCTACAGCATTTAAGAGATGAAGCCAGAACAGTATCTAATGAAGGCAAGCACTTCAAGATCTAAGGCAGATTTTAATTAAGAAATGGAACTATCGTGCCAACTAGTTTTAATAGAATTGGATCAAAACCAGAATTAAAAGACCAATTAACAATCTGTATAACAAATGAGTAAACATCTTCAGTACACTATTTGCAGAATGAGAATATATCAGAGAGGTGTAGAACATACTTTTTCCTCTATTATATTTATTAAACTCATTTTTGAAAGAGATTGAAACACCTGGAAATGAATCTTGCTGGCTAAAGTATCATCATTCGGGCTCCCCATCTCTTTCCTCTCTCTGGATTATGAGCAGGTTAATAAACTCTTTCAGCCATATTTAATGGACCCAGAGCATCAAACTGACTTAAGCAAGTCTCCAAGCCATCTTTAAAAGCCTAACATATATAATTACACCAACTGCATTGCTTACACAGCTAGAAGCTTCTTAAGAGCCTTTATTTTGGCTACCCTTCCTTCAGCTGCCTTACACTACAGGGAAATGTCCTGACTGAACATCTATACCCTAGAATGCCAGGCAAGTTAAACCTGTCAAGTATGTCCTCCTCCCCTGCTTCCTTTTCATCTTCTAGGTCCTCAGGCAGATCAGACTCATTCTGCATCTCTCTACTACTTAACCACACCCTCATAAGACACAATACTGCAAAGTTCTCTACAGCAGAATGCAAAATTTGCTGGGTAGTGACCACTGAGGTAATCAGCCTTGACACACTCTTGATGTTAGATTGTTGTCTCTAATACCCAGTTATATACCAATGCTTAATTTCAATTTATTTTTTATTATAACTTTTTAGAAATCACAGTATATTTATCTTATAGTCACGCAAATGTTAACTCAGTTTTAATTTCAGTTACCCAATAGCTTTTTGCAAGTTTTACTTTTATGCAATCCTGTAGCTTTTTACATCTTGAAATGGTATAGTCACTTTCTGCACAAGATGTACACATACCTTTATGTTATAATTGTTAATTCCACAATATCTATATTTTTAGTTTATGCTGTTCACAGGCCAAAATAAAAATATTGGATTGTGCTGATTACAACATATCCACTTCCAAATATCTGGCTAACAATAACGATGATCTGATGACATTGTTTTTCATAGGCAAAGTAACATCAGCAAATGGCTGTGCTCATGCACATTCATAGGATCCCCTGGTGGAGGTGAGGGCTAGCATGTTTTTTTCCCCAAACACCATGGTCTCAAGAAACAGCTGTAGTGAATTAAAGAGCCATATTTTAAAATGTCTTCAGTGCTCTGAAGTGATACTAGCCAAGGTAAAGGAATAATAATAATAATAATTTATTAAACTTGTATGCTGGTTGATTCAACAACTCTGGGCAGCTCAAACTAATCAAACAATAGTGAATGATAGGCTTATTCACAAAGGCACTAGCACTATGCATATTGCAACATTATTTGGAAGATATGCTTTGGAAAATAGGAGTGCAGTAATTCTCTACTATTCATTGAAGCTGCTTTTTTTTTCCAGGCTTCGATGCAATAATGAGGGGGGGGAAGTTGTGACGGTTTCAAAACTCACATTAACTTCAATGAATTGATCTATTAAAGCAGCCTCATTTTCAGTGTCCCCAGAAATCTGAATCCCTTTCAAAGCATGCCCAACTCTAAAAGTAATCTTGCTGTAGCTGTGCAAAGCATCTGTCCTTAAAACATGCAAATGTTCATCCATGCATGCACACTCTAGGAATAAGATGAAAGTGAATCATCCATCGTTTTCTATGCTGGCTCAGGAATTCTGGGAGTTGAAGTCCACAAGTCATAAAGGAGCCATCCTTCCCAACCTCAGGAGAAGAATATAAATACTTACTTTTTTAGTGTTTGCCATATCTATACCTCTTTCAGTTGAATTAAGATAAATTACAGAACCTGATCCCTAGATCTTTCAGCAATAGTTTAATACTCTCCATTTAATATTAGCTCATTATAAATAGTAGTAATTTCTGTAGGAGTCAGGTGAAAATAACCTGCCAGACTAGCACATCTACTGATTTACACATGGCTCCTAATCCTGTGAAATTAGTGTACACCTCTTTCCTTCTAACTTTTCACTCAGTTTTGGCAGCCTGTACATACGGAGGGTTACCATAGCAACTAGCTCCTGTAAGATACAAATAAATAAATGGTTTGAAAGATATTATCACCATTCTCCTTAACTATGAGAAGATAATCCTTTATTTTAAGGGTTTGATCTAACAGTGCTTAACAATCTTATTATGCAGTAGTAGTTGTAAAATCTACCTTGACTTAGAGTTTGCTAATTGAAACCAAAAGTATATATGAAACACCACTAAGTGTAACCATTGTTGATGGAAAGACAGTTATTAATGTTATTCACTTTAATAATTAATTGTGACTTGAAGTAGAACAGAAGACTTCTACAAATAATTAAAAAAATAACTTCATCTTTGAGAATTGGATTTTTGTTATCCATTTCATATTAAGAATCAATCTGTTAAAAGATAGGTAAGAATAATAATATATTTTCCTTCTATATTATGGTTTTCTATTAAGGTTTTTCACCAATATTATTTAAGTAACTCTGAATTAAAGCTGTTGCATGCAATTGAAAGCCAGAGTTTATAGAATACCATGAAAGTGTTCCTACACTTCCTACACTTTCTAGTCTATTCTAGTCCTCACCGCAGAGACACTGACCATTCCAAACACAAATCTTTCAAACATCTGATTACATTTTTTCCCCAAAAGACTTATTTGCTCACTTTTATATTTGGCATATATATTTCTCTAAAATTCGGACTTCCACATAATAAATAGTTTAAAAATAATTGTTATTCAGGTGTGATGTCTCAATATAGTTTTTCTGTACAACATATGTAACTGTGTTTATTTAAAATCAATATTAATGCCATTCTTGCTTATGATAAATTCCAAAAGAGAGTATTTCAGAATTATATACATCATGAATTCCATCTAACTTTACGTAAAATTTCACGAAGGCAACAAAAAACTGAGAAATGTTTGCAAATAAGTTTAAAGAGAAACAAGTAACTGCAATAGGATTAAAATTCCATAATGAAACATTACGTACATTTTCTCCAAAATAAGACCACCAAATGCAGTAAGGATTACCCCCTAGTAAGTATGTGAAGGATTAATCCATTGGTTTCCTTTTAAAAAAACTCTAATTGCATGGTGGCGATTGGAAGCTCAACATATATCCTATGCTGGGAAAAGCAGGGAGGAAATTTTGCGAGTGATGAACACATTTATCTTTTCTTTCTCTTAAAAAGTAAGGACAGAGGTCTATCTTTATATAGCTGCGCCTACAATTTAGAAATTTTATTCCCAGCATCTTCAGGAAATTCTCGTCATACAAATATATGTGCTGTATCAGGCAACTAAGTTTGGCTTTCTTTCAGCTTGACTAATTAGAAGGGGTTAAACAGACATTTAGCATTCTGTCCTTCATAATTATCTGATCTCTGCATCTAAGCTGGGCACTCATTATGGTACCTTGTTATTTTCAGATAGTCCTTAATAAGGTATTAAACTTCTTCAATGACTTTGAACTGATCGGCAACCTGAGGCTCAAGAGTATGTGTGAGTGAAGCACTGCTGTCCACAAGTGCCAAAAAATAGCAATTTTCCCTGCCATTTTTAAATGAGCCACAGAAAAAATATAAAATGCATTTAAGATATTACTGTACTGGGGGGGGAAGTCCCCTTTCCCCAAAAATAAGGGGGGGGACAAGAAAAATGGAAAGAATTACTACATTATATCCCCATCCTGTCCACATCCCCCCAAATTTAAAGCTCACTCAAAGGTTTTCCACCTGTGTCCTAAAAAGGAGAAACATCTTTCCTTACAGAACATAAAAGCAACTGATATCACTACCAGCACTATCAACACTTCTAGACTACGGCAGAGAGATAAGTTTCAGCTTGGTTCATTAAGCTGTTCTAACTATATTAGTATTATAGTTAAAAATATCAGCCATACTAAATGTTGTGATCATCAGCCTATTCACATCGCATCAGCTATCATTGACCAGTTATGCTCTTTGGGAATTTTCATCAGCCAAACAAAAAAGTCATTGTGTAGTATAATCTGACCTTTGGAATTGAAATATATAGATACCAGTCAGGGAAATTTTCAATCTCTCTCAACATTTGATCTTTGATCTCAAGGTTACAATACTTAACAGGGCCATTTTCAAAGGGCAATTGGAATTCATTCCAGCATGCAGTTATATTTGTCAGGGCTTCAACAAAGATTACAGGTTACAATTTAATACCAAAAAAATGTAAGTGTTCTATTTCAGCTATTAATTATTATGTATTTGGTGCTTTACTGCCAATTCCCATTATCTATAGTGTTTACGTGGGCTGTTCTTCCTTGTATTTCACCTCATGAATACATACAAATATTCTCATTTTCAAGTCATTGTGTTCATATAATGAAGGAAGATGTTTCACTCTACACCCATATTCATACCCTAATATATCTATTCAGTATATTTTATACTAAGTATATCACCTTATTATATCTTTACCTGCACCATCAGTAATAACAAAAGAACCTCTATATCTATTGGTTTAAAATAATGTACATACAAGTATATCTCAGAATACTGCTAATCTGAAACTGGTCCTTATCACTTCATCTGTTATTTTAGTTACCTAAACAAATCAATCAGCCATTATTCAAATCAGGCTAGAAAAATATTTAATACTCCCTTTCTGCCTTTTTAAAAAAATTGACTAACAATTTTAATTTTCATACATGTGGCATCAATCACCTCAAAGAAAAGAACAGCCATACTAAATGTTCTGATTATTAATACTCAAAACATATCCTCAAAAAATGGACTCAGTAATTGTTACCACACTTAGACTAATTATAGATGTTACCTCCAACTTATAAACAAAAAAGGATTTTTTTACCACCGGAAACAGGAATTTCATTTCTGAGAATACATCAGTTTCAATTCTTAAATAATGCTTACTACTTTGGCATCTTTGTCCATATAATTTTCTCCAGTTTTAGTGATAGAAAAACATTATAGCTTTTCTTGCTTGTGGGTGCTTCATCACTAGAGATTTTAAAGAAGAGATTGGACAACCATTTGGGTATGGGGTTTCCTGCTTGACTAGGGGGTTGGACTAGAGAGTCTAGGACAACTTGCCGTGGCTGACTCGCCGGACTGACTTGCCCTGGCCAATTTGTCACAGGACAACTCACCACAGGACAATTCAACATGGGATAACTCAAGAGAGGGACTATCCAGGCATGTTGCACTTGCTCCACTGCTTGGCCAATGGAATGCACACCATGGCTAATGGGCCACTGGATATCCACACTCTGGCTCACCCCAGCCTCAAGGACTTCTAACTTGAGAAAGTTCAAACCTAAAGCAAGACAATCAAATCTTTGATTAAAAATAAAAAAAATCAACTACTGTTTGTGTGAGGTTTTTTTATCCCAATAGCCTTTGAGAGAGTGGGGACATTTTTTATCCCAACAGTCCTTGTGAGAGTGGGGACATTTTCCTCTCATAAAATATCATATCATGGCATCTCATAAAAATCAATTTGCATAGATTTCACACACAATAACTATATTTGTAATTAAATGCAGACAACTCAAAATACATTTGTTTATTTTGTGGTATTTCTGTACTATATCAACTAGCTATAGTAACAGCTCAGAATAATACTAACACCAGTATGCTATTAATAGTAATACTAATAAGAAAATAAGAAAACATATCAGAAAAAATAACATCAAAAAATCACCATAAAGACATTGTTTTCTGTCTTCTTTAAAAGAGAGATCTGAAGAACTCAAAAGCTTGAAGATGCCTCTGAGCTGTAAATTATAGCTTTAGTATGAATTTATCATTACTTTTATGAAAAATATCTTAACTTTTTTCAGTCCAGATTGTCTGATTTTTTTGTATCTACTATAGCTAATTTTAGCAAATTTTGATTGATTATCCTAGCTGGCCAGTTCTAGTAGAAAAGCAGCACAACTGATAACAGCAAGTTTTCAATTCACAAAGTTATAATGACCTCTAGAGAACCAAAATGCCTAGGCATTTCAAAATGACAGCTGGCCCCGCTTCAAAGCCACCATTTAGGCCTAATGGGCCTAAATCACAACCACTCCCAATCATTTCCTTTATGCATAGCACAAAATCTATATAGTGATAAAACTCTGGGATCTCTAACCTTTAACCTCTTAAAATAGTATACCATAGGGCAACATTTTTGTACCTCAAATGGGCAAATATACAAAATGGGTCCAAAATCCAGGACCCATGACTCCTATGGGATTGAAATTTGCTAAATTTGTGGTAGCTTCAATGCTGTAGCACTGCCATGCCACCACCCATAGATATTTTCATTGGTACTAAGGTATACAGTAGTATCAAGGCTACTATTTTTCTTTGAAGTTTGTTGTTTAAATGAATAAGAACTGTAGCACTGGGTTGAGTTTTTATGGATAATGCTAATCTTAACTTTGGGATTTCTGGCTCATGCAATAGTGAACATTAGAGTTTGGTTTGTTAAAAAAACTTTTTTAAGGCTTTACAACAAAAAGAAGAAAACAAATCTTGTATTTTTGAACAACTGATAAAACCTTGACTATCTGTAATCTTACAACCCAATTTTTCACTACACTAAAGAAGGTTTATTTCAAATATTGAGTACAAATATTTTGTATACCTTTAACACACATGTTTATTCAGTAAAATTTTCATAACATTCAAAGGTGATCTGAAGCTTTTCATCAGATAAATTCCAAAATTTTGAAATATAATTTAGCAACACACTAATATTTTAAATCTAAACGATTCTTAGAACTTGGTTTATCATATTAAAAATATTTAACTAAATGACATGGTCAAATCATGCATGATAATATATTGTCAAATATACAGTATGTTGCATTGCCAATCATTTTTGAAGATTTACTGGGGAGTCCAATAAATCCAGACTAATTTTTAATGAATGAAGTTCATATTAAGATAATAAGAAATATACTTTTAAAATCTGAGACCACTCAGGTTTTATTGTAATAAAATTCTTTAAATGTCAATAAAATGAGTTTGTTTTTAAAAAAAAAAAAACTTTCTCTAATATGCTACTGTATAAGGTATAAAATCGGAACTTTGCAAATGGAATATTAAGTATTTTTAGGCACATTACGTTCTTCTGATTACTATGTATTGTAGCTTTAAATATACTTGGGCCATCTTTTACATAAATTGTCAATTGCTTACTTGGGTTATCTGACTTGGGTTAAGAAAATTAATACTATGGTAGGTGTTAGGGTGTGGTATGCATATATGTTAGGAAAAATCTTAGATCTTAGTTAAAATCTTGAGGTTTTGTTATAGGTGAACTTTGCATTGAAAAAGAAAATTAAGGCTATCAGTAACAAAAAAAAAAAAATCCATTCAGCAGCTCCCAATCTTTTCTATACCCCGCACCCCTAGAACACTTCTGATATATTCTTGCACCCCTTACAAACGTTTGAAATAATGGCAACGAATTATGCATATACACTATAATTTTGAAAACCCAAGTTTTCGCACCCCCTGGAATATTGTCTCGCACCCCCAGGGGGTGCGAGCACCCCTGGTTGGGAACCCTTGCTCTAATTCTTAGATTCATATTAATTTGACCAGATTATTCAATGAAACAGAAATATAACCTGAATTCCATCATATTTTAAATGCAAAGTACAACGTACCACTGAACAAAATATCAGACATAACATAAATCCAATTCTACCACCAATCATAAAATCATGCTCTAATAATTACACTGTAATGAATTTTAACAATAACCCCAATGAAATGGAACCTGTTCCAAATCTGTAACCTCAAGATATATTATAGAACAAGGCAAACTCTAGGAAAAATATCAATGGAAACATAAATTTATTATTACCATTGTCCATAAAATCATACTATAATGCTTCTCTTGACATTAATTTTAATCAGGGTCTTCACTAAAATGAAACTCTAACCCATCTTTTCCTATCTTCAAAGCAAATTCTATTGTAAAATTTAAAGCAGAACAAAATATCAACCATAAATCTGCTACTAACACTAGCCATAAAATAATACTCTAAATTGTGCCATTAATTTTAACAATAGAACCCAATTGAAAATATATCCAATTTCTAACCTCACTATATGTTCAAAACATATTACAGGTTAAAAAATAACACAGAATAATAGATCAATTGAATTAAATCTGTCTATCAATAATCATAAAATGGCACACTTAACTTTGCCTGACATTAATTTTTTACAAAAAAATTAATTGATTAATTAAACTATACAATTAATTCCAGTTTATCTTCAATGAATATTACATGATAATATTTACATGATAATATTTAACATTGAAAAAAATACCAACATCAAACATAAACTGAAGTCTACCCCTTCTCTGAAATATAGCCTAAATAATTATTCTGAGATTGATTTTAACCAGAATCTTCAGTGAAATAGAATCGTCCCTAATTTCATTGTACTGCCTGTGCAAAGTATAGTGCAATTTTTAGCCCAAGGCCAACTGTAACAGAAGTCTAAGACTGCTGCCAGTAAGTAGCCATTTGCATCATAAACTTCACATACATTTTAACCACTTAATCTTCAATGCAATGGAACCTTAACCCAAACTTTATCCTATCTCCAATGGAAATTGTATAAAACTTAATTTAAAACAATTCTAAGATAAATGTAAACATACAAATGATTATATCATCCTATAATATTTAGTCTTAAGTTATTTTTTTTCAAAAATTAAAATATTTTATTTTAATTTTATTTATTCATTTATTTATTCATTTTAAGTCTCAAATAAAATGAAATCCAAATTATGAATTTACTTATATTAAAAGAATGTTCTAATGAAAAACTTACCACAGACCAAAATATGAACAAAAATATAAATATAAGGCTGTCACTAATCACAAATTGCTCCAAAACACTTATTCTCTTTTAATTTCTATGAAAGTTTTGAATGAAATGATGTCCTGTTATTGATCATAACAATTATTTTAACCAGATCCAACCCTGCCTTTATATCAGCTCCAATTCAATTATAATGTGAAAATTGCCATAGTATAAAATATCAATCAAATATATAACACTGCTATTCATATAATAGCACCCAATAAATCTGATTCTAGCATTGATTTTATTAGAGTCTTTAGTGAAAGGGATCCCTATTTCTAATGCACAATGTAAAACTTACAACTAAACATATCAATCAAAATATAAATCAAACACTTCCATATCTAAGAGTACACCTAACAATAACATTTCACCCTCATCCTTATCTTGATATTAATTTTAACCAGTCTGCAATGTTACAAAACCTTGACCCTAAATTCATCCTATTTCCAATGAAATTATACTGTCAAAATTGCATAAAATATATAAACTGAAATATAAATGTAATGATACAACTAACCATAAAATTTACCCTTAAAATTTATTTGACCTGAGTCTTCAAAGAAAAGGATAAGTAACTTGTTTGGGAAGATATTTTATTCTGGTGTAGTTTTTATCCTATAATTTGCATTGGAAAGAAGATTAAGGTAGGTTAACATGGGATTTCACCGAAGAGTAGATTAAAATAAATTTCAGGATAAGTATTAGAGTGCAATTTTATGTTTAGTCATGCTTTTAAATGTATATTTCAGTTGATATTATGTTATAACTTTCATTTTACACTATAATTTTGATTGGACTTAGGATGAGTTAGTGTGGTAGTGCCATGGAGATGACCTTGGGGAAAATATTAAAAAGTCATGACAAAAATAAAAATAGCAAAAGTATATCTTGAAAATAGAAAGTATTAGGAGGGCATTCAAACTAGTTCCTCCCTAACTTTGTTGAATGTAAGAGGGAAGGAAGTGAAAACATAACTTCATCTACAAGATTCTGTTAACATACCACAGTTCTACTCTTCTTTACAGACTATTTCATGAATTGATCAATCTCAAAAGATTGACAGAGTGCATCTTATAGCTATTGGTACTTTTACATTTACGTTCCAAATGATATTTTGTTCTATAAATGTTATACTATACATTAGAATGTAGGGAGGATAATGTTAGGATTTCATTGCAGGCAATGCCAAGATTAATACTAAGGAAGACTTTTATGGTTAGGGATAGTTTTTAATATATGTTTCTGCTGATATTAGGTTTGGACATATTTTAGGTTTTAATTTGCAGAAGAAAGGTTCAAGTTAGGATTATGGTTCCATTCCATTGAAAATTCCAGTTTGTATCAATATTAAAGTTAAGGACATAATTTTATGGTTAGTGGTATTTTTACATCTACACTTTGGTTGATATTTTGTTTTCTCATACTTTTTAATTTTTATTGGATATGAGTGATGTTAAGGTTAGAGTTTGGGATTGCTAATTAAATTTATGAAAATTCAATATTTAAGGCATGATTTTATTGCTGTGGTGCACTTAGATATACATTTTAATTGTGCAAAATGTATGCCAAAACAAAATATCATGTGCAAGAGTTTCATTTCATTGTAGTGAGTATCTATGTCAAGATCATGAATATTATTGCATAGTACAGTGTTACAATTGCTTTTTTATCTTGTGTAAGTTTTACAGTATAATACAAAGTGTATGGGGTGCCAGGGTGGGTTAGCACCTCTGGCAGGAGAACATGTCACATCCTTTCTGAATAGTTTGCACATCTTTGGTCCCTACCTGGCTCCCATTTGTCACCTGTGGCTTTCCATAGTTGTTTGCATGCAACAGCAGCCACACCCCTTCAAAAACCAACTAATTCAGACTTCCGGTTCCGGTATCAGTGCCTGCGGTCAGGCAAAGAGTATGCTCTCTTTGCCGACCGTTTTCCCCCTGCCGGTAGACCCTGGACAGGGTCAAAAGTCGCCCCGGAGAGGCGACCACCATAGAGGAGGGCACTCGTTGATCGCGGAGGGAGCGGCAGCTCCCTCTGTGATCCGAGCAATCACCTTTGAGCCGACGGGGAAAAGATCGGCCAGTAACATGGCCGATCACTTAGCTGCTCCAGCCGAAAGTCACAGCAACATCTAAGCAAAAAGAACCACCATGGAAGATCCGGGTGAGACCTTTCCTTCCCTCTTGATATTTTACTCATTTCCCTGTGAAAAGCTTTTAGAAATTACTTCCCCCCCTTGAGAAAGCAGCGTTTGAACACTCGGGGAAACGAGCTGTGGAAAGAAAAAAAACTAATTTTTATTGTTTATTTGAGCGGCTGGAATTTGGGGGACCCTGAAGAAAAAAGAGAAGAAAAAATTCTTACTGTGACTCTCTTTCTCTGCTTCCTGGTTTTCAGCTTAAGTGGAAACTTTTAGGGAGGGGGGTGGAGTGTTTTTCTTCTCCCCCCCCCTTCTGAACAGTGCTATCTACTTTTTTAAAAAAACACTACGGCTTCTGGGCGAATTTATGTGGATTGTATGGTTACAATGTAACTCTGAATTTGGCATGAAGTCCAGAAAGCGCCATTGCAACATTGTAACCATTTTGAACTTCTACTCCCTGCATTTAGCATGACACCCAGACGCTTGCATTTCTTTTGGAACTTGTTTAAGTTTCTGCCTGTTGGTTTTGATTTTATAATACAAAGTATACTCTCCTGAAAAATGGATTTTTTTGCTTTAGGATCACAATATAATAATTGAGACACCAGCTGCTATTATTTATTTGGATTATAAATTAAATATTCATAACATTGATTGGGACTTTTGCTGTTTTTATTTTTGTACTTGCTTTTTCCTATTTTTGTTTGGATTTTATATTTTATAAAATTGCAACTCAGCTTTTAAGTTGAAATTTTACTAAAAAAATGAAGAATGGAATCCCACTCACAGCTTAACTATGGATTTATATTAGAAAAAATCTTGGAAACGAAGGAGGAATTAAAAGAACATTTTAGAATGCTTTGGAAAAGGGATGTTCCAGAGTTAAAAACTGAATTTCAACTTATTGGATATGATACACAACTAGATCTACAACTTAACGATATGGAGGAAACACATTTACAATCTATTGAAGAGGAAGATACTACATCTTATATACAAATGATGGAGACTTTGGATGACCAAAGGCAGAATTCAACTAAAACATCTATAATTCTAAAAGCAACAGGAACAGACTTTCAAATACGAGACGTTTAAAATAACTGACAACATGAACAAACAACGAACAATCACCATATTGATTAAGACTAATTACATAGTGCAGACAACATTGGAGAAAAGAGAAGAAGACTATGACTGGATTCAATTGTGGAAAAATGTGTATGGTCAAATACTATGGAAGGAATTAGAGGCCCTATTGTGGAAACCTGCTTGGCACAAAAAGAAAGCTAGAATTAGGTTTAAAAGTCAGAGTTAAAATTTTATTGGATGGGTAAAAATGGCTTTTAGAGACTTTGACTGAACTAATATGCTTGAGATTTCTAAGGTTCAAGACTTTGATCTGAGTTAATATTGATGTAAATTATTGATTTGATTATGGTCCAGAATGGCAAGATGGAAAATTGGAAAATCTAAAATTAGGAGTTGGATAGAGATTGGTGAAACATTTAACTATGATTTATAAAAATATTTGATAGAGTACAGGAAATAGAATATAGTTGAGAGATATTAAAATACATATATATATATAATAGGCATATTATAAGTCTATTTTAGAAATAATTATTGTTTTATTATTTTAGGCTTAAATGTAAAATGGTTTTAAAATACTTAAAGTTATGTTTATCCATAAAATATGTATGTAAAATAGAATAGAATAAGAGATAGAATTTAACAGAGAAGTATAAATTGAATAATTGGAATAATATGTATATCTTAAAAACAATCTATACTATATGGGTACCCAAATTGTATACTATATGTTTATATAAGGCCAAATTGGAATATGTTAATTGTGAGTTAGTTAAGCCTGAAAACAGGTGGAAATATTATTGATATTGTGGGTTTTTTTTCTATTTGTTTTTTCTTTCTTTGCTTAGAGAGGGAACCTTTAAAGAAGTAATTTAAATTGTTTATGTATGATTATATTTTTTACTTTGTTGTATGGAGTGCCCTATCTCCACGATGAGTTCCAAGCACTTGGTTGTAAAACAAAAAAATCAATAAAACTTGTTATATAAAAAAAAAACCAAAAAAAAAAACCACCAACTAATTCAGATGAGGATAGCATATGAGTCTTAAACCCTTGGGGATAAAGGGAGCAGCCTATCCCATCAATTGATGCCAAATTCCAGCATATTGAGCAGATGTCAGGCCTAAGTCTAAAGACAATACAGTGAGTCCAGTGGAGTCAAGTTCATCTGCTTACACCTAATAGACAAAATCTCTCCAGACTAAAGTTCTAACCTTTCTAAACTAATAGATATACCCTGGGAGATTCTAGGGAGTGGCACCCTTGAATCTTTTCTTCCTGTCCCTTCCAGTTCAGAACTCCAGAGTGACTTGCTTTGAGGCCCTCTCTAGAATGTACTGCCTCCTCCCTGGGAAGTCACCATACTATTGTTGAAATCCCCCCCCCCAATTCTTTGCCCAGCTGCATATTCCATCGCAGCAGATGAGACCATTGGAAGACCCAATGTTCATGAAGTTAATCTCTGCAAGAATAGTGGAACACAAAGAGCAGAACAATGTGCAGAAGTTGTCCTGGTCATCTACTGCACCTAGTCCCATCTGATAAAGGACACTATTGTTTCTAGCCTCCCGCCAGCATTTGACCCGCTTCAGTTTGCCTACCGACCAAATCGCTCTATGGAGGATGCTATTTCTTCCGTTCTCCATCTGAGCTTGAAGCACTTAGAGGAAAGAAATACTCATGTGCCTTTGCTGTTTGTCAACTTCAGTTTGGCGTTTAACACAATCATTCCCCAGCATCTAGTAGACAAACTGGGCCTTTTAGGCTTAAACACTCCTTTGTGCAACTGGATTCTGGATTTTCTTACCAACAGGCCCCAATATGTGTGAGTTGGAACAAATACCTCTAATACCATTTTCTTGAGCACAGGTTCTCCTCAGGGCTGCGTCTTAAGTCCGCTGCTGTTCACCCTATTGACCCATGACTGCTGTGCTAGGTTTGCCACCAACCATATTGTGAAGTTCGCAGATGATACAACAGTAGTGGGCCTTATTCAGGATGACAAGGTGGAAGCTTACTGCAAGGAGGTTGAGGGGTTGGTGAACTGGTGTAAGGAAAACAGCCTAGTTTTAAATACAGGAAAAACCAAAGAGATCATTGTTGATTTCAGAAAAGGCAGGCATAGCCACACTTCTCTGTGCATTAATGATTCACCTGTGGAGATGGTTACCAGCATCAAATTCCTGGATGTGCAGCTAACGAGTAGGCTGACTTGGTCGCTAAACAGTGAGAAACTGGTGAAGCGGGCACAGCAGCACCTGCATTTTCTGCGCTGCATGAGAAAAGCACATCTTCCTTCCCCTGTCCTGACCACTTTCTACAGGGAGACAATCGAGAGCATCCTGTCATACAACATCACAGTCTGGTTTGGAGGCATCACTGCTTCAGACAGGAAGGTGGTGCAGAGAGTGGTGAGAATGGCTGAAAAGATCATTGGCAGTTCCCTCCCTCCCATCCAGGACATAGCACAGAAGCGTTCCTTGAGCAGGGTCTGTAAGATTATCTGTGACACTACACATCCTCTTCACGACCTGTTTTCCTTGTTACCTTCTGGGAGGAGGCTTCGTGGTATCCGTAGCAGAACATCCAGATTCAGCCATAGTTTCATTCCATACAGCATTAACCTTGCAAACTCTCAAACTTCCTCCTTGCGTTATATATTCAAGATGGACAGTATTTAATATTTATTTGCTATGTATATGTAGGGATGTGGGTCTATATATATGTTGTACATAGTATGTTTTAGGTGTGTGTCATGTATGTGTTTCACTTTGAGAGCGGGCAACTAAATTTCATTTTTGATGTGTGCCATTGTGCCCACAATATAAAAATGACAATAAAGGTTATCTTATCTTATCTTATCTTATCTTATCTCCAATTGTCTTGATTCTGTCTTGCCATTGGACTTAAATCTGCTAAATCATCTGGTCACTTATTGGGAGCTGGGCTTATTGCCAGAGTCATAGTATGGCTTCTACAAAGGTTGTGGGACTATTGACATGATTTTTTCCATGTGCTTTCAGGAGAACTTTCAGGAACAGAATTGTAAACTCTGTATAACCTTTGTTGATTTCACCAAAGTTTTTAGTACTATCAGCCAACAAAGCCTGGAGAAGGATCATATCAAAGTTTAGCTGCTCTGACAAATCCATTCAGATGATATGCCAGTTCCATGATGGCATGATGGCCATAGTGCTGGCTCACAGAAATTCCTCTAAGGCATTCCCAATCATAAATGGTGTTAAACAGGGGTCTGTGCTTACACCCACACTGTTCAGCATGATGTTTATTGGCATGCTGAATGATGCCTTTCAGAACTGTGATACTTGAATCAGCCTTGAGTACAGAATGGATAGGAAGCTATTAAATCTGAGGAGACTTCAGGCTATTACCAAAGTGAAGAAAATTGTTCTGAGAGACTTCCTCTTTGCTAATGGCTGTGCCCAGAATGCTGGTTCAGAGTCAGAAATACCAGCCAGCATGGACAAATTCTCTATGGCTTGTCACAACTTTGGACTCACCATCAATTTTCAAAAGTTGAAGGTCATGCAGCAGCCTTTTCCTTCTACACTGTATACAAAACCCATAATCACAGGCAAAAGGCAGAAAGACAGTGGACCAGTTCAATTACTTGGCAGCCCTCTCTCCCAAGTAGCAACCATTGATACAGAAGTCAACTGCAGAATAGTAGAGACAAGTTTATTTTTGGTAGACTGAGGTCCACTCTGTGGAAATGTCAAGGAATTAGTGCAGCATCAGAATTGAAGGTCAACAGAGCCATAATACTCACTATCTTTCTGAATGCCTATGAAATTTGAACTGTGTAATGAATAGTACGCATGACAGTTTCCACATGACTTGTCTCCACAAAATATTAGGCATCAGGTATCTAAATAAAGTACCAAACATTGAAGTTCTCTGTAGAGCAAGTCCACACCAATCCACATTCTGCTAATGAGAGCACAGACCTATTGAGCAGGTCACATCATCCATATGCCAGATGAGCACATACCCAAACAGGTTTTTTTTGAGGAACTCTATGCATGGAAGGCAGAAGAAATGTTTCAAAGATACATTAAATATCTCCCTAAAGTTGCTTAACGTAGACACGACATAGGGTGTGAGAGTCAGGTGCCAAAGCTTAGATAGAGTGCATGATGGTACGAGGGAGGTGCAGCAAGAGTACGCAAGGGTCAACGAGTGGTGCAGGAGGTACAGCAAGGCTCAGAGTAGGTGCATGTGAGTATGTGAGTGGGTGGTATAGATAGAACACATAGGCACTGGGGGAGGGTGCATAGTTTGGGAAGACTTATCCCAGTGATTTACAATCTTTCCTGTTAGCTTCCACATTCACTTTCTGCATGTTTAATGTACTGACAATATTAGGTTTTATTGATATGATTATTGGTAATCTTATATTTATTTCATATTTCATATTCCTTACTTTAATTATGATAATACTTTATTCACATAAAGTTGAACTCAGGGTAAAGATTCAATACCTTAAGATTGCTGGTTGCCAAGTGTCCAGATAAAAGGCCATGTGATGATGGGGGTGCTGGGTGACCAAATTCTAAGCACCAGTCGTGATCACCTTTGCTTCAGTACCATTGATATGTTGACTACAAAATCTGGTTTTAGGATTTTGGGGGTTATACTGACAAACACAAACACAAAAGTTTTTCAAAATAATTATGTGCCTCTCTGGAATGATATTAAAAATGACTTATTAAGATGGGATAAACTGCACTTATCACTATTGGGTAAGATGAGTGTCTTACCAAAGAACCTTTTTGTTTCAGACGTTACCAATACTTGCAACCGATACTTCCTTTAAACAATGGCAGAGGTATATTTCAAAGTTTATATGACAAGGGAAAAAACCAAGAATTAGATATAAACTACTGCAAGATGCTAAGGAAAGAGAGGGATTGGGTTTACCAGATTTCGATGCTTGTTGTTTGGTCTGGCACGGTTATTTATGGTATGACAAGGTTAAAATAAATGTTGACTTTAACAATCACTTTGTTAGTGATTGCCATTCTAAGAGTCTGGAACAAATATAAAATAAGGATTTCCATGAGGATGCCTCTTTAGGTGTATCCCCAGGGAGTTTTTTTTTTAGAAAAGAAATGGTGGCGAAACTGGACTGTGAACTTATAGTAAAACAATAACTTTTAAGTTTGGTGATCCTATCTTCAAGTCTAAGGAGGAACTGAAATCAGAAGGACATGTCTGCCACTGGTTTACATATTTACAACTGAAAGAAAGATTTAAACTAGACTATGGCTATGGCTATGGCTATGGTTCTGACTCTGTTAAAAATGAATTGGAAAACCTATTGTGTGGTAGTGATGAATATATCATTGCTATGGTCTACAAAATGTTATTGAGTTTGAATTTGGAAAGTGAATACGTAAAGCATTGTATGAGTCAGTGGGCAAGGAACTTTGGATATAATGCAAAGCTTGAACAATGGGAGAATATCTGGATAAAAGGTTTAAAATTTACATTAAATTACAATTTAAAAGAAATTTTTTTATAAGATGATGTATCGTTGGTATTTAACAGCAGATAAGCTATGGAAATACAAATGTAAAGACGGGACTTTTTATCATTTATGGTGGACATGTGATAAAGCAAAGAAATATTGGAGTAGGATTCATATTCTAATATAGAAGATTCTCAAAGTGAATATAAAGATAAAACCAGAAACTTTTTTCTTGGGTTTAATGGGTTTAATGGAAAAGACTTGGGGGGGGGGAATTGGAACTGTGATGTTATATATGTTGACAGCAGTAAGATTACTCTATGCACAAACATTGAAGGACACTTTAATCCCCACAATGGATGAATGGTTGCAAAAGCTGATGGAGTTAGCAGAGATAGCTAAATTGACTGCTCTGATAAATGGGGAAAAAAGTATTTTTGTTTCTACTTGGAAACCACTTCTGGAATTTGTGCTTGAGGTGGAAAAAAAATGAAACTTTGATTTTGGGTTTTACTGATTAGATAAATCTGTTGTTATAGAAATGTCTAGTTTATACTATTATGTAAAAGTAAAAAGTTGAGTTTTTATATATATAAATTTTTATAGGATTAGGTAGGTCGGGATTGGGGTTGGGATTTGGGTTAGGGTTAGGGTTGGGGTTAGGGTTTTTTCAAATAACATTCTCAATATTTACCAAACAGCATAATGTCTGGGTTCGTGTGTTTTAAAAAAACAGTGAGTAATAGTTAATTATCATAAACAATATGTTAATTAATCACTCGATGGTCTTCTTCTTGCTAATATATATTCAAAGTTACATATCACATTCCTTTCTCTCTAACTCGTTTTTCTAGCCATTGATAAAAATTATCCCATGTTCTAAAATACACTGAGTTTTCTTTCTCTTTTATCTTTAAAGTCAATCTATCCATTTCTGCACACTCTAAAATTTTCTTAATTAATTCTTCAGTTGGTAAATTTTCATTTTTCCAATATTGGGCAAATACAATTCTTGCTGCAGTTAATACATGTAGAATTAAATATATACAGTCTTTCTCATAATTTGCTCCTATTATTCCTAACAAAAATAATTCTGGCTTAAAATCTATTTGTTTTTTAGTCATTTTCTCCAACTATAAATGTATTTTTAACCAAAATCGTTTTGCTTTAGGGCATGTCCACCAGATATGGTAATAAGTACCTGGTCTTTGTTTGCATTTCCAACACTTGTTTGAAGTATTTTTAAACATTTTTGCTAATCTCACTGGTGTCATATGCCTTCTGTAAAACATTTTATATAAGTTTTCTTTATATGCCACTGCTTTAGTTAATTTAACATTTCTTTCCCATAACTTTTGCCAATTTTCTAATTCTATATTATATCCAAAGTTCTTTGCCCATATTATTATTGTTTCTTTTACTTGTTCTTCCTCCATCTTTAAGCTTAACAGATATTTATAGTTTCTTAATCAACTTTTCATCTATTTTTAACAGTATCTGGTCAAATTCTGTCTGTTCTTTATAAAATCCCATTGTTTTAACATCTTTTTCACATCTCATTTGGATTTGCAAATATGGCCACCATGATAGATCAATACCTTGTTCTTGTAAATCTTGTCTGTCTTTCAATTTTCCTTCATTGTCCAAGATATCTTTATAGGCCACAACTTTGTCATAATTAATTAAATTTGGGTAAGCAAAAGCTTCCATTGTTGAAAGCCATCCGGGTATCTTGTTATAAATTTTCGCTTTTATTTTTTCCCATTCTGAAAGAAGTGCATTTCTTATAAAGTGGTTTTGAAAGTATCTATGTATTTTATTCTTCCCATACCACAGAAAGGCATGCCAACCAATTTGTAGGTCATGCCCCTCTAGGTATAAATAGTCTTTTGTCTCTAAGCATTATCCATTCTTTAATCCATGTTAAAATAGTTGCTTGGTAGTATAGCATCCAGTCCAGCAGTCCAAATCCACTTTCTTTCGCTTCTTGTAGCATTTTCAATCTAATTCTAGCTTTTTTTTCCTTGCCAGATAAATTTCAGTATTGTTGTATTCAGTTCATCAAAAAAGGCTTTCCCCAATCTTACAGGAATCGTTTGAAATAGAAAGAGTACTTTTGGTAAGATATTCATTTTCACTGTTGCTATTCTCCCCAGCATTGAAAGTTGTAAGTTTTTCCACTTTTCCAGATCCAATTTTATTTGTTTTAGCAATCTTACGTAATTATCTTATTTTATTGTTATGCATCTTGCTGTTAGATAAATTCCCAAGTATTTAACTTTTTTAACTATTTGAAGATTTGTTTTTTGGCTTGTTGGTTTTTTTGTTTTTCTGTTAGATTTTTTGTTAGCACTTTAGTCTTTTCTCTGTTTATTTTCAACCTTGCCACTTCTCCAAATTTTTCTATTTTCTCCGTAAGTTTAGTGCTTGTTTCAAGTGGATCTTCCAATATAAAAACCAGGTCATCTGCAAATGCTTGTAGTTTATATTTTTCATCTTTTATCTCCAGTCCTTTAATTTCTATATCTTGTCTGATGTTTCTATTCAATACTTCCAGTGTTAGTATCAGTGCTTTTTTTTGTCATAGAACGCATCAGAACGGTGTTCCGGCACCTTTTTTTGAAGGGAAGAACTGGCTCCTTCTAAGCCACCAGCGCGAGTAAAGCTCTTGCTCAGTAAAAGGAAGCTGCCCAGGAAAATTGGGGGCATTGAAGGTCAACCCGGAAACACTTCCACAGCCCTGAAAGCAGACCCTCTTCTTTGCCTTGGTTCACAGGGCTCCCCCCACCGCCACTGCCTGTCCTCACCCCCATGTTGACTGCCAGGGATCAGGACTGGCTCCTGGAGTGAATCTCTTTGAGGGACCAGGTG
Organism: Azemiops feae; assembly: GCA_023970755.1. Lineage (NCBI taxonomy): Eukaryota > Metazoa > Chordata > Lepidosauria > Squamata > Viperidae > Azemiops > Azemiops feae. Next base: position 4,654,861 of record JALGBA010000053.1, on the reverse strand, counting down.
TGCTCCCAAAGCAGCACCACCGTCGCTGCCTTGGTCACTTTGGCTCTGGAGAAAACCTCTGTGTCATCAGAGGTGGAGGAGGACGAGATGGCAGAAGACATCCCAGCTCCAAACAAGCACCCTCTCAAAAGCCGCAGCAATGGCATCCATCAGCTGATGCTGCTCATGTGATCTGCACCTCAGAAGCTCCCTAAAGTGGTTCCCCCCCCCTGCTCCATAAAGAGCTTTCAACTGGAGTGGTATGCGGCATGTTAGAGGCTTCCGCCAGTCCATCGGAGCTGTGCGTGAGTTCCGGCACCTTTTTTTTTTTTTTTTACAAAAAAAGCACTGGTTATTATAAATAATAATGGAGATAGTGGGCATCTCTGTCTTGTGCCTTTTTTAATGTTAAAGTTTTCTGTAAAATTTCCATTTACAATTATTTTGGCTGTTTGTTTACAATAAATTGTTTTAATTACATTTATAAAGTTTTCTCCAAAATCCATTTCCGCTAATTGCTAAAACATAAATTGCCAGTTTACATTGTCAAACGCTTTCTGTGCATCAAGAAATATTAAAGCAGGCTTCCGGTTTGCGATTGCAGCGCCAGCGGATGCGCGGAGAGAGCGCTCTCTCCGCCGTCCGGTTTTCCTCCGTCGGAAGACCCTGAAAAGGGTCGAAAGTCGCCCTGGAGGGGCGACCACCGCTGAGGAGGACCCTTGACAGATCGCGGAAGGGCGGCAGCCCTTCTGTTTGATCCAAGGCAGCTCCTCTGGACCGATGAAGAAAAGATCGGCCGTTAACATGGCCGATCACTAAGCGGTACCAGCTGAAAGCCAAAAGCACTACCAAGCATGACGAAAGCAACGCGGAGGAATTGGGTGAGACCTTACCTTACCTTTCTTGCATCCCAACCACTCTCCTGTAAAAGCCTTTGGAAATTTTTCCCCTCTTTCTAACTGGGTGGCTCCTGCCTACTCTGGGAACATAAAGCTATGGGGGGAAAAAAAGAACAACTAAACTAAATGACTAAATAATTGGACTTGTAATTTTGGGATATTTGGGACCCCAAAAGATTCCTATTTTTACAGGGACCTATTACTTTACCTATCTGTTAAGCTGGGGGGGGGAAAGAATATTTTTTAAACCGGATAAAACCTTAACCTGAGTTTGGGAAAGACTTTACATGTCACTGGGGACATCTTGTGGCAAAATGTGGTACAGCAAGTGAATTTCTTTCTGACTGGGAGACCTGTGAGACTAACATTTGGCCTTGACACTATCAAAAAAGATAAGAACTTGAAACAGCTGGGTGGTGAAAACAAATTTCTACAGTGGAGGTGGACACTTATTGACTTTTATTAAAAATAGCCTCCACTAAAGGACTATCTGTAAACATCATAGAAATGGAGGAACATTACCCACAACTTAACTACAAACTGATACTTGAAAAAATCCTTGAGGCTACTGAGCTAATGAATTCCAGACTGAAAAATAAAGGCGCTACCTCAAAGCTACAAGATGCAGCCCAGATTTCAACTGATGAACCTACAATCCAAAAGGCAACAGAAGAGGAAGGAATTAATATTAAAGTGGACTTCAAAAAATACCAGCTACAACCTACTGAGAATCCTGATACCCAAACTTTGATCTTAATCAAAAAACCTGCAACTTTAACAGCATCAGAAATTGAAGAAAGCAACACTAAGATGGAAGGTGCTGAGGACCTACATGTACAGCACATTGAGAACCCAGAAAAACCAAACAACAACTACAACATTGAACAGCTGAAACCGAAAGAAGAGGATCAGACTGAACTGACGACAGATGTATTGAGCCAAACATGGAGATTTGAACTATTGGATCAACAATTTAATGATTATGAAGGGGCCAGCTCCTTTGAAAAATTGATAATTGGATGGTCTCCCTTGATTCAAATGACATGTGTAGGAATGAAGGGAGATCCACTTGAGCTAAAGGCACTGCTATGGAAGCCTGCTTGGCACAAAAAGAAAGCTAGAGTTAGACTTTTAAAAAATGGTTTTTTTATGTGACCTATAATGGAAGAGTTTAAAATCCTACTTAATGGCCTAAGGAGATTTTAAAAGATACTAATTGACTTAATATTTAGGATTTAGATCTATAAGGGAAATTTAAAAAAAATAGTCACTAGAATAATAGTCTTGGATTATAATATAGAAGTTGGACTGAGATGATAAAGGTTATCTTATTAGTAAGTGATGAAGTATTAGGATGAGAAATGGAATATGTTTCTGAAATAAAGTAAGAATCTATCTGAGTAAATAATAAATGTATTTTAGATATGACAATTATTCTGTAATGCACTAAGGGAATTTGGAGTACCCGAAATCTAAAGACTTTGGATATTAAGCTAATTGGAATACTGTAACTGAAATTAGGTAAAATTCAAAACAGGATATGAAGGTGTATAAGTTAAAATATATTGATAAATCTCTTAATTGACTGAGCTATAACTAGCAATGTATTAATTTCAATGTGATACAATAACTAAGGGAAATAGAGAGGAAATGTTTGATGATATAACCTGATATATGCATGAAAGAGCTTGTTATTTGATTATGGACTACCCAATCACCATGTTGCTTCCTTATTACCTGGAGCTTTGTAAAATTGGAAAATTAATAAAACTTGTTTTTTAAAAAAAAAGAAAGAAATATTAAAGCCATCTGTTTCCCTGGATGAATTTCACAGTACTCCAAAACAGGGCTTTTCAACCGGTGGTACGTGTACCACCTGTGGTACATTAGCATGTGGCAGGTCGTACGCGGCCCTGCCCAGCCAAGTGTAGTGGGGGAGGGAATAAGCCAGCACAGCGCAGGACTTACTGTGAGAGAGTCCCCTGGAGTTGCAAAGTGGCTGGGGCGAGGCAAAGGCCCCAGGCTCACTTCCGGTTCACCCAGAAGAGAAAGGAGGAGGAGGGGGCAGAGACAGGAGAGGCTATAAAAGGAGGCAGTTTGGGCAGGAGAGGGAGAGAGAGAGAAAAAGAAGCAGCCTTGGGAGGAGGCGGAGTCAGCTGTAGCTGCACCAAAGGGAAAGAAGGAGAAGAGTGGGGGAGAGGAGAGGAGATCAAGCAGGCTGGCCATGAGCCGATCTACAACTTCTGTGGCAGCCATCTGTGCTGGCAGCAACAAACAGGCAAGAAACGCAGTGGGGGAATGAAGAAAGGCAACATCGGCTGGAGGTGAGACACGGAGGGAGGGAGGGAGAGAAATGGCAAGGAGAAAGAGGGAGGTAGGAGCAGGAGGGAGGGAGTGTTGGAAGGAAAAGCCCGGGGCTTGCTTTCCAGCTGGGAGGGAGGCTATACCTTTAAGAGAAAAGAAAAAATAGACCAGAGGAAACAAATCTCCAGCTGTTGCTGCTCCGGCTGCTTGAGAGGAGATGTTTAATGGCAGAAGCGAACTGCCATTTCAGCTGAACAACAAACCGGGAGAGTGGAAGGATTCTTATGTGCTTTTGTGACTTTGAAGTTCTGGGATTTGTGCAATGTGGGCTTTGTGTTCTTAAGGAGTGTTTGGCAATTTCTATTTGGCTGATGGCTGATGTCTAGTGTTAGCTTCTATTGCTCTGCTATTGTTAGCTGTAAGTTTTGCTGCAAGGGATTTTGAAGTATTTTTCTCCTGAATGGATTTTGCCTGTAGATTCCTTTACTTATGAATGGAGCCATTTGGGGAGGCTGCCTTAGCCGGCAGCCAATACTTATTACATTTTTTTTCTTCCTTAAGTGCCGGCTGCCGGCTCCTTACTTTCCTTTCTAGCCAGTAGCTAATTCTTAAAGGGGAATGTGCCTTTTTTAAGCTAGTTCACTCAGCAGTTTGTCTTTTCTGTTTCTGGAGGCTTTTCCTTGTTTGATGAATATATGGAAGAGAGAAAATATGGGGGGGGGGTTCAAATTCTTCCTTCAGAAGGAGTGGGCATGAGAAAGAGGGAGGCAGGGAAGGAGGCAGGGAGGGAAGTCCTGCCTTAGCACTTGGCCACCAGCATTGACTTTACTTGTCAAAAGGTTGCAAAAGGGGATCACATGACCCTGGGACACTGTGACCATCATAAATATGAATCAGTTGCCAAGCATCCAAATATAAATCACATGACCCTGGGAATGCTGCAATGGTCATAAGTGTGAAAAATGGTCATAAGTCATTTCAGTACAATTGCAACTTTGAACAGGGTTTTTTTTTTGTCATCAAGTTTTTAACACCTTGCTAGGTGGTACTCGAATATTGCCATATCCTAAAAGTGGTACAATCGGTGAAAAGGTTGAAAAGCCCTGCCCTAAAGGACAGAGGGGATCAACTTTGCCCTATTGGAACAGATGAGAAGAGATGGTTGTCAGGTTTCACCCAGCTTATTAATCAAAGATAGCAAACATAGGTTCAAGAGCCCAGCTCTTTAGTAAACTAGTAAACTAGATTTACTAGTTTACTAGTAAACTAGTAAACTAGTAAACAAAAGCCATAATGGAGTAGAAAATGGTAACTGCCAACTAGATGCCTCAAATTATTTGCACAGCAGTCCCAAAGTTCCAAAGTTACATCTCTTTTTTCTGCCTACAAGCAAGTAATTTCTCAGTGGAACAAGCAGACAGTATTTGTACTTTATTATTGAAATAGGCCCATCAGGTCTGAGACTTTTGGTACTATCCTTGGGTCTTCTAGCCCTTACAGAGGTAGCTGGTGAGTCATTTTTACAACAAATTAAAAAAAATGTATGCCATTGGCTCATGAAATATACTGTCTATGAGGAACAAGAAGCAGGTATGTGAAAAAACAATCTTTAAGATTTATTAAGCTCAATGACAAATGATGCAGACAAAGGAGACAGTAAAGAATAATTAGAAACTTATCAGCAGGGTCTGTGAATGACTAAGAAGGAGAGCTCAGAAGCCTAGGAAATCAAATGTCATTCTTATCCATCCTTTCAATCCATGGAAAGCATTGAAGAGGGAAAGTTATTACAGCAAGTGTATGATTGGCTGTGAAAATGCTATCAATAGGAGAAACTTGGTTTCTGGGACCATGGTCTGAATCAGCTAGGTCAGGGGTAGGCAACCTTGGCTCTTTTATGACTCGTGGACTTCAACTCCCAGAATTCCTGAGCCAGCTATGTGGTACTAGAATATTACCATATCCTAAAAGTGGTACAATCGGTGAAAAGGTTGAAAAGCCCTCCTCTAAGACATCAAGAATCATTCTTAAATTATTTTTTATCTGTCTTTTGGGTAGAAAACCATTTTGGTCTGTATGTATAAATTCGGTCAAATATTTCTTTAGTCTTTCTGCTATTATTGAGGTGAAAATTTTATAATCTACATTTAATAGCAATATTGGTCTATAGTTTTTTTTATTTGCGTTAGATCAGAGTCTTCTTTGGGTATTAAGGTAATATTGGCTTCAGTCCATGAATTTGGTATTTTAGCCTCCAAAAGTATTTCATTACACAGTTCTTTCAAAATAGGACTTAGTATATCTTGTAATGATTTATAAAGCTCTGCAGGTAATCCATCTGGACCCGGAGTCTTATCATTTTTTTACCTTTTTATAGCCTCTATAATCTCTATCATTGATATTTTTCCATTTAATATATTTTGAATATTCTCTGAAATTTTTGGTAAATCTGCTTTTTTTAAATACTGCTGTATTTTTTCTTTTGGAATTTCCTCCTCATTGTAAAGTATCTCGTAATAGTCTTTGATAACTTTTTTTAATTGTATCATTTTGAAACTGTAATTCGCCTTTTGAATCTTGCAGCTTATTTATCAGTTTTTTCTCTTTTTCTTTTTTCAATCTCTGTGCTAACCATCTCCCCAGTTTGTTGGCATTTTCAAAAAAAGTTCTGTTTAGCCCTTTTAATCTGTTGAGCCATTATTTCTGTCTCAGCTAGATTTAATTTGTGTTTTATTATCTCCATTTTTTTCTTAAGTATTTTCTTTTGTGGGTCTATTTGTAATTCTGATTCTAACTTTCTGAATTCTTCCTTCAACTTTAAATGTTGTTTCTTTTCTTTATTCTTTTTAGCAGTATAGGTTATAGCCAACCCTCTGAAATATGCTTTAGCCATATCCCACACATTTTGAAGCAATGTTTCTTCTTTCTTGTTTATTTTGAAAAAAAAATCCATTTCCTTTGTCGCTAGTTGTATAAATTCTTTTTCTTTCAATATAGATTTGTTCAAGGACTATCTTAATTTTTTCTTGGTTCCTCTCCAAGTCATCTTTATTGGTTATGATCTGCGCAAACATTAGTTTCTATCTCAATTTCTTGTACCATCGTATTAAGTTCCAAAGATGTCCATATCATATCAATTCTAGACCATGATTTATGTCTATTTGAGTAAAATGTATATTGTAATTTCTTTGGATTTTTTTCTCTCCATATATCTTGGATATAGAGTTCTTCTGTCATTTTTAAAAACACTTTAGGTCAGGGCTTTTCAACCAGTGGTACGGGTACCACCTGTGGTACATTGGCACCTGGCAGGTGGTACGCGACCATCCTAGAAAAGTGGTAGCGGGGGAAGGGAATGAGCTGAACTAGTCGCAGCACTGCACAAGCCTGAGCGAGAGATGGCTGGAGCTGCAATGCTGTCAGGGCTCAGCGGAAGCGCCAGGATCAGCGCCAGGCTCCAGCTGGAAAGCAGCACTGATCCTGGCGCTTCTGCTGAGCCCAGAAGAAGCGCTGATCAGCTGGAATGTTGCAGCATCTCCAGAGTCTTGTGATTTACATTCAGATGCTTGGCAACTGATTCATATTTATGATGGTCACAGTGTCCCAGGGTCATGTGAAGTGACCAAAACCTGCTGCAACCACCCAGCAGACGGGGGGAATAAAAACCAAACACCCCTCACCCCACCCCCGCTGCCAATCCTCAACAGAAATGCTCACAACAATGAAAACCTTGGACAGGAGAAAGAGCGCCGCCGGGCAGGCAGGCAGGTGTCTTGCTCGTCTGTGGCTTGGGGGGCACTTTTTTCAGTGCCATTGTAACTTTGAACAGTCACTAAGCGAACTGTTGTAAGTCGAGGACTACTTATACTTTATCACTTTTTCCCTTTTTGGGGGGGGGGGGTCATCAAGTTTTTGACACCTTGCTAGGCGACTGGTTGTACTCGGATGTTACCATATCCTAAAAGTGGTACAATGGGTGAAAAGGTTGAAAAGCCCTGCTTTAGGTAATATATTTCCTCCTTTCCTCCCTTGTTTAGTGCTTTTTTAGACCAAAGTTCCATCTGTTATTGCATTAAAGTCTCCCATTATACAGAGATTTTGATAGTTCAATTCTAATTTTTTTTATGTAATTTTTGGTAAAATTGTTCTTGTTTATCATTTGGTGCATATATTGCTACCATCATTATCTGTTTTTGATCCATCATTATTTCCACCATTAATATTCTCCCCTCTTCATCCGCATAAATTTGTTTAGGGTTCATTTCTTTAATGTATAGAGCTATTCCTCTTTTCTTTTGAAGTGCTAATGCAAAGTGAAGTTTACCAATTTTTGGTTGTTCTAACAACTTATAGTGTTGTCTCTTAATATATGTTTCTTGGAGGCAAATTATATCAATTTTTAATTTTTATAGCTATGTAAAGAATGTTTTCCTTTTTGAGGGAGAATTTAGTCCACTTATATTCATTGACAAAATCCCACTCTCCTTCTCTATCTCTTTCAATTATATCTAGGTCTTAATATTCTAGTCGATGTTATCTGTCTCTGATCTCTCGGTCTTGCTCCTTCTTCTATGTATGTGTTTTTAACTTCTTCCTCCTCTCTTGGTTGAACTGCTCCTTCTACTGTCATTTCTTCCTGTTTCTTTGTTTCTCTCTTTGTACCAGCTTCAAGATCACCTCCTTCCAGAAATGCTCTATGGTTGTCATAGAATTCCATTGCTTTAAGTGGCGTATCCAATCTATATCTTTTCGTATCCCAATAGATTAAAATCCCTTCTGGAATCAGCCATCTGAAATTTACTCCTTTTTCAGTTAATTTCCTAGTTAGAAACTGGTATTCTCTTCAGGATTCTCTTATTCTCCTAGGGATTTGTTTGAGGACTACAATTTCTTTTTCTTTGTATTTCAAAGGTTCATCTCTTACTCTTCTCAGAATCTCGTCTCTTATAGATCTTTTGAGAAATCTAACATGTACTTCCCTGGGGACTTTATTTCTTCTGGCATAGTTTGAGTTGACTCGATAGATCTGATCTAATTCTCCTTCCATTTCCTGTTTCTCAATTCCTAATGCATCTGCCAATAATTCTGTTATCAGGTCAAGAAGATCCTCTTCCTTATCTTCCATTATATTTTGAAATCTTAAAAAATATGAGGCTCTTTCCATCTCCATAAGAGCTATCGAGTCTTCTTTGTTCTCCATTTATTTGCATCAATTTCTGGTTTTCATCTTTAAAGACTTCTAATTTCTGGTCAACCTCAGTTGATTTATCTTCTATTTTTTGGATTCTTTGTTGGTTATCTGTAACCATCTGTTTAAAATTTTCAAATTGAGAGTCCATGTTATTTTTTTTTCATTCATTTTATCAAGATCACTTTTCATCTCCTCGTGGTTTCTCGTTGTAGCCGCCTCTTGAATTGCCTCTTGAATTGCTTGTAATGTCGCTTGAGTTTCCTTTTGGAAGTTATTAGTCTCTTCTTGTTGGAGCATTGTATCAATTGATCTCTGATAAACTGGACTTGCAGAAGCAGAAGAGGGAGCAGAAGTTCCTTTTTTTTCAACTTTAGATAGATTGGGGATGCTCATCTTTATCTTTTAATCATACTTTATAATCCACCAAGTAAATTTGTAATCCAATAGGCTCCTAACAAATAGGAGAGGTAAATAATAAAAAATAATAATAAAGAACAAAAGGGAAAAAAGAAAAATATATACCAAAATTTGTAATCCAAAGTGTTCTGTTAGAAGAAATTTCTTGTTATTCACTCTATCAAAATAGCTTATAAAAATTCCAGGTCAAGCTGTATTTGTAATCCAGAGAAGTCAGATGATTTCAAAAACAATTTTTATTTATAATTGTAATCCATCCTGTAGAAAAGGGCAATCCAAAAAGAGTGTTCTCTTTTCCAGCCACAATCTGCAGAACTATAAATTCCAAGGACACCAAAGAGTTTAAACTATAAGCTGAGTCTGGGCATCTGGCCAAGTTTTAGAGCTCCAGTCAAAACAACTTAGTAAGATAAAAAAAAAGCAAAGTTAAATGTAGTTCTCAGTTTTGCCACTAGATGTCATTAGATGTCCATTCCCACCAAACTTTAAAAAGTTAAAAAGTTAAAATCCAAACAAGGAATAAAAAAAAGATTTATAAATGCAAAAGTTTCCCAAATTATCCTTCTTTTATCCCTCAATTATCTTCACATTAGTCTAGTCAGTTTTAATTTCCCCAAAGCTTAAACTGCCACTTATAGTTCAGGAGGGAGGGGTAGAGAAAAAAATCCCCCCCTCCCTAAAGCTTGGGGATTTCTTGCTTTTGAGTGCTTTTTCCCAGAACCGATATTTTTTGCTTGTAGAGAGGTAAGGAAAGTAGTCTCACCCAGATCAGCTGTTTTGCTTTCCGCTTGTTAGTATTTGTTGTCTCCGACGATCAGCTGCTTCTGGCTGACATCATGGGTGCAGTCAGCCTTTCTTCCTGCCAGTCCCGAGGGCTACTTTGGATCAAGCGGGTCAGCTACCGCTGGCCCGCGATCTACAAAGTTTTGTCCTTTGGCCAGTCGCCTCTACAGGGTGACTTTTGCTCCTATTGGACCCCCCAACTGGTAGAAATCAGGCTTGGGGAACGAAACTTCATTCCCCTGCGCTCGTGTCGCAGCGACGTCACTGGAAACTCTCTCTCTCAAAAACAAAGTTGAGTTTTGATGTTACTTCTTATTGTACTGCACTAAAGGGAGTTGGAAGTCAATGCCTTTTTTTTTCTTTTTCCAACTCAATCCTCATTAGTAAAGGGTTATGATACAACTTACCATCTTAGCCTTTTAAATTGATTTGGATCTTTGAGTGTTGTTTTAGTCTGATTATTGTTATTATTGTTATTTCAATGTTTTGTTGTTTTTTTGTAGTTGCAGAGAATGTTAACAAGGTAGTTCAGCTAAAGAAACAGCTGCAGTTTATCCTAAATTAAAATCAAATTAAGGTTCCATCAAAACTTTAATCTAAAAATAATCTTGAAAACTCGCTAAAAACAGCGGGCAAAGAGCAGATATTTGTGATTTCATAGATATGCAAATACACTAAAATCACCCTTAGTAAAGAAATTTAAAATAAGGAAAGTTATTAGGCTTTCCAAATCCTTTGCTAGGAAAGAATTTACAATATGTACAAACCACATCTCTTCAAATCAGTAAGAGAAGCAGATGCATTTTTCCCAATGCACCTGCTTTGGAAGCTTCTTCTACTTGTCCCTTTATAATTATTTCTCTTTAGCCACTCAATTTCATTTTCTTAGAAAAGGAAGTCAATTTTTAAGGTGTAAATCAACAGTACATGTTTTAATTTAAATACATGATAAAATGTGAAATCATTCTATAAGTTAGATGCATCATTATTTTCTTCCATTCATGTGTGTCATCATCTCATATGAAAGTAAATTAAACATTTTTCATATTTTGTATTGCAGTATAGTTAATTATATTAGTTTTGGACATGTAAAGATTAAAATAAAACATTTTTCTCTAAATTGTTTTGCCATTTTTCTTCAGAACATCCTTTACACAATTTTGAACATAATGCATAATTCTATTTGAATCTCTGTGGACTTTCCAATGAAAATGCAAAATATTGGGGAAATGTTCCCCTTTCTCACAATGCTAATAGCTAAAAGAGACAATGTCACCTGATGTCATCCTGTAAAGATTCCCTACCACTAGCAGCTAATGACCTGAGGAAGCATGGGTTTAACATTGCCTACCCATACATTCCAAAATGGGAGAGATCTCAAAATGTTAAGTATCAAATATCTAATGAGAGCATGTAACTAAAACTGAAATATTTTGTACACATAGTGTGAAGGCATGAGCCACTGGAGAAGGATCTGATAGATGGAAAAAGTGAAAGCAACAGAAAAAGAGGCAAACAGAAAACAAAATGGCTGCATTCTTTCATTGATTAGACAGACATAAGTTAAAATGAATTAATAAAGAAATTACTTTGAATCTGGATCATTGGATTTCTTTCACAATTTGATATTATAGCAAAAGAACTTTTCCAAACATCTTTTCTGATACGTGCAATTAAAAATATAATATAAAAATAGAATTAATTGCAGTACAATTAAATTGTTTTGCCTGCTTTCTGGAAAGAGGTTACCCTAGAGATTCACATCCACTCTGATAGCATTCTAAGCAGCATTTTTTAATGCCTTCAAGCCAGTCCTGACTCCTGGCAACTGCTTAGAAAAATCCTTGGAGTTTTCTTAGCAAGATTTTTTTGAAAGTGGTTTGCTATTGCATTCTTCCTAGCTATGAGAGAGAGAGAGAGAGTAACTGTCCCACAGTCAACTACCTGGTTTTATGGCTATGGTGGGACTACAAATTCAATCTTTCAGTTTCCAGACAGGTGCCTCGCCCACTAATCAAACTCAACTTTAAGCAATATTAAATATTTTTAATATTGGGATGGGAGTATATCAAACAATACAGGTTTGTAGGCTGTGCTGGGAAATTAACAAACATACCAAAAGAAGTTCCAAAGATGCTTTTTTTTCCCACAAGGCAACTGGTCTTTCTTGTTTTTCTTTGAAGACATTTTGCTTCTCATCCAAGAAGCTTCATCAGCTCTGAGTGGATGGTGGGGAACGGAAAGATTTATATGCCTTACAGACAGCTGTTCATTTGCATTCTTTCAGTGAGTCGTTAATGCTGTGTCCTCAGGGTCACCTGAGTGGTGCAAATGTGTGTGGAGCCTTCTTGGAACTGTTGAAGGCTCCAAGAAGGCTCCATACACATTTGCACCACTCAGGTGACCCTGAGGACACAGATAAGCCTCCAGGTAGCATTAACAACTTGCTAAAAGAATGCAATGAACAGCTGTCTGCAAGAAGTATAAATCTTTCTATTCACCACCATCCAGTCAGAGCTGAAGAAGCTTCTTGGAAGAGAAGCGAAATGTCTTCAAAGAAAAACAAGAAAGTCCAGTTGCCTCATGAAAAAAAAAGCATCTTTGGGATACCTATGACCTGGATGACCGAGAATCTCCATAGACATAACAAAAGAAGGTAATAGCAAACAATTTTCATATAGTTGCCAGGAAAATTGTAAACGTGAAGTCATCTGGAGCCAAGCCTGACTGAAAGAAAAAACTTACTGTAGTATTCAAAGTATTTTTAAGGAATGCAACAATTCTGTTTTATATCCTGGTTATAGGAATTAGTGTGTTGTATTAATTTAATGTAGGTTCAGATCACTGTTAATTAGGAAATGTGTTTATTTTAATCAAAATCAAAACTAGGTAAGTCCAAAGAGCAAATACTCTCTTACATCAGTAGAAAATCCTCTAGAAACAAGTATTAAACCATTTCTTCATCAGCCTAGCCATGACATTTAGCAAATTCCTTAATATTAAAAAAGTAATTAAACTTCTTATACCTTAGCAGTTTAGAAAATTGATTGATTATAATATACAGCCTTGAACTTGGTACCACATTGCTTAAATCAGTGGTTCTATAACTGATACTTTGAATGTCTTCTCTAATATCTCCAGTCATCTTTCATCAGTATGGCTTGACCATGTTGACTAAAGATTAGGGAACTGTACACCAACACATAATTGGGAAGCTGATGTAAACCTCTTATATATGACCATATATTTACAAAAACTTTACTGTACTTTTAAATTGCATTAAAGGGGATACTAAAATTCTTCAGTAATTATTATTGCCATTATTTACTTATGTATGGACTGATTATGTGCCATCATTGTTTTTGACTTGTAGAGACCACATAGATTTTCTCCCTGATGATCTATCCCTAATCTGTTCTTTAATTGTCCCAATATACTCAATTAACTCTTTGACTTTACTTTCAGAAATTTGGAATATTTTTATTTGCAACTTAATTCCTAAACTTTAAATATTAAGACTGCAGTTCAGTATTCCTAAACAAGTGATAGATTAAATTAAATGTTTGTTCTTAAAATTACTACACTGAACGTTTTTCTTAAAGGGAAATTTCTCTCAATTATGTCAAAACTTCCACAAATAAAACAGGAGATTTGTTATTTTCCTCAAAATGACCCTGCTGTTTTCTAAAGTATACCAAATATTCTCAGTTTTCTTAGATTCCTTCACACCATCTTAACCAAAGCTTTAAAAACCCTGCTTAAAGTTTAAAAGATGAAATCAAAAAAATATACACAGTTTCTTCTGTTTTTCACACCAGCCAGAAGCTTTCCCTTCACACTTAACAATTAAAATCTAACAGTGACAACAAATTAGAAAGGTTAACATTTTTACATCAATGGGATTCTTACACAATTCTTCTTACACAATTACAACTTAGGGTTAGAAACAAAGAATCACATATTCTTACTTTGTGCTTGTTAAAGAAAGAAATGAAACATTGCTATAACAACACTGATTAAAACTTAAGGAGATAGAGAAAAATTAAGATGCCATCATTGAATTACTTCTTGCCTGGAAACTGACCTTTTCAAAGTTGCTCCAGTAGCATTTTACTAGCTTCTAATTAGTGTTCAATATGTTTTTCTCTCCTACAAGTACATCAGTGACATAAAAGGAAGCCAGGTCCTATCAGAGCTGATTTAGAGATTCAAATTCTTTCCTGGAGCAATAAAGATGGGGTTTCTTTTAAAAGGTAGGATGCCAATCATGGGAACATCTGAGTCAATTGTTAAAGCACTGACCACAGGGCAGCAAATGAATCAACATCACAAAGAGCTTCAAAAAAGAAATTCACAGCATTGAAAGCTTTGCACCAACCTGCAGTTTGTGGACCTTTGACTCAGAAATCATGCCACCAAACTGAGGTTCACTTATTAGTGAAAGAAGAAAAAACTAGTTTTTCTATCCAATTCTAGCCCTTTCAAAAACTTCCCCAACCCCCTTTTTCACACCTAGAAAATGTTTGTCCTTTTTAAAAATGGCAATCAGCAACCCTCTTCATGTACATGGACTTCAGCAGAAAAAAGAGCACATTAAAAAAAGTTTATTTTTTTTTAAAAAGGAAAGAAATAAAAGTAGATTGGGGGGGGAGGTTTCTGCTCTTATTTGATAGTTATTGCGCAGTGTTCATTATCATCTTTTCCAGGTTGCTATTTTTAACTTGATATCTCTGAGTGTACTTCTAATATAGCTTTGAAAATAAAAGCGCTCAGCTAGTGCTAATTGTCTTTGCTTTATGCACATAAAACCTATGTAAGTTCCAGAATTAGATTTCAGACCATCATGTTTTCCCATTTAAACCACTTCAAAACACTCATTTACGCACAGGCAAGTTTCAGTGTTGTTAATTTATTAATGGGTCTACTGTCATATATGATAGTGTCATTAGGACCAGAAGCACTTTTGTTCATGCAATAATCAGAGGCTGGGGACTATGAAAATAATCATGTTTTCAGCGCTATCATCAAATGTAAAATAAACTTGAAGGGGCATATGACTTTTATCATAATTGCTGAGACAGGCTGTTGGAAGGCTCTGAAAAATAGTTCTCCATGACAGTTTTCATAAATCAAACATCAACATTAAGCACTGCCTGCATAAGTAGAAATGAGAGCAAAAACTCCTAAAGTAACTTACTATCTTCAGATACAGTGAAGAGCAGCATGTGAGGCCTATAAAAACCAGGTGGAGCTTCATTAACCCTATCACAACTATCATTTTGTCTTTTTTTAACCTCATTCTGCAGACATCCCTAACTCTTCTTGATGGAATGCAAGCTTATGTGCTTTTTTCAGCTTTCCAGTAGCAAAGTAACTCCAACTGATCCTACTTGCTATCATGATATCTTGAAGAAATAATAGCGAATTTTTAACATTGATAATGTACCTTATAACTCAGCTTGAGATCAGTCCACAATGGTTATGGATATAAATCTATAAATATCTATACCTATAAATCCAGAGTTTTATACACATTTTTATAATTATTAGCTGCCCTAAGTGCCACTTTTGGACAAAAAGTAGAATATAAATTCAATAAATAAATAACCTGAAAAAGTCAATTTATGTTTCATACATAAATATGAATGAATTCTAGATAAAAAGGAAGGTGAATTAAATTAACTGCTGACCTGTCTTTAACATCTGAATTGTTCAGCCAGTGTTCTTACCATTAAAATGATCATGTTAAAAATAACATGTGATATAATAAACTGAAGCAATTAGGTAGATATTTGTGTTACCAATAAAGGAGAATATTTGTAGCTCAGGGTTGAAATGAGGGATCCTTGGTGCTCTCTGAGCTTGGTTGTATTCTTGCAGACATTTCATTACCCAAACTGGGTAACATCATGCTAGTATTGATGAAGTTACCTAGTTGGGTAATGAAACATCTGCAAGAAAACAACCAAAGCATTAAGGACTCCTCAGATATTTATGTGTGCCAGCTATTTTTTTAGTCTAGGAAATGCCAATATGATATCACTCAAAGTTTTGAATTACAACTTCCAGCGTCCCTTGTTCTTGACCAATCTGTTAACTCTGATAGTCATAAACAGTACAAAAATAAGTCATTAAACTCTCCACTCTATTCAATGGAAGAATCATAAAGCTCAAGTTAAATGATATACACAATCAGCTTCTGAGCCTTCTGCAATCACTGAGAATATTGTTATCCTTTCAAGCTGCTGATTTGGAAACTATCTGTATTCTTGAATCAAGATATCAAAGTAATATGAAAGGAAAAATACATATGAACACATTAAACATATCTTAGAATGACTATAGTATCTCTAACTAGAAAATAAAGAAAACAATTCTCAGACTTTTTTTAAAAAATAGAGGGCATTGGTTCTTTGCTAAAACCCTTGATTCTTTTAATACTAAAGAATAACAGCTTATTTCATAGACCACCTTTTCAGCTCTTTATTTTTCTCCTAAATTTCTACCATACCTTTTTGCAACCTTTCTTGCTGTTTCTCAGATCTAATAATCCATTTCTATAAACTAATATTGAGTTGAAAGAACTCAGCTAAAAATAAATCTCAGTACTATGGAATATTGTCTCCATGAGTGCTATATCTATTTTAAAATGAATGCTTGTTATAGTATTAATTTCTATGTAATAAAACATGGAAAAACAAGGAAAATCTTCCAAAAGATCTTCAAACTCAGAAAGAAGTTCCACCCTCAAATTGGTATGTTAAATTATGCCAGTGGGCACATAGTACCTGATTCACAAATTAAAGATGAAAGGACTACGCTAAATTCAGTACAGGAGAGGTGTCAACATTCAAGATACTGTAGAGATATTTTCTACTTCAAAGAACCCATAATACTAGATGATGAAGTTAGATCGGCATTATCCAGTTGGATAATGACAGCAATTGATGGAATATCTATAGACATATGGCAAATAACAGAAGAAGAACCAATAAAGATTCTAACCATGCCAGCATATCTGGACAACAATATAATGCCAAACCAAGTGGAAGTGATCAATCTACATGCCAAAAATAAAAAAGCAGAGTGTGCAAACTATTATATAAAAACCTTAATTTCTAACAAAATAACGATACTCCATCCCATCTGTTTTTGTTTGTGGTTGGAGAGCAGGTCGCTGCTGGTCATCTCCTCGGCCCCCTTGCAGATCTTGCCTTTGGTCGCGCCTGTTTCCCTTGCGCACCCGACTCACCTTGGCACTGCCTTGGGTCGGCACCACCAGCAGCTCACGCAGGTCCATTAGGCTGCCACTGCCGCCCGGAGCGCTTGGCCTGCCCTGCACAAAGGCTGGCTAGCAAGCTCGAGTAGAGGTGATAGAGCATGTCCATGCCTAGCAAGCCAAAGGCCACCCTGAGTGGGGAAAGCTGGATCCCCATCGGCGCCATGGCCCCCCAGGCCCAGCTAGGATTGCATGCCTTCCCCCCCATCTCTGCTGGGCCTGGGCGGCCATGAAGCCAATGGGGATCCAGCTTTCCCCACTCGGGATGGCCTTTTGTCTGCTGGCCCTGGACGTGCTCTACCACCTCTACGCAGGGCTTCTTAGCCGACCACTTTGCCTCCTTCATGCTGGGCAGGCCTGCAGCTCTGGGAGGCAGTTTAAGGGACCTGTGTGAGCAGCTGGCAGCCATGGTAGGTACTGAGGTGTGCAAGAGAATGCGCTCTACCTGTGGGCCAAGGGCAAGACCCTTGAGGGGGCTGAGATGACCAGTGGTGATCAGCTCTCCAACCAAAAAGAGATGGGATGGAGTAGACATGTCCAGCAGTCCACATCATGTGCTCCCCCAACTCCGTGTGCTGCCAGTGCTGCTGCAGCGCTGCTGCTGGAGGGCCGGCCCAGTATTCACAGTGGGCTATGCAGGCCCTGCTGCCGGATGCTGTCGGTCCCCATGCAATCACCACTTCCTGTGTGCGCATCTTGGGGGCCACCGGGCTGGGCGTCGCTGGGACCAGGACAGTGGGGGCTAGTCCCTCACCATTTCCGGGGTATCCCCAGGGGGCCAACACCGCTTGCTTGCTCACTTCCTTCCCTGTCGCTTCCAAATGCCATGTGCTCACTCGCTCGCTTACTCAGTGCCCCATCGCTTCCAAACGTCACTTGCTCACTAACTTCCTGCCCCATCGCTTCCAAATGTCATGTGTTTGTTACTCTTGCAAACTCTGCTGGGGCGACGGCGCACGTGCCCACAGAGAGGGCTCTGAGTGCCGTGTCTGGCACGCGTGCCATAGGTTCGCCACCACTGTTCTAGAAATTCCCTGGCAATTTTGGACTTGGCTTGATCTAGGATGGTCACATTTTCCCAATTGAAACTATGCTTAAATCTGTCTGTATGTTGTGAAATTAAAGAATTTTCATCATGTCTTCTGACTGCTAGTTGGTATTCATGGATGCGTTCTGCCAGTGTTCTGCTTGTTTGTCCTAAATAATGGTTGTTGCAGTCATTATATTGTATATTGTATATTCCTGTTTTTTCTTCCGGGGTTGTTGGATCTTTTGGTCTGCTTAGGATGTTTTGAAGGGCTTTAGTTGGCTTGTGCGCTATGTAATTCCATGTGGTTGTAGTAGTCTGTTGGTGTTTTCTGAGATACTTGATGTATGGCAGTGTAATGCTTTTTAGGTTTTGTGTTGGTTGTGCTATATTGGGTTGAGTAATCAGGGACTTTTTGACAAAGTTTCATAGATATCCATTTTGTTGGAATATGTTGTATACATGCTCTATTTCCTTTTTCTGCTGTTCTGGGTTGCTGCAGTGTGTTTGGGCTCATCTAAATAAAGTCCTTACATAGTTTCTCTTGTGGGAGGTTGGGTTGTTGCTTTGGTAGTGCAACACCTGATTAGTGTGGGTGGTTTTTCTGTAGACTTGTGTTTCTGGTTTGCCATTGTAGTGTCTGCTGATCAGGATGTCCAGGAAGGGTAGTGAGTTGTTGCTTTCTTCTTCTCTAGTAAACTGGATTCCTTTAAAATGTTATTGATGGTTCTGTGGGTGTTCTCTGCAAAAGAATCTATGTAGCATTTGTCCAGGCCATCCCCATCACTATCCAGTCCCAACTTGTATCTTAAATTGCAATGAACATTTTTGCTCTTGCAGTGATTATTTGGCCTTATAAAATCTGTACAATTGTGTTAATGATTGGTAAAATAATACAACTCAAATATCTTTTAATGGGAGATTTCCAATTGTTTAGTAGCATATAATTTGAAACCAAGATAATACCTTGGTAGCTGAGAGAATGAAGAAGAAAGATGAAGTTTTCTAATATTTTCAATTTAAATCCTTGTGGTATTTTCCTTTTTTAATTACTTAACTTTATTGCAGTAAAGGAACTTGGTATTCAAATATCCAAAACTAAACTGACAATGTCAGGATAGTTTGAAAAAAGCACATACAGACAAAAAATGGCTAAAGGACAATATTAAATCAAAATATGCTCAAGGGCTGGTCAAGATACACATATACAACAGGAAGAAAATGTCAGGTGCAAGAAACCAGGAACCAGGATAGAGTTCAAAAGCAATGCAAGTTCATTCCATGCAACCTATACACAAGAATCTGACCTACTAACAGTCAATGCAAATTGGCGCCAGATAAGAATCAACAGACTTCAAGGAGGGCTGGACTTAGGTCTCTTTCAGAGACCTAGGGGCTCCAGATTGATGATGCGTTTGAACCCGCCTTTGGGCTCCACCTGGTCATCTGCAGAAATTAAAATTAGCAATCTGGATAATATGAACTTGGTATACCAATATAAAATACAAATACTATACAAAGATACATACACACACACACACATTCATAAATAAAACAATAAAATTATCCAAAAAGGATTTAAGAATTATAAACTTGTCTTAGAAACCCATGCCAAACCTGAGATAAATATATTTCAATAGAGACATGGTCTGTACACCTGAAAGCCAGTAATTAATGCTGAGCCTGAGCCATTTCTGACTCTTCCTACTCAGGCAGATTCAATTCCTCTTAATTATTCTTTGCCTGATGTTGTATGCTGCCATGCAAAACCTGGCAACTTTGTGAGTTATTTTAGGGTTGATATCAGAAAATAGAAATTGCTTATGGTGTTAATTGTTGTATCCTGTTTTGCTAGTAAGGAGAGGAGTAATTAGAGCATTTTGTTCTATATAAAATTAGCAATACAGAAGAACATATTTGATCGTTTCTATTTGTCCTGACCAACAGACATCCTTGTATTGAGTGTGGTGTCTTTTTGTATCTTCCAGCCAGAAGTGCTGAAGGAAAGGATTGTATCAAGCTCATAGTCCAAAGGTAGTAAGTAAATAGGGGGAAATCCCAGGAGAGAGAGCTTTGTTTGTAAACTGCTTGTTTCCATCCTATTTGAAATCTATCTTTCCTTACAGATTTAGAATATTTTCCTCTCAGATTTGGAGCCTATATAAAAGTATACATAAAGGTATTTACAACCCCCTAAACAAAACACTTCTTTTCCTGATACCATGCTGCAGATACCAAGCAGCACACCATTGTTGGGGGGGGGGGATGTGGCTTTTTTAATGAATTGCAAATAGGTGCTATAAGAACACCCCTATGTATTCCAAATGACATTTGGATTTTATCCTTCCAAAGCCCTAGTTAATACATTAGATTAAACCACAATAGGGTTTTCACATCATACTTTTGATAGATTAAAACTTGTATGAAACCTGCCACTGAATTAACAAATCATGCTTTATAACTTGTGAACATTGGTATTAGTATACAAGCACGATTCAAATTGATGAAGACTTAATTTGATGTGTGAATCAAATTAAGTGCAGAATTGATTTATTTTTCTTACTGTGTTCTGATATGAATTAGGTGTTAGTGTTGATTTTTTTTATTAGGATTGTTTGGATTCTTTGATGGAAATTGTCATAGAAAAGAATGAGATAATTAAGTTCCCACAAAACTGAAAACTCTGCTTTTAATTTCCCAGTGATCCAAAGAACAGCTTTTGCATGCAGTGCTTTCTGAGTTTTAACAAGGGCATCGGTTGCTTTCTTAATAGAAAATAGATCATCAATAGATTTTCTGGAAGAAACTTTAGGCTATGATAAAAAGGAGAAGGGAAAGCAACAGGCTGGAATTTTTGTAGCAAGTATTAACCTCGGTGTAAATGCAGAGACCAAATGAGCTTCTTTAATTTCCATAATGAAATTGTTTTTGTAGAGTTAAAAATACTGTAATGAGGCCCAAACAGTGTGCTTTCAGGGACTCCCAGGGTGAAGCAAATGAGATTTTAGCTTCTCTAATTGGGCATATTGCAAACTGGGCTCAATGCTGTCTTCGGCACAGGATGCTCACTATCCCTAACAAAAAGAGATCTACAGCTGTCAGCAGAATGTAAGGGAGCTTTTTATAAGCCAAACCAAGCAGCACAAGACTAGGGCTCTGACAGGAACCCCCCAAAGGGACAGATCAAGGGGAGAGCAGCTCTGCTGTGCCTTGATTAAGAAGTTATTCATAAGGTAATTTGTTTACCACTATCAAGGAGAATTTTTAAGCCAACTGTTGAGAATTCCCAGAATCCTCTGAAGTATTTTATTTGATTAAGCAATGAATATGGATATTTTATTTCCCCTCTCCTGTGAATTAAACCTCATTACCTACCAGTGCAGGTTTTGGGGGGAAATTGTGCTCTGTGCTCACTGCCAAAACTCTGGCTTTTTGTTTATACTCCTCCTGTCATGTATAAAACTTTGCTAATATCCATCCCATATAAAACAGCACAGGAAAATTAGGGCAACAGTCATAAACATTTATGAAAAAAGAGGAAAGGATTCATCTGAATTTTTGTTGTTGCTGTTAGTGCTTTACACATTTTGGGGACTATGTCTGTTGTGGCATGCTAGTCAAAATTGTGTATGCTTGGTATTCAGCTCCTGCATTTTCATTTTATTGCAGAGCATTAGGCTTCTTCATTTCCAGGAGAGAGGTTTTATATAATATAAGCTTTCCAGTTGAACATACCATGTGGAAGATTGATGACATTTTAGTTTCTCTAGGCAAAAAAAAATTGAAACTATCTACATTTTGATCCCCAAAATGTTGCTGAGAAGATGACACAAGTCTGGTACTCAAAGGGGTTAGCAAATCTTTTTAAGAAAAGAAGGAAAATCACTCCATTTGGTTATTTTGTGTACTCTAATATCAATAAATCAACCCACTATAACATAACTATGTGTTTTTATATTTATACCATGTTATTCTTTTGGAAATGCCAATCAGCGGACATGAATATGTCCCCTGATTTTTTTCCCCCAGCACAGCTATGTGAGATAAGTTGAGATGAAAGGTGGTACCTGGCCCAATGAATATAATAGCTCAGATAACTTGATTCTGTTCTCCTTGGTGTCCCTACTCAGTAAGATAACTATTCTAGTACACTGGATATCTTCAGCAAATTCAGGGAAATCCTTGCTAATCCCCCCCCCCCATCATCTCTTAGGAGGAACACACAATGTTACAAAATGAAGATGAGAACCTGATATATATTTAATATGATTACATCATGTTTGTGTTCATCTATTGTTTTATTTGGTCTTTCAGAAGGAGAATATTACAAAATATGTTCAGAACACATTGAATAGTAGCTGTTGGCTATGGAAATAAAGACCAGGATTAACTAACATAATTTATGATGAACCTAAAGGGTACACTACTAAATGCTACATTGGCCTTCCAACAAAAGGGGGCTGAATAAGAAGGGGAGGATTTGGTTAGCGATTTTAAATGCAGGACTATATTGCTGTATATCACTTAGTAAATTATTGGAGTTGGAATAAAATGCACTCTCCCCACTACTTTTGTTAGGTTTGCTGAGTTTCTATATTTCTATATTTTCGATAATAAAATGAGCTCTCTATATCCAGATAGGAATGTGACTTTGCTGCAAATTCTAAAGTCACACCGTAAATGCATGCTGCAGCAAAAACAAGTCTTGCTGTTATTTTCCGTCTGTTATTGCCTTTGTTAACATAAGTCCCTGCCTTCATTCTGATGTATAGTATGTCTGAATGAATTCATTACATTCACAAACTGCAACAATATTCCCAAAAGTAGAATAACCCATATTGTGCATCCATGTGTGACCTTGAAAATATCTTCAATGAATGTTTCTACATAAGTTAAATGGCATTGAACTGTTGAGCTAATTCCAAATTTGCCTGGCAACTATCCAAGGATGCCCTTGAGCCAAACCTAATCCATGATTACATTTATGTTCTTGTGTTTCTTCTTATGCCTATAAAGTTCTGCATTTTCTTGACAATAAAATGATCATCTGCCGGTATCTTTCAAAGATCTGGATATCCTCAAATATTTCTTTTCTGGAAGTATGTCTCTCTCTTGGGTGATATTCAATGACATTATGCTTTCTTTAACCCTCCTGCTCTTCAATTCCTTCAGCTGATTTCTACCCTTCATAGTATCATTCATTTTGTTAAATTATAAAGCCTTGCTCTGATACCCTTATGTCCTTCATATCTTTCAATAATGAAATATTATGTATCTAGGTTCCAAAACATGTATCTTCCTTCTCCTACCACAGATAACTAGGGTTATATGTTTTTCTTGTGCAGAAAAACAGCAAGGAAGAAAACTACTATTACTTTTTGTTTGTGGCTATTCAAATAACACTTACTTTACAATAACCAGCTATGTGTGCACATGTTCATATCTTGTTCAGGTAAGCATGGGAACTTTCTGGAAAAAGGGAAAATAAGGGCTTCCACCTATTGGTTCATTTTTGACCAAACAAAATTTTGTCAGCATCTATTCGTTAGTCGGGACAACAAAAAGTGAGAAGCAATTCAGAATGGTAAATAACAAAAAAAAATCTTTAAAACCTGTGCTTTTAATCTGTAACAAAGCAGGCTAACTAAGGCTTGGGAGTATTTGTATCAAAGGCATGAGTATCATTTTGAGAGGTAGCGTGCCCCTTTCCCCTTTCCCCTTTCCTTTCTTATGGTTTGGAAAGCTGATTTTAAATTCTAGACTAGGACTTCCTATTTAAAATACAGTATGCATCACTTGAATATTTTCAATATATGGTAAGCAGCATTTGACGATCTTAATAATAATAATAAAGTTGGAAGGGACCTTGGAGGTTATCTAGTCCAACCCCCTGCTTAGGCAGGAAACCCTATACCATTTCAGACAATTGTTTTTGCTTCTTGTCCTGTTGCTTTGGAGAATAGCAGACTCCCCCCTTCTTTGTGGCAGCCCTTTAGATATTGAAACATCGCTATCATGTTACCCCTAGTCCTTTTCATTAAACTAGAGTTTAGACATACCCAATTCCTTCAGCAGTTCTTCATGTTTTAGTCTCCAGTCCCCTAATTATCTTTATTGCTCTTTTCTACATTCTTTCTAGAGTCTCAACATCTTTTTTATATCGTGGTGACCAACATCTTTTTTTATATTGTGGTTTTTATATTTTAATAATGACTGTTCTACATTTTTAATAACATTTTTTCTATATTGTTTTACAATTGTATGCTAGCGAGAGTCACTTTTTATGAAATGGACGGCTGTATGAATTTCACAAATAAATCAAATCAAGGTTTAAGATGTGTAATACCAGCTAGTAAGCATACTTTAAAATTATTTTGTCAAGGGAACAGGTAAATTTTATTATTAGAAGCACATCCCATCTTTATTTTGTACAATTTATTGCTGCAGAAATAACGCTCCTGCCTCCTTTTTTTCCCTATAACACCCAGTCTGTGAGGTGGGTTCAGCTAAGAGAGAATGACTGCCCATACTCTTGCATATTCTGATGAATAGACTCTTGATCTCTGTCCTATAGCCCTGATAACAATGCTGAAATCTGCTTTGAACACAAGAACTTCAGTACAAATAAATATGATGTTGAGGCTTCCCAAATATCTAAGCAACACAATAGCCAGCAGCTGCAGATAATGCTATTAATGGATCAAATCCAAAAGCATATGCTTGTAAATGGAAATACACTGGAGAAACTATTATCTTTTAATATTTGCTAAAAACAGCAAGCCACTTGATAGGTCTATGGTGGCAGAAATTAACAGTAGGAATCTTTAAATGCTTTGGTAATTTTACTTGCTTTAGCAAGGCTCTTTCCCAGAATCCCACTTCATATAATTGCTTAATTGCTACCTCTATTAAAATTATTCATGATATTGCTAGCAAAATGTTTCTGCAGTATGGCATAACATGAAATTGAAATGCATTTTATGCAAAACTACATGGAGGAGATATTAGCTAATATATCTACATTACAGCTCCTTTAAAAGCATGTCAAAATACTGATAAAATGTGGAGCTTTACACTGAGGGGAAATGTAAACAACACAAGATTTAATTTGCCGTTGGTGCTTGTTCTTCGAAATAACTGCAATTAGCAACTGGTCACTGCTTTCCAGATACAACAATCTTTTAGTTATCAATAGAAGATTGTCATTAATCTGATATACAGCAATAAAATTTCACAAAATAGAGATATCTCTATGAATATATCTTTCAAGCATGGTAGAAAGGTTTTTAAAAAGAAAAAGAAAATTTCTCTGAGCATTTTCAGCTTTAGGTAGTCACTCTGGTTTATTACTAAGCCAGTTGGTTTGCATAATTAAACCTAAGCAATTTCTTCCTTATTTTTCTGAGTAATAGACATCCTCTTTCACTGGCCCCAGTCTACCTTGACTCAATCATTCACACAGAGTAGCTGCTGAGAGTACATACTGCATATGTTTGAAAACCATCTAGCCACATCAGTGGTATGCTGATGAATGCCATAATAATGGCAATGAAACACACATTTATTTTTGTGCAGTAGATTTTTCTGCTTGCATATTCTTCCGATAGCAATAATAATATATTGCAAATGCAAGATAGTCAAACAAGAAAACTTTTCTCAAGAACAATCGCAACTAATCAGCTGCAGAGTCAATGTATCAATGTAGTTTTTGAAATCATTTACAGCTAGATCACCTCACATTACATCTTGCTTAGTAAAGAACACAAAGAATATTCATTCATTAAATGATGGATTTTGCAATCTTTATTCCTCTTAGTGCATCTCTTTCCCGGCTCCTGTTTGCAGTCTTTCTTTTTTTAAAAAAAAATGGTTTTAAATAGACTCTCTGAATGTGATTGTATTAAATTATTTTTATGTAAGAGATTTAGGCATCAGTTAGGAGGGTAAAAAATGAAAAAGATTACATGATTAATATTAACAAGGATATGGTACACTTGCTACGCTGTGAGTGGTGAATAATGCCATGCAGATGAAAGATTTATTATGACATTAGTCTGTTAAAGCTTTGTAGAGATGATGCTATTTTACAATAATGTCACACCCATTATTTCCAGCTAGTGGTCATAAATTGCATTTCGGAATGTACAAATAGTGGGTGCCATTCCTGAAGTTGTAGTAGAGATAGTGTTCTTTCTGCATCATCTGAAGAGATTAATTGACTTCTGAATCATGTTAATATGTTTTATTTGGTTTCTCTTAGGCTATATGAAAAGAAATAACTACATCTTAAAATACACATTGATTCTCTGAATATTTTTCTGAAGCTCCATTGGCACAAGCATGTGATGTTTAATAGAAGACAACTCTGGAGGGCATACTACAATTGATATACCAATACTAAAGTTATTTGGAACATAATGATATAAGTATATTATACATTTTTTACTGCTGGCAAATGTTTCCTGGTTATAGTCAGAGATTTTACACATGTTTATGATTTTCTCCTTCCTTAAACCATTATACAAAAGTCAAAGAATGTATAATATAAGTGAGAATAGGGGACATTACAAGCTGTATTCAGAAACTTTTAAATATTTTGGGAGGCTTATATTCTACTACGATAATTATCAGTGTTGCTGGTGGGTTTTTGGTTTTGGTTTTTTGCTAAAACCTCCACCAAGGATCATTGCTGCCAATGTCATCATTTGGGCCTCTAGTTTTACCACCAGATCCTTTGAAATATATGAACACCTGCTTGCAATCAGCTCAGAATCTCTGCCATTTTAGACTTCTCACAATGCAATGTCTGAGAAATCTCCAACTACCTTAATATTGTCATAAAAGGTACTTCTTGAAATTGCACTGAGGCTAAAGTAATATGGTACACCAAGCATACATAGGTTTCTTGGCTCTTTTATGAAGACCAAGTGCCAAAGATAATGTGTTTTCTGCTAGGAGGGAAGGCTACCTCTTGAACAGTTGCTAATGAAATGAGAATTTCTGGTTGTCCATTATGGATGTTTAATTGTTTCTGTATTCTGAGTACCTATGAATACTCTGCATGTACTTCCTAGGTCACGGGTCGGCAACCCGCGGCTCCGGAGCCGCATGCGGCTCTTTGAGGCATTACCTGCGGCTCCGGAGCCTCCTCCGCCATTTTGGGGAGCGCATGCGCGCAGGCGTGGGCGGGTGCGCGTGCGCGGGGGCGGGGGCGGGTGCGCGGGTGCGGGTGCGCGTGCGCAGGGGGTGCGTGTGCGGGGGGTGCGCATGCGTGAACGGGCACACGTGCGCATGTGCAAACGGGATGTGCATGCGCGAACGGTCGCACGCGCATGCGCGGGTGCACGGGTGCGCGCGCATGCGCGAACGGGCGCGGCTCCCAGGGGTTTTTTTTTTTAGGCCAAACGGGTCCGTGCGGCTCGTTCGATGTTTCGGGTGGCCGACCCATGTCCTAGGTCATGGGATGCAGGCAACAATATCTTAGCTTCCAAACTAATCTCTGCTTTAGATATTCTAGTTGCATAGAATAAAGTAGCATGAGTATCCTTAAAACTGGTAAAACTGGTCTTTGAATGGACTTGTAATCAAAATGTGCCCAAATTGATAAATATTGTCACCTTCAGCATCGGATGCTTATGTGACCTGGATACAGTATCTTTAGGGTTGGAAACCTAGCCTACTCTTTATCTTATTAAAGTCATTTCATGAAAACATGAATTGACCAAAGCCATGAAACAGTGAAAATATATAAATCTATCAGATGGCAACCAGGGCAAATGGAAGATTCTGCCTTGGAATATAAAAGGAATAATAATGTCAACACTGCTAACATCGGATGTTCTTGCTTTGACAACAGATGAAAATGCAGCCATTTTCTCTATGCTTTTAGAATTAGTTGGTGCTGGGAGGGGGATGAGATTTCACTTAGTCATAATAATAATAACTCCGCTGTGGGAATCCAAGGACAAACTGGGTCCAGAGCTGATAACGTTTTGGCGGGCTGGAGACCTGGGGAGAAAGCCTGCGCTTCAAGTTAATTGGGGAATGTGCTTTATGACTGTTCATTGGGGGTGGGAATTATACTTTGTTACTTTGTATCCAGGGGAGGGGAATTTAGTTTTGGGTACAACTATGTAGTGCCGATACTTTGTTTCCCGAATAAAAGATTCTTTAAGGAAAACAATGCCTCAAAGTTCTTTTGAAGGGTTTCATCTGTCAGAACCATGACATTAACCCCAAAACTACAATTTTTACCTATCCATCCTGGGGTCCCAAGCTCCAGTCACTGTCCCTAAAGTCGAAGGATAGACCGACAAAGATTCAGGGAAGATCTCAACATGGAAAAGGAAGGGGCGCCTGAGACCAGTACCCTGGCTGTGGCTGCCGCCTCAGAGGAGGGAGCGCAGGCCAGCGTGCAGGTAGAGAAGGAAACTTTTCAGGTCTCCCAAATGGGACAAGACCCAAGCCACGAGGACAACTGATCTGGTCATCGGACTGGACCCTACCCAGTGGAGACTCCAGACACCTCGAGGCAGCCTTGCTACAATCAAGTGCTTCAAAGGCAGATGAGATCAAGCTGCAAAGAGGGGCTTCTCGCATGTCGCGTTCCCCGAACCGATGGAGAGCCGTGAAATCAACTACTGCTAAGGACTCTGGTGAGTGGAAGTACCTGTCCGCAGTCCGTAGTCAATCAGTGGAGACGTTAGTGGAGAGATTCGAGGAGCTAGAGATGAGAAGTGAGGAACAACCCTCCCGTTCTCCATACGTAATCGATCATGATGATCGGTGGGGCAGTCACCAACTCATGCCGAGGGGAAGCCCCAGTCCCACTTGCACAGGGTAAGTGGTTTCCCCATCCATGAAGCCACCTACATTAGCTTCCAGCCCCGCAGAGAGGGACAGCCCCAGCTGCCGCTCCAAACATGGCAGCCTGGAGCACCATCACCTCTCCAGAAGCCCTGAGCGCTGCTGGCGAGGCAAGAGCCCAAGCCGCTACCGGGATAGCTGAAGCCCGGACTGACACACCTACCAGCCACCCAGCCCAAGGCCTCTACAGCAATGGGGGATGCCACAGCAGGGAGACCAACAGCCACTGGCAGTGCAGCAACAGCAGTGGGGGTGGCTGCAGTCCCCGAATGTGCAACAGCAGCTGGGGGCCTTGCCGCAACTGGGAATGATACAGCCACCAGGGGGTCAGCAACTGTTGGGAGTGTGGCAGCAGCAGTGGGGCTGGCCACCGCCTCTGAATGTGTAGCAGCCGCAGGGGGGCTTACAACAACTGGAGATGCCACAACCACCCATAGGTCAGTAGCAATGGGGGTGGCAACAGCCCCTGAACGTGCAGCAACCACTGGGAGGCCTGCAGCAACTGGGGATGCCACTTCAGCAGCCATTGAGACCATTGGGGATGCCACAGCCGCCAGGGGGCCAGCAGCTGCTGGCAGTGCAGCAACAGCAGTCGGGGTAGCCGCAGCCCCCGAACATATTCCAACCACTGAGGGGCCTGCAGCAACTGCGGATGCCGCAGCGACCATGGGGAGATCAGCAACTGTTGGGGGTGCAACATCCACAGTTGGGAGGCCAGCAACCACTGGGAATGCAGGCTCACTGGGGAATGCAGCAACCGCTGATGGTGCCACCCCTTCAAGCAACGTTTGATGGAGATCCGGAGAAGCTGATCTTCTTCCTCAACCAAGTATGTTCCCACATGAACCGCTGTGCCTATTTCTACCCGAATCCAACCGCTATGATTGACGTGGTAGCGGCCAACTTGGAAGGGGAAGCATCCGAGTGGCTGAACAATTTATACAACAAGCAAGCACCTGAGTTGGGGGACCTCCACCTCTTCCTCCTAGGGCTGAGAGTAAGGCTTGAGGACCCATCCATAGCCCTCAAAGCGGAGGAGCAAATTCATAAAATAAGACAAGCTGGCAGGCCCACACTGGAATATGTGCAAGAGTTTCACAAGGTAGCCGGCCGAATAGAGAGGTGACCCGAGCAATCCCTAGTCCATCATTTCAAGGAGAGACTGGATGATCACCTCTCCCAGGCTTGTGTCTATCGAGCGGTCCCTAATCAATTGCAAGAATGGTACCAGGCAGCAGTAAGGCTGGACGTCCAGCTTGCCTGCTATAAGAAGCCACCACCGCAAGAATGCCTCGAAGTTCTTTTGAAGGGTTTCATCTGTCGGAACCATGACAAATAATCTTCCATCAAAGTGAATGAAAAGTAGACATAAAGAAAGATGATGTCGCAGCTGCTTGTAACAGAATGAGTAAAATAATTACAAATAATCACAAATACATGTGCAATTAACACAAGGGGTAAATATGAAAAGATATGCTTTTAGGAATGAGGATGGGAAAGAGATTATGGATGAGGGGGGAAAGCACATAAAGAGAGCAATTGCTGGTACAAGGATAAGAGAAATAGAGTTTGTAAAGAGAAAAACAAAGAAACAGCAATAAACAGCTAAGATTGAAAGGGACAGAGAATACGGAAAGATCCATATAGATGTTGAAAATTAAAAAATGTAAGTGGGTGAAAAAGATGAAACAAGTGAATGGAATAAAATGAAGGTTATTAAATGGATGAATGAAATCAGAGAATGCTGGAAGTGTTTTAGAGACTTGTACAACAAATATAGTTGAAGAGCAGAATTGATATGAATGCTACAAATGTTGGAGTCCAAGAAAAAAATGATAAAAGGTAAATCATAAATATTGTGATAACATTATAGAAACACAAAGTTACGGATGTTGTTGTTGTTATTGTTGTTGTTGTTGTTGTTGTTGTTATTATTATTATTATTAGTTTGTGCCAGGCCTCCGAGGACCTCCCCCACCTCTTTCAGGCACTCCATGCTCTTTACCTTATCATGCTACCTCTTTGCTGAGGGACTGAAAATCTTGTTTGGAAAGAGTGCAGAGAAGAGCAACAAAGATAATTAAGGGACTGGAGGCTAAAGCATATGAGGAACGGTTGCTGGAATTGGGTATGTCTAGTTTAATGAAGAGAAGGACGAGGGGGGACATAATAGCAGTGTTCCAATATCTCAGGGGCTGCCACAAAGAAGAGGGAGTCAAGCTATTTTTCAAAGCACCTGAAGGCAGGACAAGAAGCAACGGATGGAAACTAATCAAGGAGAGAAGCAACCTAGAACTAAGGAGAAACTTCCTGACAGTTAGAACAATTAACCAGTGGAACAACCTGCCTCCAAAGCGGTGAATGCTCCGACACTGGAAGTTTTTTAAGAAGAGACTGGACAGCCATTTGTCTGAAATGGTATAGGGTTTTCCTGCCTGAGCAGGGGGTTGGACTAGATGACCTCCAAGGTCCCTTCCAACTTTATTATTATTATTATTATTATTATTATTATTATTATTATTATTATTATTATTATTATTATTATTATTATTATTATTATTATTATTATTATTATTATTATTATTAAATAATAGAATTGAAGAAACTGTAAAATATGGCTTTAGTTTGCTAGTGGAGTGCTTGCATGATTTGTTTAATGTCTGTGCAAGGACTGCATCTATTTCAGATAAATGGAAAATTGTTATTCTCTTATAGAAAAGAAAGGTAACAAGATTGAATGCAAAAATAAGACATATATTAATTTATTAAATGTGCATCGGAAAGTAAGAATGAACAAAATTTGGTAAGTGCAGTACACGTCTCTGTTGGACAGCTAATGTACATTTCAGATTTGCTCTTTCAAGTGTCATTTTTAAAAAAATCACAAATTTCCTGATTTAGAAAAAGCATATGATAAAGTGAATGAGCTTCAGCTATGGAATGTTTTGCCTGAATATGGAATTGAAGATTGATTCCTAAAACATTATGGTAGAAATAAGATTTGAGAGAATAAACTGAATGCACAGCAAATTATGAACATGAATAGAGAATAAAATATATAATTCCACTTGGTTGTTCAATTATGGATAAACATATATATTTATGGTGATGTTAGAACAGTGTTAAATGGACCTGTGCATTTATGTGTATTTTTGTATGCAGATGATGATACATTGTTGGCTGAGAACATAAATAACTTTTAATAAACATTAGACAATATTATGGTACAACAAAATGGACTTGAAAATTAAAGCATTGAAGAATGAGGAAGATAACTGCTTATCAGGAATATGATTCATGTGTTTTTTATTACACATGTTTGTTGAATGAAGCAACAATTATATCACTGCCTATTTCTTATATGAAAGTTAGACAGGTATGTCAGGAGAAAAACCAAAATTGAATGCACTAAGAAGAGAGTCTGCTAAAACAAAAGCTACAGATTTGGGAGTGATAAACATACACTGAATGCAAAAGACAATGATCAGTACAAAAAAAACTTCATTGAAATGGCTTAATATTACAAAAATGAATGAGGTTCAAATTGCCAAACTGCCTTATTCCATGAAGGAATAAAGAAAAGGGGGCACCAAGAAAATGAAGGCAAGGAGAGGAGAGGAGAGGAGAGGAGAGATTATAAAGCACCAAAGCAATGTATGAAGTTCTGGATAGAGCTGGTGGAAATTTCAAAGGTCAGAAAGATATGCAGAGGTACACTGAATGGTATCAGTATAAACTAAAACTTTTACTGTACTTCCTTTTCTATATACTTCTTCTAATTTCTCTGGCTTACTATTAATTACTCATTCCCTGTGTTTTATGTAACACTGATTATTCCAAAAAGAATAGTATAACGGGCATGCATATGTACAATATATGATTGACTGTTTCTTTCCAATACACAGTCATTATAGGCATAATAGAAAATAACCAAAATCCAGCAAAGAAGCAAACAGGGTGATTTAATATTAATTTACAAGAGAAGTCTCTAACAAAACTTTCCTCTCAAATATTTTTATTTATTTATTTAGTTCATCTGGAAGACTGATATGGAAACAAGAAAATGTTTCTTTTGCTTCCTTAAAACCAAGGATAAGTCCAACAATTTCACCACTAGCTTGGTTTTTACTTCAAAGCCAATTATAGTAAGAAAAATCTGAAAGTCAAGAAACAGACTAAAGACATAATAATTACTTAATGAAGGAAGGAATCTACAATGGCTAATGTATTTGCAAATAACTGGAAAAATAAAAAGTGATGTTGCAAAAGTGGATGGTCCCTGAGAAAGATTACAGAATGTAAAATATTTATACAGAATCAAGGGTATTTATTAGGACATATTTACAAAAAGCCACTTACATTTTTAAAAATGAAAAAAAACAAAAGCTTCTGCTGGTCATGCACAAAAACAAGCAAATTTATAAGAGAGGTCAAAGTTTTATCCATTCAAATCAGAACCTAATGATGGAAGCAACTCTTCACAAATATCTCCTCACCATTCAAACAAAGAAATAAGTCCAATGGATGAGACTAATATATTCAAAAGGAAAAGACAGAAATTATTCTGTACTGCATGTACTGAAACTCAAAAACAGCTTTTGTTCCCTCACAGAAGGAGGAGGCTCTGAGCATTCAAGGGAAAGAAAAAAGACAGTGCAGAAAAGGAGAGGCACCAGTTCCCTAAAGCAGGGCTTTTCAACCGGTGGTACGCATACCACTTGTGGTACATTAACAAGTGGCAGGTGGTACCCAGCCCTGCCTAACCAAGTGTAGTGGGGGGGGGAATGAGCCAGCGCAGGCAAAGACTTACAGTGAGAGAGTTCTCTGGAGCTGCAGATTGGCTGGGGAGAGACAAAGGCCCCAGGCTCACTTCTGGCTCACCCTCCCCCATGAGAAAGGAGGAGGAGGAGGGGGCGGAGACAGGAGAGGCTATAAAAGGAAGCAGTTTGGGCGGGAGAGAGAGAAAAAAGCAGCAGCCTTGGGAGGCGGCAGAGTCAGCTTTAGCTGCACCGAAGGGAAAGAAGAAGGAGGAGGAGGAGGAGGAGGAGGAGGAGGAGGAGGAGGGTGAGGGGAGAGGAGAGGAGATCAAGCAGGCAGGCCGGCCATGAGCGATCTACAACTGCTGTGGCAGCCACCTGTGCTGGCAGCAGCAAACAGGCAAGAAATGCAGGGGGGAGGGTCGCCCTCCAAGAGGAATGAAAAAAAGGCAGCAATGGCTGGAGGTGAGGCACAGAGGAGGGAGGGAGGGAGATGGAGAGTGGAAGGATTCTTATGTGCTTTTGTGACTTTGAAGTTCTGGGATTTGTGCAATGTGGGCTTTGTGTTCTTAAGGAGTGTTTGGCAATTTCTATTTGGCTGATGGCTGATGTCTCATGTTAGCTTCTATTGCTCTGCTATTGTTAGCTGTAAGTTTTGCTGCAAGGGATTTTGAAGTATTTTTCTCCTGAATGGATTTTGCCTGTAGATTCTTTTACTTATGAATGGAGCCATTTGGGGAGGCTGCCTTAGCTGGCAGCCAATACTTACTACATTTTTTTTTCTTCCTTAAGTGCCGGCTGCCGGCTCCTTACTTTCCTTTCTAGCCAGTAGCTAATTCTTAAAGGGAAATGTGCCTTTTTAAGCTAGTTCACTCAGCAGTTTGTCTTTTCTGTTTCTGGAGGCTTTTCCTTGTTTGATGAATATATGGAAGAGAGAAAATATGGGGGGGGGGTTCAAATTCTTCCTTCAGAAGGAGTGGGCATGAGAAAGAGGGAGGCAGGGAAGGAGGCAGGGAGGGAAGTCCTGCCTTAGCACTTGGCCACCAGCATTGACTTTACTTGTCAAAAGGTTGCAAAAGGGGATCACATGACCCTGGGACACTGTGACCATCATAAATATGAATCAGTTGCCAAGCATCCAAATATAAATCACATGACCCTGGGAATGCTGCAATGGTCATAAGTGTGAAAAATGGTCATAAGTCATTTCAGTACAATTGCAACTTTGAACAGGGTTTTTTTTTTGTCATCAAGTTTTTAACACCTTGCTAGGTGGTACTCGAATATTGCCATATCCTAAAAGTGGTACAATCGGTGAAAAGGTTGAAAAGCCCTGCCCTAAAGGACAGAGGGGATCAACTTTGCCCTATTGGAACAGATGAGAAGAGATGGTTGTCAGGTTTCACCCAGCTTATTAATCAAAGATAGCAAACATAGGTTCAAGAGCCCAGCTCTTTAGTAAACTAGATTTATAGTACTACAGGACCCACAAAAGCTGTTCTGTTTGCAACGCAGACATGAAGACGAGGCAGTTGATACAAAAGATGTTCTTTATTGAAGACATTTACTGAACAGAAGCATAGAGAGAGATTGAACAGAATAGAAACTTAAGCAGGAATCAAGCTACTAACTACCTGACTTGCCACGCAAGCCACTCCTTCTTATATTCCCTTGCAAGGGAATGCTCAGCCAATCGATGCAGGCTATTCTCCCACCTCGCGCATGCGCACAAGGCTGGAGACAGCCTGTCTGGGTCCCGGGCAGACATGTGGTCTGTCCGGGTCTCTGCAACAGTCCCGGGCAGACATGTGGTCTGTCCGGGTCTCTGCAACCCATTTCCAGTCTTCCTGGGCCTTGCTGAATGACTCAGCAAGGCCCAGCCTCTCTGCAGACTTTCTGAGCCTTGCTGAATGACTTCAGCAAGGCCCAGTACATAACACCCCTCCCCTCTTGGATTAAACAATACATAACACCCTCATAACAGGCCGGTTGGCCTTTTGCAAACAGTCTTTATTTACAACCCTTCCCCAGTTCCTGGGTACATCCACGTTCTTTCACTTTTGACAATATTGACACCACTGAACATATTTGCCCGCATGTTTCTCTTTCACAATATGAACAGCTCAGGGACCTCACATGATCTTGTAACTGTTTGGAGGACCCTTACCCATTCTGCTGCGTGGACCCAGACTAGGTTTAATTACAGTTGTAATTTTAGAGGTAGGTGTTGCAATAGGCATAAGTGCCTGGAGTGCCTGTTAGGTGTTACAATAGGCATAGGTGCCTGGAGTGCTTGCTTCCGTGTTACACAAACACCCCAGGGCTTTTCTGCCCAGACAACTCAGGGGTTCCCCCTGACGGCTGACTGGCTGGATCCACTAGACCCCAAACCAGAGTTCCTTGGAGGGGTTGAGTTCCCCCAGTCCCTTGGCGGGGTGGATCTCCCTGGAATTCCATGGGACTCCTCTTGGGAGCATTGTCCCTTGAGCCCAAGACCAGCAGCAGGAGTACCCTGAGTGGCCCATGTACAGCCATTTGTCCCTAGCCAGGGACCTCTGCCCGAGTCAGGAGCCGTCCATGGCAAGACCCCCATCTGGAGCATTGGAAGATGTGCCCTCGTGGAGAGACTGTGATCCCCAATCATAATTGGGGTCCCCCTCCCCCCCGAGAGCAGAGCCAGGGGAGGAACCATGCCCTGGAAGCCACCAGCGCACTGGTGGATGTGGCGTCGAAATGAACCACAAGATGGAAAAGGACTTGGATTCCTCCCATTGAATGAACGCACTATGAATAGAATGTGTCACACTCGCTTTCACATCCTGAACATAGGAGTAAGAGGAGAGTGTACAAAATTTGCAGAAGTTCTTACACGAGGATTCCAGGCATGGTTTAGCATCTGTAGCCTTAGCAATGGTTGGTACACAATACTACAGTCTAAGTTGGAATCATACATTTTGCAATATTGAAACCCTTGTTTCCTCGTGACTTCAATGATGTGACTCTTTACAGTGACTAACACATGTACAACATAGACATTCTCTTTGGTACAATAAGGAGATGGGTTGCCTTCACAGTAATATGATACATACAACCAAGTGTTAAGGTAACCCCTTTATTGATGAAACCACTTGGAGTCCCGAGGTGCCTGCAGCCGTGGCACCAGTGAAAGAGCCACTCGTCTGGGTGCAGCCTGTCCAGCTTCGTAATGCGTCTGCGACCCCAGCGGAATTCAGCTGGGCTCTTCCTGTAGCTGTGCAAGGTGTGGTGTGGTGTGCAATTAGAAAATCAGCTAACCTGTGATGCCAGGGTCCTTGAGTGATTCTCTTTAATGCGTCTTTCATGGTGCGCACCATGCGTTCAGCCTGACCGTTGGTGGCAGGATGAAAAGGAGCAGATGTGGCATGCCGGATCATGTTGGCTTGGAGAAATGCCTGAAACTCAGAAGAGGTAAATTGTGGACCATTGTCTGATACTAAAACATCAGGAAGGCCATGGGAAGCGAAGATTCCTTTGAGCACCTGGATGGTCCTGGCAGTCATAGTGGAGGACACAGGAACGACCTCTAGCCACTTGGAATGGCTATCCACAAGGAGGAGGAAGAATTGCCCCTGAAAGGGCCCAGCATAATCTATATGGACACGTGACCATGGAGTGAGTGTCTCCTCCCACCTATGTACAGGGGCCTGGGGCATTTCTGGCCATGATTGCTGGCACACTTGACATCCCTGGACCTGGGCCTCGATGTCCTTATCGAGGCCAGGCCACCAAAGATGGCTGCGTGCAAGCGCCTTCATCCTCACTATTCCTGGATGTCCCTCATGAAGAGAGAGCAAGACTCTAGTCCTCAATGAGGCCGGGATGACTACTCGATTGCCCCACAGGATACACCCCTTGAATGTGGACAATTCGTGCTTCCTGCTCCAGAAGCTCTGGAAATCAGTACCAGGACACGTGTCAGGCCATCCTGACAACACACATGTCAGCAGGCATGCAAGTGTGTGATCAGTGGCAGTTTCTGCAGCCACATCCCTAGCATTGAGGGGAGATTCTGGTAAGTCCTGAATAGACAGGATGTGCACAGCACAGCCTCTATCTGCTTTAGAGGTAACCTGCTTAGGCCAGCAGTGTGGCCCATCTCAGTGCCTGGTTTGTGAACCAGGGTGTAATCATAAGCTGCTAAGAAGATAGACCATCTCAGCATTCTAGGAGAGATGCTGTGTGGGGTTTGTTTGTTGGTTGCAAACAACCTCAGCAAAGAATTTTGGCCAGTATAGGCCGTGGAATGGCGGCCATCGCATTCCTTACGCTGTACTCTTAGCGTGGCCTCCCCCTGCACACTGACTCGTGGAACCTGAAAGTCAGGGAGGATAAGATTGGAGGGCCTGAGCTGGCCTCGTGAGCCACTCCTGGGACAACCCATATTAAAGGTGTCTGCAGCAATAAGAAGAAGAGCGGACCCTGTGTCCAGCTCCATGGCCAGGGGAACTCCCTGCAACTTAACAACCATGCGCAGTTGTTTCTTAAGGGGCCAGTGAACCCTACAGGACGCACAGACCCCCACCCTGTGTTGTCTGGGGCCCTTGGTACCTTTCAGAGGCAACTCATTAGGGGGCCTGTGTATCTGGCGACCCAAACAGGCTGATGCGATGTGGCCTTGCCTGCCACTTGCCCGGCAACAGCAGAAGGAGAATGGCAGTCAGCTCTCCTGTGGCGACCCCCACAGCCGAAACACTGCCAGGACGCAGGCGTCTGTCCTCTGCGCTCTTGCAGTCTTCTCGCCACCAGCGGTTGAAGTCTGTCCTCGGATTCTTCTCCGGAAGCCTCTCGCATGACTTCTTGATGGACAGGGACTGCTGCTGGAGGGTTCTGGGTCGCGAAGTGTTGGACTCGACAAGACAGCCCAGCTTGGACATTGCTGTGACGGATAGCCTCGTCCACGTCTCTCGCCACAAGGAAGGAGGAAGGAATGGGAATGAGTCCCATGAAGCCAAGCCCACCTCCAGCGTTTGCGTACTGGCAGGCGGCTGCTTCTCCAGGACGCCACGCTTCTCGAAGAAGGGGTCCCACGAAGCCAAAAGCCCACCTCCAGCGTATGCGTACTGGCAGGTGGTTGCTTCTCCTGGACATTGCGCTTCTCGGGGAAGGGGTCCCACACAGCCGAGCCCGCTTCCAGCGTATTCGTACTGGCAAGCGGTGGCTTCTCCTCGATTCCTTCCGCTTCGAGGCGTGAGAAGGGGTCCCTTGAAGCCGAGCTTGCCTCCAGCGTCTTCATGCTGGCAGGCAGTCGCTTCCACCGGACGCCGAACTCCTCCGCTCGTCAGGCCTTTAGGTACTTCTGTTTCTTCGGGATTCCAAACGGCGAATCCCACCTTCGTCGCCAATGTTCTGTTCGCAACGCAGACATGAAGACGAGGCAGTTGATACAAAAGATGTTCTTTATTGAAGACATTTACTGAACAGAAGCATAGAGAGAGATTGAACAGAATAGAAACATAAGCAGGAATCAAGCTACTAACTACCTGACTTGCCACGCAGGCCACTCCTTCTTATATTCCCTTGCAAGGGAATGCTCAGCCAATCGATGCAAGCTATTCTCCCGCCTCGCGCATGCGCACGAGGCTGGAGACAGCCTGTCTGGGTCCCGGGCAGACATGTGGTCTGTCCGGGTCTCTGCAACAGTCCCGGGCAGACATGTGGTCTGTCCGGGTCTCTGCAACCCATTTCCAGTCTTCCTGGGCCTTGCTAAATGACTCAGCAAGGCCCAGCCTCTCTGCAGACTTTCTGAGCCTTGCTGAATGACTTCAGCAAGGCCCAGTACATAACAAAAGCCATAATGGAGTAGAAAATGGTAACTGCCAACTAGATGCCTCAAATTATTTGCACAGCAGTCCCAAAGTTCCAAAGTTACATCTCTTTTTTCTGCCTACAAGCAAGTAATTTCTCAGTGGAACAAGCAGACAGTATTTGTACTTTATTATTGAAATAGGCCCATCAGGTCTGAGACTTTTGGTACTATCCTTGGGCCTTCTAGCCCTTACAGGGGTAGCTGGTGAGTCATTTTTACAACAAATAAAAAAAATGTATGCCATTGGCTCATGAAATATACTGTCTATGAGGAACAGGAAGCAGGTATGTGAAAAAACAATCTTTAAGATTTATTAAGCTCAATGACAAATGACAAAGGAGACAGTAAAGAATAATTGGAAACTTATCAGCAGGGTCTGTGAATGACTAAGAAGGAGAGCTCAGAAGCCTAGGAAATCAAATGGCATTCTTATCCATCCTTTCAATCCATGGAAAGCATTGAAGAGGGAAAGTTATTACAGCAAGTGTATGATTGGCTGTGAAAATGCTATCAATAGGAGAAACTTGGTTTCTGGGACCATGGTCTGAATCAGCTAGGTCAGGGGTAGGCAACCTTGGCTCTTTTATGACTCGTGGACTTCAACTCCCAGAATTCCTGAGCCAGCATAGCTATGCTGGCTCAGGAATTCTGGGAGTTGAAGTCCACAAGTCATAAAAGAGCCAAGGTTGCCTACCCCTGAGCTAAGTGATAAAGGGCTGGCACAACATGGATTACATTTCAGAAGGATTGGTCAAATTTTGTTTGGCTGAAACATTTGCATAGGAATCCTTTAAACTGAATCCTATGGGTACTGGAAGTGAGACCCTGAAATAAAGATCTCAGAAAGTGTACCATGAAAAGTTGGAATGGGCCCTCTTCCACAACTCAATGAAAAGTCAGAAAGAACATTTGTTCACAATGTTCTTGGCCTATATGCTAATGTTTAAAGTCTGAGAAATAAAGTACAGCAAACTGGTATAATTAGTTTTAGTGGAGATCTTTGAGAGAGTGACACATGGCTTCATCTCATTATTGGATTATTGCAAAATATGGGACTGTCTTTGAAGACAGTTTGGAAATTGCATCTAGTGCAGAATACAGTAGCCTCACGATTCAACTGCAAAACTGCAGTTGATTCCAAAATGGCAAAATTATATGTATCTTGAAGTCACTGAACAGGTTGCCATTTCAAGCTTTCAAGCACAATGAAATGTGCTGGTTGTTACTAGTATATACTGCTAAGTAGCATGAAAATATAATATATCAGAACTGCATTATAAAACTTAATTTTGGCCATCTGCCCCAAACTTTGAAAGAGGTTATGATAAGAATCCTACCCCACAAGTAAGGTAAAAGGAGAGAAGGCTAAGAGGCAAGCCTTTTGGTAGAAGCCCAACCTATGCAACTTACTGCTGGAGGCAATATGACTCACTCCAATACTCCTTACATTTCTGCATACTGAAAACAAATTTATTTCAAGATCCTCTGGCCCTTAGTTGATTGTATTTAGTATGATTGTTCACTGCATTATGTTATATTTTAATGAAATGTGATTAATATTCTTCCTTTTTTTTATTTTGTACCATCCATAAGCTTTTCTGATTAAGTTATCCTTAAATGTAAAATGAGTTATCAGATGAGTATCTTGGAATTCAAAACAAGTGAATTTTAATAAATTTAAACCAATTATGAGTAGAATCTATGACAAGAAAAAAGGCTGCTTAAGATAGATAGGAATTCCTTTAAAAAGTAGATACTGAAAGCATAATTGCAAATAATTTCAAAGGGGATAAAAAATAAAAGATTGGAGAAGAAATCATATGGGTATACAAAAAGTTCAATGAAGTTTTGAAAATATAAGTCAAGACATTAAAAAAAGATGAAAGGAAGACCAGGTCATTAAGGAAAAGGACAATCCATCTTTATGAATTGACTCATTTATGTATTTGATCATGATTCAGGCAAAACCCTGGAACACATTTGTGTTTAGAAAAGAATACACCGTTTGGCAGGAGGCAGCATAACAATAACAGATTCAGGAGGGCCTTGATGAGCTGGAACATTGCACAAAACCTAGCAGGATTAATTTCAGCAGGAACAATTGTGAAGTTCTGCATTGGGGTAGGAACAATGAAAGAAAGGAGTATAGGTTGGGAGGGACAATAATGAACAGCAGTACATGCAAAATGATCTAGGTGTCTTGATGATTCACAGGCTAAATATGGGTCACCAGTGTGATGCTTCTACCAAAAAAACCCCAACAACCACAAATACAAAGTGGATCAGCATCAGACAAAAGTACAGTGTCAAATCAAGAAAAGGCATAATTTTTCTCTATTATGTTTTAGTCAGACGACTCCTATAGTTTCTGGAGATAGCTGGAGACAGTAGGAATTAATCCTAAATTCAGAAGGGGGGGATAATTAATTAACACTAAGATCTATCTAATTTGAAAATCGATTTTAACCTTTAGATTTAAGAATTATAGTTAAAGGGTTGCAGGATAGAAATAAATGCTTCAGGTTACACTACTTAAAATACTTATGAGCTTGGACATAGATACTTTTGTTTAACACTGGCATACATAATGTCATTCCAGGCCCTGGATAAGTACAATATGTAGACTGTGAAGCCTAGGACACTTTCACATCCTAAAGCTGGCACAGAATTAACCATGACCTGCATGGGCATAAATAATGGTCTGCTTGGGACCAGACTTTATCAAAGTTCATTACATTCTGTGTTCTGTATGCTGTAGCACAGAATTTTGCAATGTGATTAATATTCAGGACAGAGAATGATTGGTAAGCAGTATGGATTTGTCTACAACAATTTGCCAGTATTAGAATATTGTGAGCTTGTTGTACATGTAATATACCTTGATTTCAGTAAAGTATTTGACAAATGCACCATGATATTCTAACTGCAAACTGGTTAAATACAGGCTGATAATTAAATGAATAACAAATAGCTGAATGATCATCCGCAAAGAGTTGTCATCAAGGAATCTATATAAACTTGAAGAATGATAGTGAAGTATTACAAAGTTCAGTTCTGGGCTCTCTATGTTAAAATATTATAATTATTGACTTGGATGAAGAATTGAAGAAATAAGTTGAAAGTAACAGA
Source organism: Azemiops feae (assembly GCA_023970755.1). Classification (NCBI taxonomy): domain Eukaryota; kingdom Metazoa; phylum Chordata; class Lepidosauria; order Squamata; family Viperidae; genus Azemiops; species Azemiops feae. The sequence goes on along the minus strand of JALGBA010000053.1, from coordinate 4,612,385 downwards.
ATGAAACTTAAAAAAACTAAAGGCAAAGCTCTTTGCCTAGGAAACAACTTCAGACCCACATATATTGAATGGGGGTGACAGTACTAGAACTTGAACAAAGAATGTTGAAATTTTGATTGCACTGTAATGATAATTGGTAGTGTGACTCAGCAAAAAAGGCGAATCCAATTTTAGACTTCGTTAACCTAAATATACTCCTAAAATCACAGATAATAACAGTTATAGGTTATTCTGTTTTGGTGAACCCTTCCTCTTCCACTATGTCCAATTATAACACATCACTTTAGGAAGGCTTTGGCAAAACCTGTCCAGAGAAGGGCAGAGACAATGGGTAGAGGATCAAAAACTGAATTCCATGGAAACAGATGGAAGGAGATGGACTGTTTAGCCTTGAGAAAACTATTTCTCAGATACTTGAACGATGTCACATAAAGAAATATGAAGATCTTCTGTCATTTTGGGATGCAGGATGCATTATAAATGAACTTAAATCACAGGAAGATTTTTTTAAAAATAGAAAATTTAAAAAAATCCTAAGAACAGTTTTACAGTGGAATAATTATCTAGAAAGGTGGCATCCTCTTTCTACTGTAAATGCTTAAACTGAATGTAGACAGCCATCTGTTGGGGAATCCTTAGTTTGGTTCCTGCTTTAAACAAAAGGTTAGATTTGATGACCTAGAAAGCCTGTTTTAACCCTATGATTCTATGATGTTTTCGGGTAAGACCTATTATTGGGAGTAATAATGAGACAGAGGCAGCAGAGGTAATTGTGTATTATCAACAATGCTAATGCTGTGTGCTTTCTATCAGACTGGCATCAGTTCTGTGAATTGTTCTGATATATATTTATCCTGCCAAGTTATATGGATCAGAGCACCAACCTGGGTATACCAACTGTTGGGTGCATGACATGAAAAACTTTACAGCAGTTTGCACTAGTGTTCCATCTATGGTCCTTTCTGAATGGAAATAACCTAAACAGAGATGGTCCTGTAAGATACAGAATAATGTGCCATATATTAAAAAAAATATTTTTATTTCTACATATTTGAAAGTCTTGTGGCAAAGGAAACATACAGTATAGGAGCAGGTTAGACCACGATAAGCAAGTAGAAACAGAAAGACTAAGTATCCTATCTCTGGTGCAGTGCTTGCTCTCATCCACATCAGTTTTGTCATTTAAGTGTGGTATTTGTTAAATCATTTGCACGGCAGAGTTCATGGAATATCCTAGGTAAATCAAACAATGGCTTAATGTGATGGCTGATTTGATCAACATGCTAAGACCTCATGTATTCTAGCTTAGCCATTTGGTTATTAATTTAGTCAATGGGTCAGACTATTGCGCAAACACCGTACAGACAATATATGCTTTGGACCTAAACATATTGAAAACCAAACAAGAGATGCAAAAACAAATTCTATGCCTTTTTTCTCTCCACCTCTTCTTTTTTTATGGGCTAAAAAGAGGGGTTTTTGCAGTAAGGCATCTGCCATTGCTTAATTTTTCTATCAGGATAAAATGCATTTTGCTATCCAAACATGGATAAATTAGGTTATACTACCATTTTAAAATGGTATTCAAAATTAAACGTAAGTTCTGCATAATGATGCATAAGCTCATAACAGAAGTTAAAAAAAAAATCTAGCCCGTCAAAATATTTCATCTATTTTACTAATGATATTAACTCTGCAATGATACTTACAAAGAAATTTCTAAGATAAAGAACCTAAACAACATTAATCTATTTATGCCTCAGAAAGTATTTTACTTAATACATAGCAAATCACAAATTCTTTTTCTCTTAGAAATATAAAAATACAGGTAGTCCTCAACTTACACAATTGAGCCCAAACTTTCTGTTGCTAAGTGAGACATTTGTTAAGTGAATTTTGCCCCATTTTACAACTTTTCTTACCACAGTTGTTAAGTGAATCACTGCAGTTTTTAAGGTAGTAACACGTTTGTTAAGTGATTCTGGCTTCTCCTTTGATTTTGCTTGTCAGAAGGTCACAAAAGGTGATCACATGATCCTAGGACACTGCAACTGTTATAAATATGAGTCAATTGCCAAGCATCTGAATTTTGTTCACATGACCAAGGGGATGCTGCAACAGTCATAAGTATGAAAAACAGTCATAAGTTCCCTTTTTCAATGCCGTTGTAACTTTGAACGGTCACTAAATGAACTGTTGTAAGTCAAGGACTACCTATACCAGAAATTAAAGAGAAGAGAACTGTACATATTTCCACTGCAGAAATATTTTGTGTAAGGCCTTTTAAATATTATTCAAGATTTTAAATATACACTCCATAAACTGTTAAATCCTGCAATGCCTTAAGAGACACAATCATAATTTACCCATTTTATTCAGTCCTAGAAAACTGCTGCCTTAAACTGACCAGTTTAACTTTAGGGATAGTTTAACTTTAGGGATAGTTTTCCCCATCTGTTATGTAAGTCCTGACTAACTGCTGACATTCTGTTCTAGTTGATGGAATAGTTGCCTTTAATCATAACTTTCACATACACACTGTGTAAAGGGAACATTTCACAATTATTCAAATTGGCTTAGAGGCACTGGACTTTCCCTGGTTCAAGCATGCTGTCAATTTCATCTACACCCTCATCCAGAAGTAAATCATAGGTAAAGATAGGCCTAGAGATTTTATGTTGGTTTCTTATAATGAGGTCTTACATGTCAAACTAAAATGACAAATCTTTTATATGTAATAAGGAAACAAAGTTGGAGGAGGTTTGCTTAGGAAGTGTGAGCAAAAAATAGCATTTACTTTTACTCAAAAAGAGAACATGCTGATGTCTGCATCTGAATAGGCCCCAAAGCAGAATTTCAGACAACTGGAAGCAGGCAAGACATGGGATTTTACGGTACTGGAATTTGGGTGATATTGCTACCATCATGAAGAAAACCAACCAACCAAGTTTTTGTCTTCTAAACAGAATTTGTATCCCTTTATTTTTTCATGTTTTATGTATGTTCTATTTTATTTTTTAATGTGATTCTATTCTTTTGTGCAGATGGTGGGTATATATGCTGATTTAATTTTCAGTACATTGAAACCTGCAGGTAGCAATTGGGAGAAAGTTACCTGAATGAGCAAAGCCAAATTTGTGTCCCACAATAGTCATCCTAATACATGAATATCTGAAGGTTCATACCCAATAACAGGGAAAGTACATCAGCATGGTTCCATTTCTCTGTAGATTACACGTGAATTTTATGCATTTAGCTGGTCTTGCTTGCATAAATAACAGTCATATTTCTGCCAGGTAAACGTTAATTTTTAAAGGAATAATATATTTTATTATGTAATAAAATATATACCATTTCTAATCATTTGTCATGTCAGTATTGATAATCCTTAATTCCTTTTTCTAAAAATCACTAATTAACACAAGTCTGTGAGGATGATCATCTTTGCACAGGGTAGTGGTTTTCAACCTTGGCAACATTAATATACATGGGCAACAACTACCGAATCTGGGAGTTTAAGACAAACACAGGTGCAGAGAAGAAGAAGTGAGACCTCTCCTGTCCTTCACCAATTCACTGTTGTTTAATTGCTAAGCAGTCTACGACTCTTCATGACCCCATGGACCATAACGTGCCAGGCTTTCCTGTCCTCCACTGTCTCCTGGAGTTCCTTTTGCAACAGGCATGGTGAAAATACATGAAGTGGCTATTCACTCCAGATAAAAACTTCCTTAATATCAATGGCAGCCTTTCTGTCACCGGAAATGCTTTCTTTATAGGACAATGCAAATCAAGTTTAAGTAGGACCTTTTCATGGAGATCCCAGTACAAAGCTCAAGGAATGCTATCAGAATATTACTAGATTTGAATTTTTGTGGTGTAATATGAACATTATACTTTTCTTTCTTTTAAAAAAGGACAATGACATAGAGGAAGCTGACTTCAGCATACTTTCTTCACAAAAGCAGATTTGCAGTACTGCTCAGTAAAGCATCTGCCAATTAATATGATATGTTCAATCAGTGAGGATCAGCTTCTTTGAATAGAAGAACAAGAAAACATTCAGAAATGCACACTTTTAACAAATTTAAATGTGTGATTATGTGGAAATAGTGAGTAACATTTACCAATGCAAATTTAGTATCTCTTCAACTTTCATAATGAATTGTTCAAAACATTGTGAATATTTTAATAAGCAGACAATTGCTATATAATTTTTTGATTAGGTATTCATCTGAAAATCTCCTTAATCAACTACTATTGAAGAAAATCAGTGTTCAGATTATCTGTTCATTTGCAAGGTTAATTTTTATGTTATTCTGAAAACTGTATTTTATTACTGGGCAGAGTACATGGTATCTGTGTCTGCCTTGTATATTAATTCATCCCACCAATAATTTCAGAAGAGTCACCCAGGATGTCAGGATTAAAAATCTTCTATCACAGAGAATTGTAGCTTGATGAGAAAAGTCTATCAGGCCATAAATATTTCTGAAAAATACTGTTTCACCACTGAAATATTAATCAGGATGCTTCTATTATATGAGTCATAAGGAAGAGCAAGTTTGCTCCTCTTGTCATATAATTAAGTGACTCACAACCTTCAACTAATGAAAAACACTAGGTAGTATTACAAAGTTTTAGTTTTGCTTTAAAATAGCTAGAATTGCTCTGAAATCATCCATCCGTAGTCTAGCTACATCCCCACCCACTTTAGAACCCTCACATATCAGACAGCTAATTATTTATCCATAATCGGATTCAGCATCAATCCTCTTAAACCTAATAAATAAATAAATAAATAAATAAATAAATAAATAAATAAATAAATAAATAAATAAATAAATAAATAAATTACACTGAATAATATGGCATTATATACATTTTTAAAATTATAGAGTATTGTAGCAACAACTTAAAAAAAACAAAGGTAAAGATTAAATGCTTGGTCTTTATGTTGATGTTTTAGGACTTATTTAGAAAAGTGGCTAAACAGCTTAAGAGATATTACTTTTATTTCCATGGGAATTCACAAAAGACAGAATTTCCAACCAGCCCCCCCACCACCATTCATTTATATATATGCAGAGAAGTAGAACTGCAATGTTGAATAAGCTGCACAGCGTGTTTAACATCTGGTCAGCCCTATTAAAAGAATACTGATTGCCTAATAAATAAAAGTTGGGGGGGGGGCATTCTATTTATTTTGGCTGTAGTAATTGGCCATTCTGAGAGACAAAGAGAACGCAAACATCCCGTAAAATATTTATCCCTAATTTTGTAGAGCGGGAAGGAGAGATGGATTTTACTGGATTTCCAGCTGTGCTGCCACTCATGCAAAAATGAACAATTAAAAATTACTAAAGTTAAAGTAGATGTCAAACACAACAGAAAATCCATTTAAATGACTTGCAGTTTCAAATATTTGGCTATTTACAAATGAAAAGATTGTGGAACACAATATTGTAGAATATAAAATATACCGTGTTCTATTTTGCATGTGCTACTAGAACCACCAGTTGAACCCCAGAAGTGACATGAACTGTCTTGTTAAGACCACCTCATCACTTGCATGGTATGAAATATCATGTTCAAATGAAGCATGGCCACTTCCCATGAGTCCCAAATCAGATTTATTGCCTTTTCTTTTCAAAAATAAATTTTATAAAATACATTGAAATGCATGCTTTGCTACAGAGAGTGTCCATTGCAGGCAATGAAATATAATATTCTAAGTCATATATAACATATATAAATTACACACACACATTTATAGTGGAATATTATAACTACAAAAGCATCACCATGCATTTCCTGAAGCTGTCTTAACAGTGAAATAATAAAAATCTTGGGTTTCCACAGCAATATTTTCAAATGTATTTTACTTCATATGCAGAAGGAAATAACACAGGATTAGTCTGGTATAAGAATGGAATATGGTGCAATAATAAAATTCCTTCCAAGGATACTGCTTTAGAAATAACATTTATGTATCCAATTTTGATTCAACCAACTCCAATCTGGGCAGCTCACTAAAAATAAAAAACCCAGAATATAATGAAATAGACCAATACTAATTATAAAAATAATTCCAGAATAATTATAAAATGGCAATCTGGGCAATATATCAAAACAACACAAACAAGGAAATCCTATCCACCCTCTCTCAAAGCCTGAGAGAATAGCCAGGTTTTCAAGGCCTTTAGAACAGATTTCCCAACCTTTTGGTCACCAGGGACCACTTCCGTGGAGAGAGGTTTTTCCACGGACTGGAGGGTGCGTGGTTTTGTGTGCTGCCTGCATCCCACGGATGGGGCTTTGCTTGCTTGTGCGGGCCAGTACTGGTCCACGGACCGGGGGTTGGGGACCCATGCTTTAGAAGGCCATCAGAGTGGAAGTGTTACATATCTCAGAGGAGGTCTCATCCTAAAGGGAGAGGCCATTGTAGAGATGGCATGTTTCCTTGGTGCCCCCAAAATTACACTTTTTAATCAAGGGATATCCCACTCTGCCACATCATAGTGGATGGATAGAAATTGAAGGAAATAGACAGTGCCTCAAATAACCAGGCCCAGTACCAAGTAGGGTTTTCTAGGTACTAGACTACTGATGACCTGTTGTACTATCCTTTCAAAGAGATTTCCTTACCTAAACAGAGAAATACAGTCACTACAGGTGGGCAAAAAAGCAACAGGAGCAATTTCCAACATCCTGCTGGCTTCCTCATTGACTTTCCTTGTAGGAAGCTGGTAGGGAGCGTTGGAATATTGATCATGTGTTAATGACACAGCAGTATAGTAGTACTGAAGGGACCACAATTTGCCAAATTTCAATCCCATGGGAGGCATGGTTCCCAAAAATTGGTTGGACTTTGTAAGCCCATTTACGGCACGTTGATTCAAAAAATTGTTGACCTATCAACCCACCATTCCAGGCCCAATCAGGGTTCAGTTAGACAAGCCAGGTTGGCACCCTCATGTATGATAAGAACCAGAATGGGACAACTCGCCACAGCCAGCTCACCTAGCCAATTTGCCCCAGCCAACTTGCCACGGGATAACTCAATGTGGCCCAACTCAATGCAGCCAACTTGCCACAGGAAAACTCACCATGGGACAATTCAATGCGGGATAACTCAATGCGAGATAACTGTACTGTATCCACCACTGTTTCTTCAACGTTGTTTTAATTTTTGTCATTCCCATTTCATTTTGTCCCTCCTTTAGCATCCTTTCTTTAATGATTCTATTCCACCATTTCTTCAATATTACTGTAACTCTTGTAGATATTAAAGAAATAGTGGAATAGAATCATTAAAGAAAGGATGCTAAAGGAGAATAAAATGAAATGGGAATGACAAAAATTAAAATAATGTCAAAGAAACAGTGGCAAATACAGTACATTATCTCGCTTGAGTTATCGGGCATTGAATTGTCCCATAGTGACAATTGTCCCACAGCAAGTTTGCTGTGTCAAGCTGGTCCACATTAAGTTATCCCGTGGCAAGTTGTCTGGAGCAAGTTGGCCAGGGTGAGCCGGCTATGGTGAGTTGTCCTAGTCCCAATAAGAACACAGACAACGGGATCCTTGTTACAAACCAATTTGGCATTAGAAGCAGCATCTCTATTACTATCCCGACGTTCCTGGATATCCTCTCAATTCTCCCACCTATTGCTCTCTCCTCCCAGGCTAAGGCACACATTTACATGCACACTATCAACAAACAATCCTAACAACTGAAACTTCCCCTGAAGGGGCCCAACCATCTCTAGCCATACCTGCTTGGTGACCTGGTAACCCCCTCTAGCCAAAGAAAACTTTCATCCTCAAACCCCCAATCATGAAAAAGATCACAACTCCCAGAGAAGAAAGATGGTGGGGTCACTTGGTTAATCTTTATGTTGGTGAATCTGAAGGAAAAACTTTGGTCAGAAGAATGCCAAAGTCCACAGTGCACTGATGCCTCTATGGTACTTAAAACATTTATCACTGAACATTCAAGAAAAACGCCTCATTTTTTTTCAGTCCTCAATGAAAATTTTATTCAACATGCAATTTCCTGCTAGTGTATGGCTCTAAACTGACAGCCTTACCTTCTCTTAAACAGGAAAATAAGTACCTGGTTCCCTTTGAAGTATGCTATAAGCTTGTTGCTTTAATTATAATAATTTCTTGCTCTTATCCCCGATGGGAGCTAATTATCTTTCATAAGCCTTATATCAATTTTTCAGATACTTCAATTCAGAACAGTGTATGAGTCAGAAAGAATGGAAAAGTCAGAAGGATAAAAAATGCTAATAAGCACATTTACACACTCAAAGGCAAGTGTAGATATTATATTGATATTTAGATTTACAAAGAAATCAACATGATCAAGTATCCAATCTGAAGTTCAGAAATGTTAGGGAAATTCACCAAACTCATAAGAGGTCTGAACAATCAGGCTTCCCAGTGGACCGCTTTCTTCCCCTTGGGTTCCTCCTTCATGCCATTCCTGGAGTCTAGCAACAATTCCCTTTCAAAAGAGAAAAGCTTGCACAGACCTAGCCTGAGCTGCGCTGTTGTCTCAAGAAAAACAGAACATCTACATGCATTCTCTCTCTTTTTCTTTGAGAAAGAGTTGCAGCAGTTCAGAGTACCCAACATTCATGGATATGCTTCACTTTTCAAGGGTTTAAGAGAAGTGCCCTCTTTGAAGCAAACCTGCAGAGCAAATCAGGACTTGCTCCTTTTCACTAAATGGAGCAACCATTACTTTCTGCATTGGTCAATTACAACAGCTTTTTATATATGCAGAGGACAAAAGCTCAAAAACAACATTAGTGAAGGAGATTTGTTAGATCCTTAAGAGGCAAAGCACTATCACAGCAGCTGGCATCCTAGGAAAACCAGTGAAATGTTAGGTTTTAGCGGGCCTTGGTATGGTGCTGCCAGCATCAGCCAAATTCCTATCCAGCACCTCTGTCACATTCCTTTCCAGTGATCCCTAAGCCTGATGCTAATCAGGGTTATGGATTATTCATCATTAATTTTTCTATCTAGAGAGAGGACCAGTGGGATTTGGATCTTGCCATTTCTTTAACGATGCACAGTGATGTAATGCATCATTTTGAACAACAGTATGGAATACGTTTGTATTTTTAAAATATTTGTATTTTTTCTAAGAGAAAAATATGTATATTCCTGATTAATTTTTCATCTTCTTTTTGTTTCAAATATGTTCTTTGGATTTGTGTTTTTTAAAAAATAAGTTATTAGTATTTTTCTACTTTTGATTTTTTCTTGTTTCATTTTTTTCTTTTACAATAAGAACTAGAAAATAAAATAAAATGCAGTGCTTGATTACTGATATAGGATGTGGTATTTTGGAAAATCTAGGAAGGCAGCTTCCCGTTATAGATTTGGAGATAAGTGGCTCAGATTTCATTCAAAAATCAGTTACAAGAATAAACATTGAAAAAAGGATTAACTACTTGTGGCAATATAAAAAGTGGTGATAAGGACAAAGATAACATCATTTTGAATTCCTTTTTACTTTTTTAAAGTGAAATTACTTATTTTTGAAGCTCTCATTCTGCTCCTTTTGCTAATTTCTGTCATGGTTCTTTTCAGGGAAGGACCTCTTTACATAAAGTTATTTAAGAATATGTTTCTCCAAGTTTTTGAGCTCAACCTCCTTGTTTATTTTTTGGGGAAGTGCACAAATCATCAACACTCAGAGAAGCCTATTTCAGTATATAATGCCTGGTCACTGAGTTTATATCACTGAGTTTTTAGGCCATTTAGGCTGTCAACAACCATTATCAAGGTTGTACATGCCTGCTCTAGATCAAGACAATGCTTCCATGCAGAGTAGAAGTTTGGTTTGAGCTATTACTTTACATAAACAACATCTAACTCTGCATTCCACTACCAGGAGTTCAATCCTGACTGGCTCAAGGTTGACTCAGCCGTCCATCTTTCCAAGGTCAGTAAAATGAGGACCCAGATTGTTGGGGGCAATATGCTGACTGTAAACTGCTCAGAGAGGGCTGTAAAGCACTATGAAGCAGTATATAAATCTAAGGGCTATTGATATTGATATTTGTGTGCTCTGTGTGTTAAATTGGATAAAGCAAAAGACATTTTAATTGGGCATGAGCTCCTTAGAAAAAAAAGAAACCATTTTAAGAAAACTAACTTTATATGTAAAATTCCTTTAATATCACTTTTCAGATCTACCGTTGTTTCAGCACTTTTAATATTATACAACAAAATGAACTTTTAGGAATGCTATATTATTTTGAAATATATTGGAACGAAACTACTGTATATCTGCAATTACAAGAAATATTTCATAATGCTGAAGAAAGGGGGGAAAGGTTTATTATTCAAAATATGACTTCATTTAAAATATTTATCATGGCTACTTATTAAATATAGATTGTCTAACATTCTTCTTTCTACCCCTTCCCCACCTGTTAATTCTTTTAATATAATTGCATATATGTATCTCCAATAAGAGTTAAGCATATTTGCTGGGCATAAAAATAAAAACTCTGCAAAATTAACAATTAGAAAGTTAGCAATTAAATTACCAGGCCTATTGCACACTTCCAGCAAAAACCTTTCTTCCTCTTTTTATTAAAATATACTACTGATACTAGGCTATTGTGATAGCTGTGTTTTATAAACCAGGTTAAGAAGAAAATAAAGTTTTATTACTATTCTAAAGACAAATCATCAAGTTATGAGTAAAGGAAATCTTATCTAATTTCTACCAGTTGTAAGGAAACTGCTAGAAGAGAAGGGGGTCAGGATGGGGGGTGGGGGAATGGAAGTCATTTAGACAAAAGTGTGAAAAGCAAGAATTTCCTAACATTTTTAAAGCAGTGACACTAGATCCGCTCTAGGGAAGTTATTACAAGCTGACCTTAAATACACCAAGAAGAAATAGAGAATCAAACCAGCCTACAAAGGCTTATAGAGTACACTCAGAAAAGTGCTTCTTTCCACCCTTCTGTTCTGTATTTTAATTAATCTGAAAGTGGAAATGCACAAAAGTCAGAGAAAAGAATCTATGCTGAGATGCAGCCACTCTTATGCTGACACCTACTCAAGGATTGAGCTCAATTTTGGTGAACATGCACAGAATACAATTGAAATACATCTGCTGAGTAAATAGAAAGAAAATCTGGACAAACTATGCACGAGTGCTTCTTACTGCAAGACTCTATTGCCAAACTCCATTAACTGTGAAGTAAAAATCATCAGTTGCACAATCAAGGCTATGTAATGTGGACAGATTATTCAGACATAACCTGTGTTGGAAGGGAGCACATGGACTATCCTTTCTTTTATTCAAGGAATTTGGGTATGAAATCAGGAATCTATGGACTCAATTTTTTCTAAGTGCACACGTCCCTTCTTTACAACACAGAGAAAACCCTCAGTTTGCATATTATAAATAAGTTTTATTTATATTTTTGTATGTATTAGTTGTCTTCTAAAATAAATGTTTAATACACTAAATATAAATATAAAAGTCATCAAAACAATAACAATCAGAAATAATATTCAAAGCTCTAAAAATAAAAGAATCAGAAGAATGGGATGGGATGGAATGAAATAGAAATCACTTGTTACACATTGACTAGGACCTTTTAAACCAAAACCAAACCAAACCCAAACCTAGAACTAGGATCTTTTAAACCAAAACCTTCCACTCAAAACCTCAAGAACAAATATTATCAAAAAGCCTTACAAATAGTAAATAGTCTAGCATTGTAAATAGCATTTACAATTAATGTTAAGAATAGAAATCATGCTTAATAATAAGCCATTATTTCTGTTAAAGTATTCAGACTATCAAACTATATTTGTATTTGTATTTTGTCTCTTTTCAACAGTGCTATAGCTTCCATGTGGACACATCACTGAAATCTCAGGTCTTCAAAATAAAAGTGGTTGTCACAAAGCAAATTGCTCCATCTGGACCCTAGTTTAGCATATATAAGACCTCTTGATCTCATAACATATAGTGGCTTAACTGACAGTTTTTTAAATCAATGAGCATATGAACCATCACTAGCTTTGGTTAAATCACGGTTTGGCAACCTGCGGCTCCGAGCCTCCTCCGCCATTTGCAGAGAGAGAGACAGAGACAGAGAGAGGCACTTGCGCTTCCCTTCTCTCTCTCTCTCTCTCTCTCTCTCTCTCTCTCTCTCTCTCTCTCTCTCTCATGCAGACATGCCCCCTCGCGGGGCTCCTGATTGGCCCTGCGCCCGGGTGCCCTGCCCCCTGGGAGAAGCGCGGCCAGGAAGTCCCTTTCCTGGGCTGGCCCTGTCCAAGAAGCACGTGGCCGGGGAGCCGTGCGGGGAAGCCCCAGGATCCCCGCTGGGAGCGGCCCACCAGAGCCTCCGCTGAGCGGGCCAGCCCTCCCGCAGGAGGGAGGCAGGGAGGGGGCTCCGAGTCCTTGGAGCGCCACCGTGAAGCGGCTGCGGGGCAGGTGGCGCGCCCCCCTGGCTTACCTGTACCAGGCGGAGGGGCTGGCAGGGGCTGGTCAGGCAGAGCAGCCACAGCATCGCAGCCAGGGCCAGCAGGCCGTGCGGCACCAGCCCCCCCAGCGGCCTGCCACGGCTACATCTCATTGGCGGAGGGTGAGCCTGGGCAGCGCGGAGTCCCAGCTGGGGCGGCGGCAGCTTCCTCGCCCTCCTCCTCCTCTTCTTCTTCCTCCTGCAGCCCCCCGGGCGGCAGTCCCAGCTGGGGTGGAGGCCGGGGGGGGCATCGCTCCCTGGGAAGCCGAGCCAGCCACGTGTCTCCCCGGGCCGGTCTGGGCGGCAGTCCTGGCTGGGGCAGCGGCCGGCAGGGGCATTGCTCCCTGGGCCGTCCCCGGGCCATTCCCTGGGCAGCTGAGCCAGCCACGCATCTCCCCGGGCTGGGCCGGGCAGCAGTTCCAGCTGGGGTAGCGGGCGGCAGGGGCATTGCTCCCTGGGCCGTCCCCGGGCCACTGAGCCGGCCACGCATCTCCCTGGGCCGGGCCGGGGGGCAGTCCCGGCTGGGGCGGTGGCGGTGAGGGCATTGCTCCCTGGGCCATCCGCAGGCCGCTCCCTGGGCAGCCGAGCCGGCCACGCATCTCCCCAAGCCGGTCCGTGGTGCCCCGGGCGCCTTTCAGCGCCTTCTGCTGCCTCCTGCCTCCCCGCCCCTTCGGCGCCGTCTGCCTTTTGTTCTCTCTCTCTCTCTCCTCACCTGGAGAGAGAGAGAGGGAGAGGAAAGAGAGGGAGAGAGAGGAAAGAGATAGAGAATGAGAGGAAAGAGAGAGGGAGAGAGAGAGGAAAGAGAGAAAGAGGGAGAGGAAAGAGGGAAAGAGAGAAAGAGAGAGAGGGGAAAGAGAGAAAGAGAGAGAGAGGAAAGAGAGAAAGAGAGAGAGAGAAGAAAGAGAGAGGAAAGAGAGAGAAAGAGAGAGAGAGAGAGAGAGAGAGAGGAAGCGCAAGTGCCTCTCTCTCACACACACACACACACACACACACACACACACACACTGAGTGGGGGAAGAGGACTGGCAGACCAAGGGAAGAAAGAGGGAGAGAGAGGGAGGGAGGGAGGGAGAGAGAGAGAGATAGAAAGAGAGAGAGACCCTTTTGACATCTAAAATGAAGATAACTGCATATCCCCTTTTTTACCTTTATGATATATAATAAAAGTAAAAAAGGATATATGCAGTGTTATCTTCATTTTAAATATCAAAAGGGTTTTGCGGCTCCCAGTGTTTTGTTTTCGGTGGGAAACGGGTCCAAGTGTTTTGGGTTGCCTACCCCTGGGTTAGATCATGTGGCACAATAAAGTTATGCAATCCCACACATAGGAAGAACTGTAATAAATATTTCACCTTGTAAAGAAAGTGGATTCTGAAATAACTATGACTAAATAAATAATAAATATTACCTATAAGCATCTGAGGTTACATATACCATTCCCAAAATAACTGGAAGGATGTTATCTCTGCAGCTGCTGACAGTCTTGGAGGATGCCTATTATCTTAACCTATTTAGAATGCCGGATGGTTGCCACAGGGAATTATTTTATCCCCTCTGTTACTTAAAATCCAGATAAAACTGCTGGGAGCACACATTAAACGTTAATAGTTAGGTGTCACCAATAAGCAGATAACACTTTGCTCTACTTGTAACATGAATTAGGAGAGGCTGTCGATGTCTGATATCGGTGCCTAGATAAAGTAACAGGATGAACTGGGGCCAATAAATTGAGAGTGAAACCAGACAAAATGGAGGATTTGTGGATGGGAAATTCCTGGATATGGCAACTGAAGAGTTTAAATGTTTTGAAGTGCCTGTGCGTACTGGTAGTCCTCATCTTACAACTATAATTGAGCCCAGAATCACAGTCATAAGCCACTGCAGTCATAACTCAAGGTATTACATGACTAGTCTGATTTTTTTGACATTTTCTATATGGTTGTTAAGTGAACACCACAGTCATTAAGCGAACATGGCAGTCATTTTTCCCAATGGGCTTCTTCTTTTTTTTTGCTATAAGCCAGAAGTAAATACTAGAAACCAGCCTTGTATATTACAAATCAATCACATGACCATAGGATCGTGCAATTAGATGATAGATAGATAGATAGATAGATAGATAGATAGATAGATAGATAGATAGATAGATAGATAGATAGATAGATAGATAGATAGATAGATAGATAGATAGATAGATAGATGATAGATAGATAGATAGATAGATAGATAGATAGATAGATAGATAGATAGATAGATAGATAGATAGATAGATAGATAGATAGATAGATAGATAGATAGATAGATAGATAGATAGATAGTGTTGTGTCCTGGGCCTTGCTGAGTCAATCAGCAAGGCACAGGCAACCTGCAGGGTAACTGCAGAGACCTGGGCAGACCACGTGTTTGCCCAGGACTGGTTGTATAGACCTGGGCAGCCCATATGTTGCCTGGGACCCAGACAGGCTGTCTCCAGCCTCGTGCGCATGCGCGAGGCAGGAGATTGGCTTGCATTCATTGGTTGAGCCTCCCCTTGCAGGGGAAGTATATAAGGGCATGTTGCCATTATCTCTTTTGCTTCTGTTCAGTGCACATGCACAATAAAGAACATCTTTTGCATCAAACTGCCTCGTCTTCATGTCTGTGTTGCGAACAGAACATTGGCGACGAGGATAGGATCCGCTGTTGGGGATCCCAAAGAAACAGAAGTAGGCCTACTCACCTAGGCCAGGAAGAGAAGAGAAGCGCGGCGTCCAGGAGGAGCAGCCGCCGGCCAGCATACATACGCTGGAGGTGGGCTTGGCTTCGTCGGACCCCTTCTCAATTCCTTACGGCGAGAGGCATGGACGAGGCCATCAAGTAAGAAGATGTCCAAGCTGGGCCGTCTGGGCGAATTCGACATCGCACATCCTGAACGCTGGAGCTCATATGCAGCTCACGTTGAAAATTACTTCAGAGTAAATAAAATCCAGGAAGACGGCCTGAAAGCGGCTACCTTACTTTGTGTCTGTGGGCAAGAGACATTTGAAATAGCTGAGAATCTTGTTGCACCAGCACCATTGGAATCAATCGCATATGCCGATTTGAAAAAGATGCTTTGAGCCCAAGCTCTCGATCATAGCGTGGAAGCGTCAATTCGAGCAAAGGGACCAGCGGCCTGGCGAATCAGCTGTGGATTTCATCGTGGCCTTGAGGCAGGCCGCACGCCCATGTGCATTTCAAGACTTGGAGGAAAGGCTCCGAGATAGACTGGTGTGCGGGTTGCGAAGCCGCGAAGTACAGCAGAAACTGTTTGCGAGGATGGACGTCACCTTTCAAGACGCCCTTTGAGAAATCGCAGCAGAAGAAGCAGCCGGAGGTGCAGTGAAGGCCTTGCGGTCTACAAAGAGTCATTCAGTGACCATCCCGATCCACCAGGAGGCCGCGCGTGAGGCCTCTGGAGAAGACTCCAAGGAGGAAGAGGTGGACAAGATCCAGCCATCGGTGGAGAGACGACTGCCGGGTCGGAGAGGGCCACCGCCTGCATCCCTTCGATGTTTCAGCTGTGGGGGTCACCACAGGAGGGCCGATTGCCGATTTCGATCTGCCGTCTGTCGAGCGTGCGGAAGGCAAGGCCACATAGCATCGGCCTGCATGGGCCGTCCAAAGAACAGGTCCCCAGAATTGCCTCTGAAAGGTACCAAGGTCCCCAGCCAAAATAGGGTGGGTTTTTGCGCGTCCTGGAGGGGGGTGTTCAAGACAGGAATGCATAGGCCCCTTAAGAAAAAGCTCCGCATAGACGTGAAGTTGCAGGGAGTTCCCTGGCTATGGAGCTGGATACAGGCTCCGCGCTGTCTATTATTTCAGTGGACACGTTCAATAAGATTTGTTTCCGGAGTGATTTCCAAAACACGTGAGTAAGCGTGAAAGGGGAAGCCACGCTCAGAGTGCAGCGAAAAAGCTTCAATGGTTTATTGGATGTAGTAATTGTTGGGGGTGACAGAACGAGTCTCATAGGACTCGACTGGTTCGAGGCACTTGGGATCCAAGTGACTGGTCTGAACCAGCTGCAAACTGCTAGCCTTGCAGCCGTATGTAAGGAGTTTGCAGATGTGTTCAGCTCAGAACTTGGATCGTACAAGGGGCCTCCCATTGCATTAAAATTGGATCCAGGCATTACACCCATAAGGGTCAAGCCAAGGAGGGTGCCTTTTGCCTTAAAGAGCAAAATTGATGCCGAGTTGGACATGTTGCTCCAACAAGGCATTCTGGAACCTGTGGACTCTAGTCCATGGGAAACCCCCATAGTAACTCCCTTAAAATCCAATGGGGAAGTCCGCATCTGTGCGGACTATAAATGCACGTTGAATAAGGCTTTGCAGCAGCATGCTTATCCTGTGCCCGTGGTGAGCCACATTCTGGCCTCACTGAAAGGAGGGAAGTACTTTGCTAAGCTTGATTTGGCTCAAGCATATCAACAGTTGCCTGTTGATGAGGCGACTGCTGAGGCCCAAACCATAGTCACGCACAGAGGTGCGTTCAAAGTAAAGAGGCTGCAGTTTGGGTCAATGTAGCCCCTGGCATTTTCCAAGGGGTGATGGAGCGAATGCTCAGAGGGATTCCCGGGGTCTGCCCCTATTTTGATGACATCCTCATTGCAGGAGAATCATCAGGAAACTTAGCCGAAAGGCTGAGGGCTGTCTTGCTGCGTTTCCGCCAAGCTGGGCTGAAGCTACAGCAGGACAAGTGTAAAATCGGTGTGTAATCCACCGAGTTCTTGGGGTTCCGCATTGATGTAGATGGCATCCACCCCACAGAGTCCAACTGGCCCCTAGTCCCCAGTCAAAAACTGAGCTTCAGGCTTTTTTGGGCCTTTTGAACTTTTACCATTCTTTTCTCCCAAACAAAGCTGCTGTAGCTGAGCCGCTTCACAGGATCGTGCAATTATATGATAGATAGATAGATAGATAGATAGATAGATAGATAGATAGATAGATAGATAGATAGATAGATAGATAGATAGATAGATAGATAGATAGATAGATAGATAGATAGATAGATAGATAGATAGATAGATAGATAGATAGATAGATAGATAGATAGATAGATAGATAGATAGATAGATAGATAGATAGATAGATAGATAATCTTTATTGTCATTTTTTCCTGTGGGCACAATGGCACACATTAAAAATGAAATTTAGTTCTTCCTCTCAAAGTGTACACATACATAACACATTTAAAACATACTACATACAACATATGTATAGACCTACACCCTTACATATAAGTAACATATAAATATTATTCACTGCCCATCTTGAATACATAACGGAAGGAGGAAGCTTTAGAGTTCACAAGGTTAATACTGTATGGAACAAAGCTGTGACTGAATCTGGATGTTCTGCTTCGGATACCACGAAGCCTCCTCCCAGAAGGTAACAAGGAAAACAGGTCATGAAGAGAATGCGTAGTGTCCCAGACAATCTTGCAGACCCTGCTCAAACTATACTAGCTATAAAGATGAGCCAGTTGCCAAGCACTCAAAATCCAATCATATGATTTTGGGAGGGCAGCTGTCATAACTTTGAAAATGGGTTTAAGTAGCTTTGGGGAAGGAGTCCATCACGATTTAAAATTGTCACTAAGCGGCTTCCGGTTTTGCGCAGTAGTGTAGCAGCCAAGGGATCGCGGGGCTCCGCACCCTACAGCTGATTTTCTTCCTGTTAGGGGACCCTAAATGGGCCAGAAGTCGCCCCGAAGAGGCAGCAAAGAAGGAAGAAAGTCCCATGGACCACGGAGAGATGGAGAGATGGAGAGATGGAGAGATCGGTCTGGGAAAAGCCTTCCAGAAACCAACAGGAGAAAGGCTAGACTAACTTCAGAGTCTAGCCCAAGCTACAAGCAACCGAAGCCCAAAAGCACTATTTTAAGCTGATTGTAAACAACATGTTTGGATCTGGATAAGAACATCGATTTTCTCTATTCTACTTATGAACTAATTTCCTGGGGGGGGGGGAAACCCAAGAAGAAGAAAAACCTCTGAAAGTGAGGAGGGGACCTTCACTCAGCCCTCCTACAGATGGAAGCGGCGAATTAAACATTTTATGGGGTATAGAAATATTTTGAAATGAAATGAATACAAGACTTAAATTTGGGTAAGTTTGAAACGGGTAAAATCTGTTAAGATTTTCAATGTAAATTATGAAAATAGAAGACAACTGTTTATTTTGAAAACTGAAAAATGAACTGGTGCTGACATCTAGTGGTGGATGAAAATTACAACAACAGTTGCTCTAATACAGGAATTGGCAAGGCCCAAGAAAAGTCAATCTGTTTTTGTGAACTTCAAAGTTCCAATAATAAAGAACAGCTGTGACAAAAAAAAGAAAACACCCTGGGCTATATACAAAATGAGAACTATAAACTTTAGGGGGGGAAATCTCGCCTTTCTGGATTACAAACATTTACCTAACTGTGACTCTAAAGCTGTTTGCAGAGAAAGGAAAACCCTGATTTTTGGCTATCATGGAAAATCAGAGATCTGCAGAAAAAATATATCAAGAAAAAACAAATACTTTCCAGAAGGAGATGTATGAGATGTTGCAACTAATGCAAACAACAATGATCTTAAACCATGAGGAAATTAAAAAATAACTTATTAAAATATAAATAAATCCATCTCCAACTTAACTTCACAACAAAAAAACTCCCAGAAAACAATAATAGAGGGGGAGGAGATAAAGCACACAAATGAACATAAATTAGAGGAAAGAGATTTAAAGATGGAACTTAATAACACAAGGAAGTATGACTTAACCCAAGTGGGAAAAAACTCACAAGAAATATTGGACATGGAAAAGATAAGTTATACTCTAAGATTAAAAAATCTGAGGACAAGGAAAAAAAAAAGTGACAAAATGGATCACAGAGTTGTCAAGAGTACCACGAGAATCGGAGAGGCAAAAAGTGATAAGAGAAACCAAGAGAGAAAGTAAGGAAATGATCTTCAATGAATACAAAGGGGCAAAATCTTTCAACAAAGACATTTTACTTGATTTGCCTCTTATATCTACAATAACATCTACAAGACTATGAAAAGACTCTTTGATTCAATGGAATATATTGATTAGGAAAGATGTTTGGCAAAAGAAAAAGGCTAAAGTGAGAATTAAGAAATTAGATGACGGGATGTATCAGAGGGAATATTTAAAAATTAAACATCTGTTTGAATATGGTTAAAGAAATAGAAAGATTTTGGATGTAAATGAATTTTAGTTTAAGAGGGATGAACCCCCCAAGTAATATAGTATTTTTTCTTTCTTCTTTCCTTTTTACTTTGAGAAACATAAAAATGTTTGGGATGGTTAATATAAAGGACATCTAAAGATTAAACATATGTTTAATTAAGGTTAAAAAGAACAGAATTTTTTTGGAAATAAATGTATATTAGTTTAAGAGGGATATGTATTTTAAGTAGTATACTATTTCTTATTCTTTCTTCTTCCTTTTCTCTTTCTTCTCCTTTTTTGTTTTTGTTTTATTTTTTAAAACATGAGAAATGTAAAAGTGTTGGGATGGCTTGTACGAAGAAAATAGATTTAAATATTTAAATATAATTAACTTTGAGAAAATCTTAACTAGTAAGAATGTTTTGAACACTGTGGGGAAAACAAATTTCAATAAGAATTGTAAACAGGATTTATGACGAGGCAACCAAGATGTCTAGATAGAAAAGAAGCATTATATGGATGTGATTATTATTTGTAGAAATGTTGAAAAAATCTTTATACTTAATTGTTACTTATTAAAATAATAAGAGGTATTAATTCAAGGTTGGCAAAGAGAATATTATTGGAAGAAGAGAAAATCAAGCAAAACTATTATGTGGATTATAGATTATAGAAACTAATTGTTAAGTGATTGTTTTGCAAATATAAATGCTGTTTGCCAAATATTAAGGTTACTATGCTAAAAAAAATCAATAAAATATATTTTAAAAAAAATAAAACTGTCACTAGGCAACTAGTCATAAGTTGAAGACTACCTATGTGTTCATATGGGTCTCCAGAGCTTATTCCAGAACTCCTTCAGTTCTAGTAATTTCAATGAATAGCTGGATGGTAGAGGTAAATGCAATTGGAAAAAGGTAATTGAGAGTATGTGTTTTGGTTAATGATTTAAAGCCACCTGTCCAAAAAATAATAAGGCCTGTAGACCTCAATAGTGTATGACACTATATTGCAGCATTAATTTCAAGGGATATTAGGTGGGAGTTGGGGTGGAGAGCTAGCCAAACCATGGGAATAAAGGAATTATCAATATGAACTCTGCATTTTGAAAAGATCTACAAGTGGACATGAAACTGAAATTATGCTCTATACATTACCCCAAAACTTTATGTCTGGGTTTACTCCCAAAGAATCTTACTTTTGTTTTCAACCTGCAGTTTAAAATGTCTTGCTTATTTAATGCTAAACAAGCTAATTTGTTAAAATTAAGTCATCATGCTTTCCCTTCTGTATACAGAACAATTATAACAAGGAAACAAAAGTACTTTAAAAATAGAGGGCATGAGCCATCCTCCTGTAAGGTGCTGTAAGGTCCAATTGCTCATCTCTTCCTCTGCTCCAAGTGAGGAGCTGGCAATATGTGGACTCCAGTAAACCAGTAATGATGTACAAAAATGGGCAATGGAAAATGTTCTATATAAAAAGTTCGCTTCCCATTTTTTCCCCCATTTTTTTTTCTGCACTCACAGGGAAAAATATAGTCTCCATGTTTTTTTTACGAATGCCGACCCAAACCTCAGCAGCAATTCTACTTAAATAAAGGTTATTCACAGTTGTTTTGGCAAACAGAAACAATTATACACAAAGAAGGGATAGTACCTAATTTTAGAATATATGACAAACATATTTTTTAACAAAATGTATTTTCAAGAATCTTCTTTCATTGTTTAGGGCCAGAGAATATTATTTTAAAAACAAAGGAGGAATACAGATAAGTGGAAATGAAGTCTATTCTATTCTAGCACTTTTGTCTCAACTAAGTAATTTTCTACGCTGGGGCCAAAGGGCCAGAAGAAAAGTATCCAGAGAGGTTTAGGGCAATAATAATAATAATAATAATAATAATAATAATAATAATAATAATAATAATAATAATAATAATAATAATAATAATAATAATAATAATAATAATAATAATAATAATAATAATAATAATAATAATAATAATAATAATAATAATAATAATAATAATAATAACAACAACAACAACAACAACATTAAATAATAAAATTAACAAATTTATCACAATAACTGAAACTGAGAAGGTTCACTTTAAAGATACTGCCATTATAAAACAGAGAATCTATTACTATTGTATATGAAGGGGTTGACAGACTAATTTACGAGTGCAGACTTTCTTCTAAGAATATATCCAAGGAAACCAAAAGAGAACCTGGCTCAAACATGGCACTAATTCCATGAGGTATCTATGGAGACATTTATCTCCAATGCACCTGAAAATACTAATAGTTAGAGATTCTAATACATGAAAGAAATATTTTTTTATCAGTTGCATTGCAAGGCTCAGCAAGCATGAAAAGAACTGTGCAAATCACCTATCAAGGACCAACCTGGCCCAGGAAAGGTAGGAAGGTAGCAAATTAAATGTACACTTATATGATAGCTTAAATGCATGACTTACTAAAGAACTGATGGTTTTTGTTCAGAATTATATTATATTATATTAATTATATTATATCATATCATATCATATATAATATAATAATATTATATATTATATATCATATCATATCATATTATATTATATATCATATTATATTATATTATATATCATATTATATCATATCATACCATATTATACTCATTATATACATGTTTATGCAAATCAAGGTTATCGTTATTTAAAAGACTTATATAGCCACCTATATTGTGAACCATATTATATTGTGATGTTATATTGAAATTTGATCTGTAGATTTAATTGGGATGAAAATATATAGGTTTTAATGTACTGAGGACATTTTTGAATGTACGTTTCTTGCATTCTAAAGCATTTGAAACAAAACAGAGAAGATCTTTTAAAACTATTTCCACTACAATAAAAAATTGACTTTTAAGTATTCGTATAAAATCAAAAGTTGTCCACAACAATAAACTGGTTTGTTATGGGACTAGTTACCAGTACAAAAGAGTAATCAATAGCAAAGAAGAATCTTTGTAAAGGTGTAGTTAAGCAAACTGTTTTAATTATTCTGAAATAATGTCTGGTAGTTTTGATTGGCACCAGATGGTTACTAATTGTCTGGCAGACTATGGGACTAAGAGGTGCTAACCAGTCAGAAACCACACACTGCATTGTGCTGGAGATGCTACAAACATAGACTTTTTCCTTTTTTCAAGTACTAGCAAGCCTTCCCCCATTAGAAACCTGGACATTTGCCATTGCTATTCAGAAGCCATACAGTTCTTCAATTGTAAATAAATAGTTGCTTGGAGTCAGATGGCATCAAATTACCTAAAATAATACATTTACAACATAGGTTTTTAATGTCTTTTATGTCACTTATAAAGTCTGGCTTTGAAAAAAATAATTCAACTTAGTTAACATTAATTTTGTCCAGAATTGTGGGAAAGGATGCAATCTAAGGTTAGAAGCTATTCATATAACCTGACAGGTGAAATCAAATAAAGTTCATTGTGTACATTTGATCAAGTATTTTCATTGTCACAAAATCCAAGGCAATGTTCAATTTGAAAAGCAGCCATTATCAGTAAATGATACCCAGTTTCTTGTTCTGAGTCTCACACTGGCTCAACTACATCATTTTCTACATTATTTCCATTCACCAATTTGTGAGAGAAGATAAAATATTGCCAATTGGAAAGTATAATGTAATTGGTATTTAAGATTTCTTTCCCTGTATAAATTTTTATTGTTACATTTTATGACTTTATATAGAAAACTGAAACAGCTAAGCATTTAACAAAAAACAAATAGGAATCAAAATAATAACTGCAGTTTGTATAATCATTAGCTTCTTAACTTAGAAGGCTACTGATTATATAAATTACACAACAGAGAAAACTGTGCTTCAAAGCAGTAGGTTTGTAAATCAACTAAATATCTCTTTCGTTCCTCTTTTTAAAAAAATGTCTTAGCAATTTTGACCTTTTAAATCAGAAGCTGTAATCAATCCAAGTTGATTTTTTGCTTTAATGTGTGCTGGCAACTAAAGTTTAAATGCCAAATGGCATTTCTTCCTTCATATGTGATGGTCTGAAGGACATTTATTGTAAATGTGCAATAGAGTGACAGCTCGCTCTGACTGATGTGTAAAGTTGTTGATGTACTGGTTAACTTTCTCTCATAATAAGCAGTTAATAGAAATTCACTGACCTGCAGTGCAGACTTAATTTATAACAGACAAGTAGTTGATTTAATAGGATTGGAACACAGAAGAACAATAGATTTATTTTCTTTTTTAGTTGCACCTTCTGGTGATCTTTAGATATTTTGTCGGTAACAAAAATCAGTCTTAGCACTTGGAAAGGCTTCTGTGACTGTGAATAATTAGGCAACATTTGCAAAGGTAACTGATCAATATACATTAAATCACAGCCAAAGAAAAATCAGAAGATGTCTATTATTTATTACTTTTCAAGTATCAACGTTTTCAATTTATAGAGCTAGAACTCCATGAATATAGAGCACACAAAGTGTATATAATATATTAACATGAATATAGAGCACACAAAGTGTACATAATATACTAACTACTAACCAGTAATACCTATTAGCCTAATGCAAAGGCTACACCGTTCAAGGAATAAGGAATTTTCAGCTTTACAGATATTATTCCTCCAAGATGAGAAATGCTAAGGGATAAGAATAAGGAAGCAATGGAAGGTGCACCTCTATGCAGTTCTTTTCTTCACACAGTTTAATTGCATAGGACAGCATTTTCAACCCATTTGTCTCCAAGTACTATAAATTGCATAATTCCTATTCTACTGGCTGGGAATTCTGGGATATGTAGTCCCATTATCTAGAGAAGGTCAGAGTGGATAGGAAATATTCACTTCTTTGTGTTGTTGCTGATATTTTAAAATAAATCTTCAAAATATGCTAGAGTTTGTTCATGAGTCATTCAACCTCTATTTAAAAATTTAAAAAAATCAGAATCCTTGCACTATTAACATGAGAAATGTCAACCTGTGAAATAAACCTTTCAAATATGAATGGACTGAATATTTTACTCACTCTTAAAGGTTGGCATGTGGTTTGCTTTTGAACTAAATTGTTCCCATTCTTATTCATCAGTTGTTTAAAACTATTATTTTACATCCAGGATCATTCGTAATTAGCCAAGCAAAAGAATGTATTAATTATATATTTTCTTTGTATTTTTAATTAACAAAAACAGTATGAAACTGAAACTTCTCTTGGCATTATAATGGAAAACTATTGTATAATACATTAGAGTAGAAGACAGGAAAATGGAAAGAAAAAGAAGCAGAATAATAGTCTTGTTGGTTAAGAAGCTGGGCAAAATACAAAGATCTTTTTGTGAAGAGTTATTATGTAACATGTTACTGTCTAACATTAACTGCAGCACTTCCAGTGTAATGATTTTGGCACAATTCACTAGAGGTGATTATGCTGTCAATGTTATTTGCTTAAACGTTTACAGTACAGCATTCTTAATAGGACCCAGTAGTGGGATTCAGCCAGTTCGCATCACTTTGGCAGAACCGGTAGCTAATGTTTTGTTGCCCAGGCCCAGAATGGACCTCCAGAAGCAGCATCCACACAGAGAACCGGTTGTTCACATATTTGAATCCCACCACTGATAGGACCCAATCCCCAAAGTTTTTTTTTTTAAAATCATTCCTTTGTTCCAAAACAAGAAATGTCTCTCCTGCAGAACAAGATACCAACCTTCTGTGTTCATATAATGCTGTAAAATAGATAACTGGATCTAAATAAAAGTCAACTTACTTCAACTGTAGTAAGTTAATGACTGTGTCTTTCCTCTGTGACAAAACAACAGAGGCAAATGGGAGAAACAATAATTCAACAGTGGAACATATCTAGGTTATATCCATGATACTTAATGGACCAAACTAGGCCAGACTTCTAGTTGCAATTATGCCAGGCAGAAAAGAAAAGATAAAATAACTAGTGATCTCCTCAGGGTCAGTCAGCTTTCTATAAAGATGCAACTGTTCAGTTTAGAAGAAAAATATCTGCTAGCAAATGGCTTACAGCTGGAGTGGGATCATTCTTTAAAACTCTGGTGCTATCCTAAGGCCTTTCAGAATGGTTCACAACTCCTAACTTGTATACATACATAAAAACTTCCACATGAACAGGTTTGCAGTCCACATGATGATGCCAAAGTGACAAAATGAGCATTGTGATAACATAGTGCAAGTTGTACTCTTTCATACTCAAGTCATGAAATGGGGCACAAATACACAATATAAAATAAAAAGCCTTTATGTCAAAACATTGTGACAAAAGTTTCATTATTTTCTCCCTCCCCCATGGATGTTCATATCTTCAGCTATCAATCAAATGGCATTACAGCAAGTACACACAAAAAAGGCATGGAAAATATTACATTTATCTCACTCTCTCATAGTGTTACTTTATGGTCATCTTTTGAAACAAACTACACGAAATTCAGGATCAATATAATTCAGGACAAATAATGCTGGCATACCTAATACTAGTTGAGACATATTCATTGCCCTCACATGTGATTACACCCATCAATCCCTCCTAAACAGGGACTGGGATCAGGATCCTTCCCTGAACAAACTAATGAAGATCAGGTTATCACTGGCAACTACTCATCATGGATACTGTATATACTACCTTTGAAATATGGGTACAATACCTTAAAAACAATTTGCTATATAGCAGAAATTTAAGAGGTTAAAAACCCCAATATGACACTTGGGAACCTTGATCCAGCAAGATTCTGCTTATGTCCCTCTTTTTTTTCTCACATTTCTCTCCTTCCATTCAACAAAAATGAATACTTCTTGGAATACTCTAAACATATATAATTTTCTTTAGTAATATATTCTAAGAATTATCTATTTATAGCTAATATATTGTATGTCCCACATAATCTTATTTACAACACTCATTGTTTTCTAGCAATATTGTGTACCATGTGAAATGTAACTAATTACAAGACCGTGTTTGATTTAAATATTAACAAATATTAGTATTTAATATTTGCTTCATTCAATCTCACCTCTCCAGACAATCCTACCTTTGGGAATTTGATTACAGAAGAGCAGAAGCTTCACAGACATGACATGGTTAAATAAATTGCTCACCTGCAGACAAGATAGAAATCATAAATATGCAGAAGATTACCCTAAAAGCAACAGAAAAATCAGGCCCTATATATCAGTCTGCTCCAGAGTACAAATCGTAGTCTTTTTATGCCTCCTTTTGAATCAACAGAGGTTTGGAAATTGTCATTTCAGTCTTGAGGGTAGGGAATAACAGTTAATAATGGTTTTGTCTAATTTTGAGAACTGCTTGTTCTCAGCTTGCTAGCTTCAGCTCAAATAATTTCCCCCTCATTTTTTTCCCAATTCTCTTGCCACTAAGTCTCAAAGTGCCTGGAGCATCCCTCCCTCCAAGCATGAGTGTCTGTACTTGACTTCCATTTCTTCATTGGCTGGATTTTTCTTCCTTTAAACATCTACCTCTGCTTCATCCTCCTTAAGGATCTCAGGAAGGGGGAAAGTCTTATTTTTTCTTTAGTGAAAACCAGAGATATTTCCCTCCTTTTACATCTTTCTACCTCCTTTTCCTGACACCAGATAGCAGGAAAGGGGAACATTTCCATGTCTGTTATTTCTCTATTTCACAATTTCCCTTCTCATGGACGTGGAGGTGGGGCTGTCCCTGTCATTAATCATTTAAAAAGTCTCTTATTCTCTCATAATAATAATAATAATAATAATAATAATAATAATAATAATAATAATAACAACAACAACAACAACAACAACAACAACAACAACAACAACAACAATAAAGTTGGAAGGGACCTTGGAGTCATCTAGTCCAACCCCCTGCTCAGGCTGGAAACCCTATACCATTTCGGACAAATGGCTGTCCAGTCTCTTCTTAAAAACTTCCAGTGTTGGAGCATTCACCGCTTCTGGAGGCAGGTTGTTCCACTGGTTAATTGTTCTAACTGTCAGGAAGTTTCTCCTTAGTTCTAGGTTGCTTCTCTCCTTGATTAGTTTCCATCCGTTGCTTCTTGTCCTGCCTTCAGGCACTTTGGAGAATAGCTTGACTCCCTCTTCTTTGTGGCAGCCCCTGAGATATTGGAACACTGCTATCATGTCACCCCTCGTCCTTCTCTTCATTAAACTAGACATACCCAATTCCAGCAACCGTTCCTTATATGTTTTAGCCTCCAGTCCCCTAATCATCTTTGTTGCTCTTCTCTGTACTCTTTCTAGAGTCTCAACATCTTTTTTACATTGTGGTGACCATAACTGGATGCAGTATTCCAAGTGTGGCCTTACCAAGGCATTGTAAAGTGGTATTAATACTTCACGTGATCTTGATTCTATCCCTCTGTTAATGCAGCCTAGCACTTTGTTGGCTTTTTTGGCAGCTGCAGCACATTGCTGGCTCATATTTAAGTGATTATCCACTAGGACTCCGAGATCCCTCTCACAGTTACTACTGTTGAGCAAGATACCCCCTGTACATTTGGTTTTTCTTGCCTAAATGTAGAACCTTACT
Organism: Azemiops feae; assembly: GCA_023970755.1. Classification (NCBI taxonomy): domain Eukaryota; kingdom Metazoa; phylum Chordata; class Lepidosauria; order Squamata; family Viperidae; genus Azemiops; species Azemiops feae. The sequence continues at coordinate 4,584,072 of JALGBA010000053.1, read as the reverse complement.
TTTTTCACCATTGAATTTCATTTTGTTGGATAGCGCCCAGTGTTCAAGTCTGTCCAGATCCTCCTGTATCTTAAGCCTATCTTCTGGAGTGTTGGCTATTCCTGCCAGCTTGGTGTAGAACTGCTAGCAAATGACAATGCCTGAATTTGTGGACAGTTAGGTGTTTCTCCTTGTGATGGAACTGTCAAAGGAGGTGGCATATGTTTTAATCATCTGTTACTACCCAGTGGCCATTCCATTGAATAAAATATTCCAAACTGCCTCTCAAATTCCATTTCAGGTTCTTTTTCTCCACACCCAAGATAGGTGATGATACAGTGAGTGATAAGGAGGGTATTGCAGGGACAGAAGGGAACAGTGGAAAACCAGGCATATTAAAGAGAATGATCTAGAATGATGACATCAAAATGATGGTACATGTATCATGATATCATGCAAAAATGCAAATACAAACATGCAAGCAAATAATTTGTTTTATTTGTAATAAGACACACAATATTATTTGCCTTTCTTACTCCCAAAAATTACCATGGGCACAAAATAGAATATTTTATTCTATTTCTGATTATATTCTGCTGCAATGTTTCAAGTCTTCCATCAGTTCCCAAGCAGACCGAGAATACAAAGTCTATGGGGTGGCTGACAAATGAATTTCACATATTTCATCTGTTAGTCTTTGTTTAAACGGGTCAGATATTCTTGCATCAAGTACTTATACTGTTGGAGGCAATGGATAAGATGTGTCACAAATTGGTAATGTTTTCCAAATCTGGGGTGTTTTGCAGCAGAAGGGGGTTGCCCATTTTGCAGCTTGCATTGTCATTGAATCTCAATGGAATTTGAGATATATCCCTGAGAAAATCATAATATCCTAGGGAGATGCATTGACAAGGCAGGGAGTACATTTTCTTGGATTTCCCAACATATTTTTCAGGCACAGAACTAGATCCTTAGTGTCAGATTCTGTGAATGCTGCAGCTGCTAGATTTTACGCCAGGACTGGTATGGGAGTAACCATATGTGTTATACTCCACCCCACTTTGCTAGGGTATCTGATTCACTATCTGTACTAATAGTCCCATTTAGACTACAATTTGGTTCTGGTATTGGAACTAGGTATTGACAATTTGATTTGTGGTTAGTGGAGTTGCAAAAGCAACTCTTGTTATTATTTATCATTGTTGTTGACTTGCAGGACTCCTCCTATTGTGTTGTAATGATAATACACTAATCTTGCTATCAAAGGTGTTGGCTGAAAGGTATATGGCATTCCTAGGCCACATTAACTTTAAAGAAAAACAAAAAAGTCCAGTTGCCTCGTGAAAAAGCATCTTTGGGGTTCCAAAAGTTGTATCTGAATTTTCTGAGAACTTTTTTTTGACCAAACTCAATTTTCAAACTTGGTGCTGGAGGTATGTCATTCTTGATACAAAAGATGGTACACAAACCAGAGGAATGGATCATTTCTATATTCAGTTCCAAACTTCTTCTTTGCTATATCACATTTTGAACCATTATAACAGAAAAGTTTTAACTGTCAATAACTTACAAAAACTCAAAAAGTTGTTTACCACTCAAAAACCTGGTTTGGCTTGGATTTGTAAATGCCAAAAGAATTTTTATTACTACATACAAAGCACATGGGAATTATCCATTACTCTCTTCCCCCAGCAATTTTTACACCAAAAACAAATATAAACAGCTGTTCAAAAGTAAAAATAAGGAGGCCGTGAGGATGGCTTGACTGCACTTTTTTGAAATAGGATTGTTTTTTACCTATGCAACAACCACCCCAACTTAATGCCTTATTCCTGCAGCTGTTTGAGTGGAAACTTTTATTATGTAAAAGGGGAAGACACCATTATTACTCTAGATCTGATTGCCCTCCAGATTGTCTACTGGTACTTGCACTGAAACAAACTCCCTGATAAAATAGCTTAAACCCAGCAAAGCCTCTGGAGATGATAATAACATTGGAGGTTAATCAGAAACAACTTGGAATAGTTGGCCCCAAATTCTTACCTTTGTCTTTCATTGACTGTATTGCATATGTCCACAAAGATTGGGGTAACATTAATTATTCCAATACATTAAAAAGGTGGCCAAAAACTGCCCTAAAGTACAGACCTAACTATTAAGTATAGTTAACAAGTTTTATGTCAAACACCTGTACAATTATTGAACTAGATGGATTCCAGAATTATTCTGGTGAAGTATTAAGTTCTCTATTATGCATTTAGTCTTTGTTTTGCATCATCTGGTGGAACAATATACTTCTCAGCCCAGCTATGCAGCACCTTATTGATTTCAGATAGACATTTTGCTTGATCTCAAGAGAAAAGCTATTGCATAAACTACTATCAGTATCAACTAATCACAGTTTACTTCTAATTTCAGGGAAGTCAGGCAGGGCTGCATTTTAACTCTGCTATCGTTCATTTTTATACTAACTCAGTTCTGAAGAGCTTTGACACTCACACACAATAATGCCTTGCAAACTGCAATCCTGGAAAGAGGAAACTCCATCCAATTAATGTCTCCACCACTGTAATGTCAGACATCATTGAAATAACAGTCCACCTGAACCTTCACAGTCAATTTCATCAAGATCTATGTCATACACTTATAATGCCCTCACTAACTCAATACTCAGACTGTCCTGACTTTTTCTCTTAACTATCTTTAGGTAACCAGAATCACACATTTCCTATAATGTCACCAAGTTCTGTTTTATAGCCAACAGGTTTTCACAGAACCCGCTAGGAACATTTTGATCTGACTGAGCTTGCTTGAAATATAGCAATAATTATTACTAACCCACCTATTTGCTTTTATATATATATCAGTCATGTCCAGTTCTCAGAAACTGCCTGAAGAAGTCCCAGCAACTTTTTTGGCAAGATTTTTCAGAAGTGGATTGCCCTTTCTCCTGAAAAAAAGTGACTGGCCCAAGTCACCCAGCTGTCTTTGTGTCTAAGTCAAGACTAGAACTCACAGTTTCCCAGTTTCTAGCCTGATGGCTTAACCACTACACCAAATTGGCTTTCAATCATAAAGTCCTATCACTTGTTACTGTATATAGTAGCCATAATAGCCCCCAATTTTACCAAAAGCCTGGAAAAAAGGGTTTTTTACTGAAAGAAAACATTCTCTTCTGCCTGCCTCGGTGCTTCTCAGGTGCCCCCTGAGCCTCAAGGCCAGTCAGGGATAAGGACTAGAAGCAGACATTCCTGAACACAATGTCCAGGTCAGAAAAACTACTTAAAGGAGATGGTAGTGGCAGATCTGTGTTTCTCTTGGACTCATGGCTTCTAATTGAGCGGAAGTTGGAGGTCATGGCCAGGAGAGACTATGCCCAGTTTTAGCAGGATATCCTGATATTGGTCAGCCATGCCCATGCCATCTCATATCTACTATAATAGGGGCCCTTGGTATGCTCCGATACTATAATAGGTTCTATTTGGGACTGCCACTAAATAATACTTGGAAAGTAAAATTGGTTCAAAACACAATGTCCTAATATATTGGCACCGGTTTAGCAGCAGAATTTTTGGTGCTAGAACTTCACCTACTGCAGAAAGATTTCCAGGTACAATTTTAAAATGGGAGGGGAGGGCAATTTGTATAAAGTCCTCTATGGGTAAGTTCCTTTTCACTTGGACCTGTTTATGTGTTCAGTCACAATCACTCTTTGTTCTCATCATCAATGCTTTAGAAGTTTCTTCTGTACTTCAGCTTCTAAACCTTGAATTAGCTTTGGATCAATACACAAGTAAGGCCACTTGGGGGCAGTTTTATCTAGCTGTCTTACCAGTTCTGTATTCCAGAGATCAATGATGGATGTGGCAAAAAATGTCCACCAAATCACTAGGAAAAAATCTCAAGTAGCCACTGTAAACCAATACATGTGTTATGCCAGTGGACACAAAAAAGAAAGCCAGGTAAGTGCAAGTTTGAAAGGCTTTAGTGCTATGTCATAAACTTTTGATTATACCTGGGATTTGAGTGAATAATCAGAAAGCACTTAAGATTTAGAAAGATCAAAGAGTCTGTAACTTTCCTTATGTGAGACATAGTGACTTGCTAGCAGGAGGTCCAGGATTTGACCACAAACGGGGTTTGATTTGACAAGATGCTCTGAAGGTCAAGCCTAGGACCACAGCAAAGAGCAGAAGTGTCAGGAATAACAATCTGGAGTTAGAAAGTTGTTTCTAGAGCCTGGGGAATGTCCTTATGTAGCCCCAGGTATTATACTTGCTTGATTAAGGATATTACTAGCCTGGCTGATCACTTTTGTTCAGCCTTTAATAGCTGCTGATGTGTTCTTGGGCTATAAGCCCTGTCCGAGTCTGGCCCCTCATTATCTGAACTGAGTCTCACCTACTCAAGCTCATTTTTTTTTAAACTGCTACAGGTGCTTGATTGCCTGCTAGCTCTGCAGGCTGATTATCTGTCTGGTCAGCCGCTTCAACCTCTGACTCAAAAGCTGCAACCAGCATAATAACAAGAAGATCCAGAAGGCTCCTGGGACAGACCAGCCTAATGGGTTCCCTGTCCCTGTGAAGGTCAGTAATGCTGATAAGCCTCAGCATAATCAGAAAATGATCTGACCATTACGGAAGGGCCTCTGCCCTCTTCACCTATCCAGACTGTGAAGGAGTATTGAATCTCTTCTACTTTTGTCCTTCTTAACTAGGATTAATTCTTTAGTGCAGGTATTCTAACATTCCTATCTCCATCCACTTTTAACGGGAAAAAAAACTTCTGGTGGATGCTTTTGCTTATTCTATTTTTGTGCAGTATGTTTTCTCTAAAATTGAGTACATTATTTACTAAGATATAAAAAGTTACAATGTTACCAACCCATTTCAGTCAGGTTGTCAAATGGTGCATTCTGATAGCTATTACCAATCATTGAGTGCTGACTCACTAAGCAAACCATTATTTATTAGCATTGTATTGTCCTTTTTGAGTTCATTAGGTTTTGATACTGTATTTCTGGACCTAAATTAAGGGGCATAATTAGCTATTGCAATACCTCCATCCACAGTCTATGAAACTTCAACCATATTGCAGGTTGCAATCCTCCAAATGGCAATTATTGGAAGTGATAAAGGAAATGCAGCTGCTCTCTCTACTTCCAAGGAGTCAGTATCCACTTGGATGCCAGCTTCTTCCTCCACTCTTGCAACTATGATGTCATCAACCTACTTCCGGGCAGAATATACCAGCCCCAACTTCTATTGTGGCAAAGACAACTATTACAATATAAGAAAAGTATGGGAAAGTATTACTATATCTCAGGAAAAAAGTTTGGAAAAGTATAGTGACTAGTAAAGGAGCAAATTAAGTTTAGGTATGTTTATTTTTCTTCTCTCATGCATTTAATTTCCTTGGGCATTATTTTTTTTCTGCTCTCTACATTATGTTGTTTACATTTAAGAAATGAATCATGTGAGGAATGTGTGCTGTACACATTTAAATAAATGCTGTACATTCCTTGTGAATCTCCCCAGGGAAAATATTTAATTTTTTTTATAATTAAAATAGATTGTCCAACTTGCTTATAAATTGTGTTTAGTGCTGAATAAGCAAATAGGATTATCTCCATAAGACATCTTGTTGGCCATATCTATAAATTCCCTTTAATAATATATTTGAGAGCTTATGGTGAACTGCTAGATAAAATAAGTAGCAGATTAATCCCACCTGTATTTAAAGCAGACAAAAGGAGGAAAATCCACTAGCAGAACAATCATTCAATCCATAAGCCTTCAATTCCTCTGTAGCTAATACATTCCAGCAAGCAGACATGTGATAGTTTTTTCTACTTTTTAGATCGTAAGGTGAGCTACAAGGAAGAATATACAATGTAAGAAAACATTGAAAAATATAATAGGGCATCATACATTGTAGTGAATAACCCCTCAGTTGGTTAGATACCTACAGAGTAAACACAAAATTAACCCTTAGTGATATGTAAATGCTGGTAATATATATTATAAAATTATTTGCAAAATAAAATTAATTTATGCTCATAAAATATAAGAGTATTTTCTGCAAGTTGTAAAAATTCTGGAAGGAAGGAAATAAATAATCTGGTGAGATTGATTTTTCTATGAAAACAAAATCATCACTTTATGCTCATAAATTAAGAGTAAGATAGAACAACCATTACAAGAGTTGATAGAACATGAATTATTCCTCTAAGTACTTTTTATTTCTTGCTGTAGTGGCCTAGGTTCTTGATACTAATTCTGCAAGACAACAGTAGGATTTGACCTGCCTTCCCACTGTTTGATATAAATTTCCACTGATACAAATTGAGTTCAGCCGCAGTGAACTTAAATGCAAAAGCTGGAAAAATAAGGCAACCAGCTGTTTATTACCAGGAAGTTTTTAACTATGGCATATTCCCACATACTACTTTTGTGGTACAAATCAAATTGGCACCACACATTGCATACAAATATCAAACAACATGGGCATAATATGTTCATTTTTAAAACAGAGTTGTCATGGCTAGTATACTTCATACTTCCCAATGTGAACATGTCAAACCTGTGGAAGTGTGGAATTTTGCTATGACCGTGAGCACATAAACACATCCTATACTGTGTCTGCTAGACCAATCTCCCAATATTCAACTTTCCCAGTCTAACTTTCTGATACAAAGCTGTAGTTTTGACCTGATTTTATTCATAGTTTGCAAATTTATAAGATAAGGCTTTTTACAAAACATCTATTAGAATAATCATGATTTCTAAAATATTTAGCCATATTACCTGAATTCCTCAATAGATTTCCCATGGATTAGCAGCAATTTCCTGGGATCCTTCAAATTCTACTTAGAGATGTCAAGAAGACAAAGCACATCCAGTACTACTGAACAGGGACCTTTTTCCTTTATCTGTACCAATTAAATATTTAGTGGAGATCAATGTTCCTGGACAGGCACTGCAGCTATACTGTAATGACTATAAACAGACTGTGCAATTAAACCTCCCAACACTTCTAAGACAGGAAAAAGCTATTAGGGCATTCACAAAGAAAGAAAACATTTTATTTTATTTTCTCTTGCCTTTTTGCTCAGATGAGCAACAGAATGCCAGCAGAACGGGGCAATGCAGGCTCAGGGACAGCATGCAGATTCATATTCCTCCTGTGTGCATTTATTGGAATGATGTGCTTGAAAAAAATGTACTTGTCCATCTATTCCCGTGCTTATTTCCTAGTGAAAGTTTCCAGGGATTTACATGTGATCTGCATGCAAAGCAGCCTGAGCTCTGTTCTCAAACTACATAGAGAGAACCCTTCAACTAGGAATGCAATAGCTGAAAACAAGTAGTAGGAGCTATACTGTTTGTGTAGTTGCCTCCTGATGGGGATATGGTACTTGCTGCTGAAATTTCACTATGGAATATATTTCTAGTCAGAAAGTAAATTTTCATTAAAACTGTTCATCAGCTTTGTTTGATTCAGACTTTGAAATGTCAAATTATGACTGAAAATGACACATCAAACTACACATAGCTCTTACCAGAAGAATAAGTAATAGAGACATCTATTTATAAGAAGATTCAGAAGTAGTAAATTCTAAAATTAGGAAAAATATAACCAAATAGCTGACCCAGAATGTGCTTTGACCTTTAAATAAACCATTTGTTTGAAGTATTATCTTCTTTAAAATATTGCAGAAACAAAAAATTGAAATCTTATTTCAGGCTGCATTGCAAGAACATTACATAATAGTTTCTGAGAAACAGCAACTATATCCAAATAGATATTATTCATAACCAGTCTAAAGCTCATAAAAATCTAAGTTTTAACTTCTAAAGAGGAATGACATTTTATTTACTTATTTAGCTATCCAAAAACACTTATACAGCTAGCCATGTTATACTAAACACTGGACACTCCCAAGGAGCAATTAAAATAATATCAATAATAAAACAACATAATGTATAAATACATTAAAACCAAAAAGTCCCTCATAAAATTTTCTCGCCCAATCTCATCCAATCCCAGTGCCAGGTCTTCAGTGCTTTTTAGAAAGTTAGGAGGGTAGAGGATAAAAACGTCAATTCAGGTTAATTTCTACCCAGAGCTTACTTAGAGATAATAAATGATGGATGCAGTGAGCACCTAACTATATGCATGAATGTCTCTTTGAGCGAGGTCTGCAGACCAAACTGTGAAGGGGTGAACCACTAGTGGGAAGTGTATCCATAGTTAAGGAAGAAGTTTGTAATAGACAGAACTGTTATATTCTACACAGAATGTTTTAAGCAGGTAGGAAATTAAATCATTTCATTCTTTCCAAATTCTGGTATATTTCTAAATGGCCATGGAGTTCTCTAGCTTGCTTAAATTTTTTCCCTGTAATATATTTGGTTTTGAGCGCATGATAGGAGACTTGGTCCAAATTTCCTGAACTACATTAGTTGTTTCATTATGTGCCATCTGGCCCAGCAAGATGGAATGGCACTGTTGCCTCTCAAAGCATAGTATGACCATGTGTTATCAGAACCTCCAAAAGTGGCTTTGGAGTCTCTTCTATGTCGTTCAGAAACCAAGGTTTACATCTGGCAATTTCAGAGAATGAAATGTTAGTCCATTCCTCAAAAGATAGGAAGGTATCTTGCAATACCTGAAAGCAGAACCAATATAATTTAACATTTTTTCTTTTACAGAAGTTCTTCAACTTGCCAAATTGCATCATAGTCCTTTGTGATGCTGTTAAATCTATTTTCACCCCACTGGCAATCATATGCGCTCCTTACTTTGAAGTGCTCATCTATGTTAAATGTCTCTTGCTTATTCACCTTGATGGGCTTCTTTCTTTTGCATTTCTATTAGGAAACTGTCAGTTTGAAACAGAGAATGGCAAAGGAGATCACACTATTCCTTCACTAATCCCTCAGTGTTGCAAGCATATATACCTGCCTGTCATCTAGTTCTTCTTCAATATGTCATCTTGACTCTTTTCTATCTCCCCAACAGATTATGCTTTTTCATGGTATTTCCTTTTTTCCTATTTCTGCCCACTGCTAAAGTTGTAATTGATGCCTTTCTTACTTTTGTACTAATGATCATCACCCTAACCCTTACTCTTATTTATAATAATAATAATAATAATAATAATAAAGTTGGAAGGGACCTTGGAGGTCATCGAGTCCAACCCCCTGCTCAGGCAGGAAACCCTATACCATTTCAGACAAATGGCTGTCCAGTCTCTTCTTAAAAACTTCCAGTGTTGGAGCATTCACCACTTCTGGAGGCAGGTTGTTCCACTGGTTAATTGTTCTAACTGTCAGGAAGTTTTCCTCAGTTCCAGGTTGCTTCTTTCCTTGACTAGTTTCCATCCATTACTTCTTGTCCTGCCCTCAGGCGCCTTGGAGAATAGCTTGACTCCCTCTTCTTTGTGGCAGCCCCTGAGATATTGGAATACTGCTATCATGTCACCCCTAGTCCTTCTTTTCATTAAACTAGACATACCCAATTCCAGCAAACGTTCTTGATATGCTTTAGCCTCCAGTCCCCTAATCATCTTTGTTGCCCTTCTCTGCACTCTTTCTAGAGTCTCAACATCTTTTTTACATCGTGGTGACCATTTCTCTGAAATCATCTTGCACCTAGTACCCCTGACTATATTCTTATTTTTCCTCCTCTCCAACCCTTTATTTTTGAACTCTTCACATAATTTTGCTCCAATAAAAAAAGGGAATGGGACAAGGTTGACAGCTGTACTCTTAATTCAGGTTCTGCTTACCATTGCACAATGAAAATGGTATCATCTTCTGCTAAAGGGACCAATTTGAAATTGCATTTTCTGCATGGTCTACCACTAATAAAAACTTTTCTCCAATAGCAATTCGTAGATACAGGCTCTGGTTTCAGTTAAATTGACACTGCCTTTGGGGGGTCCTCCCCTCTGACACCTATTAATGAAAAAATCTGTTATTTAACACCAAATATGTGACAAACATCTAACTTAGCACTGTAAGAAGTCATTGTTTTCTACATCATGTAAATATCAGCATGTTACATGAACTGTTACATCTTGAGAGACGCTTTCTATATGTGAAATAGTAGGAAAGCAGAGCCTCCTCACAAAAAAAAGAAAAGAAAATTTGTGAATTTCTCCAGATTAAAATTTTGATTCCCCCCCCCCTCTCTTTCATTTGTCAAGGTATTTACTTATATTTATAGATGAGATTTATCTGCCACTTCAGTCGAAGCTGAGTCCTGTGTACTAAACAAAACCTTTTTCTTCAGGAGCAAGTTCTCCTTCAAGGCAAAGACAAAACCCTATATTTATGATCATTTTAATGGGAAAGCTTCTGCCATAAGCTAATGGTTACACAACAAATTTCCCAAAGAATATATTTAGCAGCCATAAGCACCTGTGGGAGGACAAAAGAAAGTGTTGGAACATGTTTGGTGGCATCATGACGCAAAAACCACAGCTCACATGCTGGTGTCAGACATCAAGATTCAAATACAGACAGAAGGGATTTGCATCATTACTTCACCATGCTTGTGACATTATTTGAACATATTGCTCTGAATGCCAGTGTTAGTAGCATTAGTTCGAGAAGACTCATGAAGACATCCATGTTTGTTAGCTCAGGAATCCTATTATTAAAAAAGGACAGTGATAAAAGTAATTGATGTACCTCAAAATGACTGACAAAATACACATAAACACCATGCCTTGTTTATAAAACCAAAACTTGCTGTGGTACATGAAAGTTAAAGAATGTGAAGGTTATTAAATATTCCATTTTTGTGACATTACTTGTTTGCCATTTCAGGACTAAAGATGGTCAATACCCCTCTATGCAGCATGTAACTTCCAGGCCAGAGTTCATGTAACTGGTTACCAAGGCAACATACTGACAAGGTCTTAGAGCAAACACTTATACGTGGACAACACTTTTAAATGATACATTTTTGTTACATTAAATATTTTATCCCCTGTAATGCCGTTTTCTTTTTCTTTTTTTTCCTGTGGAATGCACTCTTATTAAGAATGTAATTTCAAGCTTTACCAGTGGGTATGATGATTCTTTTATTAAAATAATTAAAATATTTTCAGATGTGTTTCCCACAATGTAGTGAAATATCTGCTCAACTCTTGGTAATACATTTTTAAAATACAATAACAATTGTCAAAGAGCCTATTTTCCTACAGTGTAAATAAGATGAAAGGATAATATAGTAATCACTCAATCTTCTAAGAAATCCATATGAAAAGATACATGTGATGTGACCTACTACAAGGCTTAAGCGGTTTTCCCAAGCTGCAAAACATATCAGTTTACAAATTTTCAATGACATTTCAAAATTAACACAATAAGGGAACAAATTGCCAATTTAACTTCATTATTAAACAGGAATGCATAACTGAAACTCTTTGAAAGAATCAGTGACATCAATGTTGCAAAAAGCCAACTTCCACTGAATTTGCCCGCTCTGCAACATTATTATTAAATCTGAATCAGGAAGGTTCCAAAACAAGACCTATCATATAAGGGTTGATCAACCCTGCATATCCCTTATTTGATGAAACTTTGTGACACTTAACATAGCTTCCATTGACTACAGGTAGTCCTCAACTTACAATAATTCATTTAGTGACTGTTCGAATTTACAACAGCACTGGAAAAAGTGACATACGACCATTTTTCACACTTATGACTGTTGCAGTATCCCCATGGCCACATGATTTACATTTGAATACTTGACAAATGGTTCATGTTTATGACAGTTGCAGTTGTCCAGGGGTCATGTGATCCCCTTTTGTGACCTGAGAAGCAAAGTCAATGGGGAAGCCAAATTCACTTAACCGTGTTATTAATTTAACCACTGCAGTGGTTCACTTAACAAATGTGGCAAGAAAAGTTGTAAAATAGGGCAAAACTCACTTAACAATTTTTTCACTTAGCAACATAAATTTTGGGCTCTGTTGTGGTTATAAGTTGAGGACGGCCTATATTATGGTGAGTCATGTATAGTAAGCCACATATGTGTGACTTATAATATCAAAATCCTTGCTTGAGGCCATATTGAAAGTTCCCTAAGGGAATAAGTCCTAATTTTAACTATAGTTATTTTTCTCAAAGTTCTTGTCATTGGCTAAGTTTCCTGAATAAATCTTTCTCAATCTCACATTGTAATCCTGTGTCTAAATATCCAGGAGTAAATCCCATTGATTATATGCCATCAAATTATTGTCAACTCTTAGCAACCACATACATAGATATTCTCCATTATGATATGTCCCTAACCTAGTCCCTCAGCTCTTCCAATGGTACACTGATCACACAGGGTCAAGTCAAAAAGGACTCAAATATCTATACACCAATGCATAGAGTATGAGGAATAAACAGGGTGAATTAGAAATTCAAATAAATGAGGGCAGATATGATATTGTTGCCATTACGGAAACTTGATGGGATGAAACCCACAAATGGAACATACAGCTAGAGGGATTTAAATTATTTAAAAGAAACAGACCAAATAAAAGAGGAGGTGGAGTTGCACTATATATAAGAAATAACTACATCTCTTGGGTCAATATAAAAGGGGGGGGAATGACATTGTAATAGTTGTATACTATAGGCCATCCAACCAAACAGAGGAAATAAATAAACTTTTTGCTAGTCAGTTAACTAAGATAGGTAGAAAGCACGTCATAATAGTAATGGAGGACTTTAGCTACCCTGACATCAACTGGGAGACGAACTCTGCACCAAGTGGAAAATCAAACAGGTTCCTGACAAACCTAGCAGACAACTTTGTCTTCCAAAATGTAGAGAAGGGAACTAGGGAATCAGCAATATTGGACTTAATTCTCACTAAGAGAGATGAAATGATAGAAGGTGCTGAAGCTACAGGAACCTTGGGGGGAGTGATCATGCATATTGGAATTCAACATTATGCAATCATGAGCAAACTAGAATCTTGGACTTTAAGAGAGCTAATTTCAATAAACTTAGGATTCCATGGATGAGAATCCTCAAGGAGAAAACATCCCAAGAAGCTTGGGAAACTTTGAAAAGTGGGATTATAAAAATCCAGTCTACCATAATACCAAAGAAGAAGAAAAATAACTGCTCTCAAAAGAAACCAGCATGGCTGCATAAAAAACTCTCTGATAAATTGAAAGACAAAAAGGACAAGCATAAAAAGTGGAAAGAGGGGCAGATAATTATGGCAAAATATCAGCAAATAGCCCAAGCCTGCAAAGATGAAGTGAAGAAAGCTAAGGCTCAAAATGAACTAAGGCTTGCAACAAAAGTCAAAAATAACACACACAAAAAAGCTTCTTTCAACATGTAAAAAAAAACAAGAAAAAAGTCAAGGAAATGATTGGTCCATTAATGGGAGAAAGTGACAAGAAGGTGACAAGCAACAGGGAGAAAGCAGAACTGCTTAACTCATTTTTTCCATCTGTCTTTACACAAAAGGAAAAAACAGTCCAACCTATCAAAAACAGTACTGTAAAAAACAAATTAGAAATACAAGTTAAAATAGGCAAGAAAATGGTAAGAGGTACCTGTCCACCCTAGAAAAGTTCAAATCACCAGGACTAGATGGACTACACCCCAAAGTTCTGAAGGAACTGACAGACATGATCTCAGAACCACTGAACTATATTTTTCAAAGATCTTGGAGCACCAGGGAACTACCAGAAGACTGGAAAAGAGCTGATGTAGTTCCCATCTTCAAAAAAGGAAAAAATATAGATCCAGGAAACTACAGACAGTCTGACATCAATACCTGGGAAGATTCTGGAAAATATAATCAAGCAAAGAATCAGCGAACATCTAGAGGCAAATAAGTCATAACCATAAGCCAACATGGATTTGTCAAAAACAGATCATGCCAGACAAATCTTATTGCATTCTTTGACAAAGAGATAAAATTAGTGCACCAGAAGAATGCTGTAGATATAATTTACTTGGACTTCAGTAAGGCATTTGATAAAGTAGATCACAATCTATTACTTGATAAAATAGAAAAATGTGGGTTAGACAGCATCACCACCAGATGGATTCATAACTGGCTGACCAACCACATTCAACGTGTAGTCCTCAATGGATCTGCATCTAAATGGAGGGAAGTATGCATTTGGGTACCCCAAGGCTCTGTTTTAGGCCCAATACTCTTCAATATCCTCATCAATGATTTGGATGAGGGGATAGATGGGGAACTCATCAAATTTGCAGATGACGCCAAGCTGGCAGGAATAGCCAACACTCCAGAAAATAAGCTTAAGATACAGAAAGATCTTGACAGACTTGAACATTGGGTGCTATATAACAAAATGAAATTCAATGGTGAAAAAAGTAAGGTTCTACATTTAGACAAGAAAAATCAAATGCACAGGTATAGTATAGATGGTACCCAGCTCAATAATAGTAACTATGAGAGGGATCTTGGAGTCCTAGTGGACAATCACTTAAGTATGAGCCAGCATTGTACTGCAGCTGCCAAAAAAGCCAACAGAGTTCTAGGCTGCATTAACTGAGGGATAGACTCAAGATCACGTGAAGTATTAATACCACTTTACAATGTCTTGGTAAGGCCATACTTGGAATACTTCATCCAGTTTTGGTCATCACAATGTAAAAAAGATATTGAGATTCTAGAAAGAGTACAGAGAAGAGGAACAAAGATGATTAGGGGACTGGAGGCTAAAACATATGAAGAACAGTTGCTGGAATTGGATATGTCTATTTTAATGAAAAGAAGGACGCAGGGTGACATGATAGCAGTGTTCCAATATCTCAGGGGCTGCCACAAAGAAGAGGGAGTCAAGCTATTCTCCAAAGCACTTGAAAGCAGGACAAGAAGCAATGGATGGAAATTAATCAAGGAGAGAAGCAACCTAGAACTAAGGAGAAATTTCCTGACAGTTAGAAAAATTAATCAGTGGAACAACCTGCCTCCAGAAGCTGTGAACGCTCCAACACTGGAAGTTTTTAAGAAGAGATGGGGAGCCATCTATCTGAAATGGTATAGGGTTTCCTGCCTGAGCAGGGGGTTGGACTAGAACAGGGCTTTTCAACCCGTGGTACGCGTACCACTTGTGGTACTTTGCCACATGGCAGGTGGTACGCGATTGCTAGCCAAGTGTAGCAGGGGAGGGGAATGAGCTGAAGCAAGCCAAGCCTGAGGGAGAGGCTGCTGCAGCTGCAGGACTGGCTGGGCTCAGCAGAAGTCCCAGGAGCCGGCAGGGCTCCAGCTGATTGGCGCTTCCAGAAGCAGCTGAGAGCTGGAGGTGAACTGAAGAAAAAAGGGGGGGAAGAGAGGAGAGTCTATAAAAGAACGTGGTTTGGGTGGGGGAAGGGCAAAAAAGACAACAGGAAAGGTTTAATCCCTTTAAATAAATGTAATTAGTTTTATCCCCTTTAATTGAGTCTATCTGTGGCTTTTAGAAAGTTTTCTTGAAGGTAAACTGGTTTAATTTAAAGCTAAAGCTTTTCACAATTGTCGGAGCCTTTCAGTCTAGAATTGCAACATTGTGACACGTGACATGCCTGAAGCAGCTTAAAGAGGAAAAAAACGGAGTTTGTGTTTCTTTATTTTCTTGCTTTGCACTTGATTCCTGTGTCTTTAAGGGTACAGGGAAGGGATTGGGGGGTGCATTCTTACTACACTGTGGAAGAGCTCAGAAGGGCCAACGAGCTAGCTCAGGAGTCTACAAACTTAGCAACTTTAAGACCTGTGGACTTCAACTCCCAGAATTCCTCAACCAGCCATGAGGGCTGAGGAATTTTGGAAGTTGAAGTCCACAAGTCTTAAAAGTGCCAAGTTTGAAGACCCCTGAACTAGTTGGTAGTGGTGCATATTAATAAACATGGATAAATTCATCATACGTTTGTCAGTGCAAAAGGAAAGTGATTCAACAAAGGAACAGCCACCGAAGAAACTAAAACTGGTACTTTTTTACTTTTTTTCTACAGTTTGTAATATTTTATTAGATTATAGAATAAAATACAAAATACAAAAGCAAATATTAGGACACAGTGGGGAGGAAAAGGGGGGGAAGTGAGGGGGAGAAGGGAAAAAGAACATACTTCCTCTGTTGCAGTAGAAAGAAGCATTAACATTGAACCTCAACTTTTTACTTTTCCATAATATTATAAACTAGCCATTTCTATAACAACAAATGAATCTAATCAGTAAAACCCAAACCCCCCCCCCTTTTTTTTTTTAGTCATCAAGTTTTTGACACCTTGCTAAGCACTGGTGGTACTCAAATATTTTCATGTCCTAAAAGTGGTACAATCTGTGGAAAGGTTGAAAAGCCCTGGACTAGAAGACCTCCAATGTTCCTTCCAACTCTGTTATTCTATTCTATTCTATTCTATTCTATTCTATTCTATTCTATTCTATTCTATTCTATTCTATTCTATTCTATTCTATTCTATTCTATTCTATTCTACTACTCTACTCTACTCTACTCTACTCTACTCTACTCTACTCTACTCTACTCTACTCTACTCTACTCTACTCTACTCTACTCTACCCTACCCTACCCTACTCTACTCTACTCTACTCTACTCTATTCTATTCTATTCCTGTAACTGAGTCTATCCACATTGCTGCTAGTCATCCTCTTCTTTTTCCTCTACCTTTCCCAGCACTGGAGTCTTTTCCAGAGAGCTAGATATTTGTACAACGTGTCTAAAGTAGGATAGTTTCAACCTTGTCATTTGTGCCTCAAATGAGAACTCTGGTTTGAAAGCTCAATTACATTTAGTAGATACGTATATCACAACTTTACTAATTTTATTTGCATTAAAACCTAATTCCATTTCTTTCAAATTTTGCATCTTGTTGTCAAAATTACATTTAAAACAAGCATACAGTTTCTGGAAAAATATTTTTCCGGTGTATTTATTATTATTTGTAGATATCATTCCTTAATAAATGCACTTACATATATTGTATTCATGAAAGCTAATTTTTAAGGCAATTTCTGCGCTAAAAGTGCCATCACAAAATCTTTTAAAAACTGTATTTTGAAAAATACCTATATCCTGATCCACATTGGAACATACAAGAGCAGTTAGTTTCTCAAAAATACAGACCAACAAACTTCTCCAGCATCCCTGACAGGATTGCATTGCTAATCACTGTTTTCTATAAAATCATTTTGCATTTTCTCTTCTATCTTCTCTTTCGTTGACTTCCACTTTTCCATACAGTGGTATTTCCTAGCAAATGCTCTTGATAGGCTAAGATTAAAATTTTATCATGGCAGATTCTGGCATTTCCAAAGGAAATTGATTTATGATTTCATAATTACTTTGAATAGTAGGACATCACTACCAGGCATGTGCAAATTGTGTAAAAATTAATTCAAATTATCAGTTCTCATCCAATTCAGCTTGACAGTTCAAATTGATTCAGAAAAGTGATCCAATTTTATTTGGATGTTCAAACTGAATTTCCAAATTGAATCAATTTATTTCAGTTATCCAAACTGATTTGGAAAAAGACATTTCTGTGCAGATGCAGAAGCATTCAAAATAAATCTATTTCTTTCAGAGGCATCTGATTTCATTCAATGACTCAAATCAACTTTTTAAAATTCCATTTGGAAAATTGATTTTATTTGAGATTTAATTTAATTGCTTTTCATCTATATTTCTGAATAGAATACCTGTATACTGTACAGGTTTCTGGTTGACTCCCACTATCATTATTCTCTTTTATGAATATATTCCTGTGTGATGAAATTAATGCATAGCTATATATACAGAAGAGTAGAAAGAGAAGAAAACTACTGTTTTTCTAAGCACATGAAGATGCACTAAGAGCAAAAAGCAGTACTCAAAGAAAAGTGACAGTGAAATAGGAATTCATTCAAAAGTTATCACTTATTTATACTCCCATAGAGTGCTTGTCCTCCAACAGTCTCTTATCAGCTTGCTTGGAATTTCATATTGTTGGACACCCAGAAGACCTCTGGGAATGGTTAGTCCTACTTAATTCAGCAAAGAATCCATGTTTTGTTTCTTCCAACTTTTCCCCCATGGGGTTTTTATAACTTCATCCCCAGGCAGTTTTTATCTCCAAAAAGGTTTTTTTTTTGTTTTAACTAAGCTATTAAAAGCAAAATCTTAAAAAGTTTTGGTATTATAAAGAATTATTACACTGAAATATGCTTTTCTATTACAGAAGGGAGAGATAAAAACAGTTTCTGCATTATTTCAGGATATTTGTGCAAATATAAACAAGCCTATATAGGTCAACATGCCTATTCTAGATGGCAGTTATTCTTCAGGTTTAAGGCTTGACTTTTCCTACTCCTCTAAGGCATTCTCCATTATTTCTCATGTTTACACAATTTCCTATACAAGAGGGGGAAATGAGTAGATATGCTGTAGGTGAGCCTTGCAGGAATACTCAGTTTTAATTAGACTTTTGTTGCACATCCCTATTAGGTAAGTATTATTTCAGTACTGTTGTCACTCCTCACTCAATTACTCTTTTCTAAGAACATCACTGTTGGCTCTTGAATTTATTATTTCTGTATACAAAATCAGTCTCTTGAGCATATTGTTTTTTTCTTTGCTAAAAACCAATTTCTCTCTCCAGAATAATTGCCTACAACAAAGTTCGCAGTTGCATTTTTTTAAGCATAAGCATAATATGCTGTATAACTTTCCTATTTCCTTTGTAACTCTTAACCTCCACAGTATATTTTAAGTATTCCTTCATAATGCTACTATTTTGCTCTTCAAAAGGGAAACAAAAGAAAAGGAGGATAGAGAAAGAAAAGTAAAATGTGTTATTTAATAAAGGATAGAATTCCAATTTTCATTTAATTTGGAACTTTCCTATTCCATGTTGAAAACAAAAACAACTGCATTAAAAAGGGACTTCTAGACCCTTCCCCTTTATTTGCTTGCTTGTTTGTAATATTTTATGCCTTTCTAAGGAGCTCAGCAAAAAATGTTCATCAAGCAGTAATCAAATGAAGCTTAAATCAACAATCGTTTGATTTAGCAAAATCTGAAAAAAATGAATTAAACTAGATCCAGGAGGAAAATTCTTGATCCTTTTGAGGTTGGATTTCAGTTTCAATTAATCTTGGGTCATTTAATCAGGATGATGGAAGGGGTAATATAACAATATCTAGGCAGCAAAAGCATCCTATGTCTGCACTGGATGATAAAAAGCATATGTGAGAACAAAATCTTCATCTGAGATGTAAAAAAAAAAAAAGACTTTCTACTTTGTGCTGCTTACCTTAAAAGTTGTCTCCTTTTCAATAGTAAGTGCAAAGATTGAAAAAAGAAATCTCTACTTCTTCAGCAGTCTTCTAGCAAACACTGGGTAACATTTTAATACAATAAAATACCCAGCTCATTTTTTATTTATTTGTTAAATTTATTTGCTGCCTATCTCACTGTGGGGCTACTCTAGGTGGCTTACAATAATAAAAAGGAAAAATTATAAACAATAGAGATATTTTGAACACTGATGGGAAATTAAAATTTTAAAAAAGCGAAAACAGGATACTGATTGAACATATGGATATTAAGTGCAAATGCAATTAAGATACGTTTTGGTTAGAAAAGTTATATAAAACTGACATTATTGATATTATGAAAAAAAAATGTAACAAAGATGTTGATGTTCAATTGTATATTTATTAATAACAATAAGAATTGTATTTGCCTAGTGTGGGAAAACAGGTACTACCGGAAGAAGAGAGGAAACATTTGATGGTGTAATATTGGATCTAGATTGAAGAAGTTAATATATACCACTGAATTACTAATGGACCCAGACAACACGTTGTCTATTAAATATTTGATTGTAAAACTAGAAAATTAATAAAATATTTACAATAATAAAAAGGAAGAAAAATGAAAGGAATGTAAACAGAACAGAAGTAAAATAATAGAACAATAAAATAAACAATGACAAAGGAACACAATGAGAATAATACATCAATATAATAACCAAAAAGATGGTTGGGTGCAGAGCAGAGGTGGGGGAGGAATATTAATAACTTGAATAGACAATAATATAGAATCATTTACTCAAAAAGAAATAGACCATCCTGTTACATATGGGGATTCACTATTGGGATTCTGTTGGGAAAATGTGCATTAAAAATTACATCTAAAGTGCAGCTTGATTCTCCATCCCAAAATTGAGAGGGAGCCTTCTTCAGGTGTGAAGAGCACATGAAGAATAATGATATCCAGATGCAAAGATATTTTCCTTATTCATTTCCATTTTAAAATAGAATCACACATACAGGAAGAAGGACCTGTGGAAGAGATTTTTGTAATACTGCAGTTCAATCTTATTCTAACTGCAACAGGATTGACACATCATATCTTATTTAAATGCTTGTTAACATGCAGATCACACGAGCACTAGAGATAGAATATATAAAGATGAAAAGCAAGAACACTATAGATATGTGGCTAAACTTCAAAGATAGAAGAAAAAAGTGCATTTAAAACAAGAAGTTTTGTATTCCAAATCTAAATTCTGAAAAACTGGATGTGATTTGCCCTATATTCAAGGACTAAAATTTTGTTGAAGCAGACATGAAAAAGATGAGCATGACTTTGCCAATAGTAAGAAAGGAAATCTCCTAAGGACTGCAGGTAATTCTCAACTTATGACCATTTGTTCAGTGATCATTTGAAATCACAATGGCGCTGAATGAAAAGGGACTTACGACCTGTGCCTGAGGTTATAACTGCTGCAGTGCCCCCACTGTCACATCAACAAAATTGGTTGTTTGGCAGGGTGCCTGCACTTACAACTGCAGAAGTTCTGCAAGTCTTCCCTGCATCTGCCTATTTCCTCCCCTCCATCATCTGTGTCCTTTTGTTCACACTGAATAGTGGCACTCAGCAGTTGTGCTGGGGCTGGGCATGAAGTTGATCACAAGGCCCTATCAGTCTCAAGCAGTTGTCACCATCCCTAGGCCTCAACTTCAGCCCAATTGCCACCATTCTCACTGATAAATGCACCCAGCTTTCCACAGCAAGCCATGCCACCACTATTCCACTCAGCCTCAATTGCCAGCTCAGACTTGCGCTGCACAGGACCTGCTGCATGCCACTTACCTTCAACAGTTTTCTTCCACTGCTGACAGGTCCATGCAGCCTATCTGACCACCTCCTTGCCATACTAGGCCTTCTTTCTGAGGTCACCTTGCACCATTCTTATACTTTGGAAGCTTCATTCTACAAATCACACCATGTGGGAAAGGAGGCTTTCAAAGTATCACAAAAAGGGGCTCCTTCCATTCTCCATCCTGCTTTTTAGACAGGTGAGCAGAAAGTAAAAAATAATCAAAAGCTCTGATCTATAAAGAGAGGATGTTCCATAGAACAGGGCCTACTGCAGAAAAAGCTCACCTTCTGGTCCCAGCCAGCCAATGTTCCTCAGCTGATGGGATCTGCAGCATGTTCATTTTGCTTCACCTAGGTGAGTGGTTAGAGACAAAAGATGATCCTTCAGGTACCTCAGTCCCAAGCCATGTAGGGCTTTATAGGTAACCACCAGCACACTGAATTACACCTGGAAACACACTGGTTACCAGTGCAGCTCATGCAGGAATGGTGTTACCCTGTAAATCTGGCACTATTTACTATCCACACAGCCACATTCTGCACCAGTTGGAGTTTCTGAATGGTTTTCAAGGGCAGCTCCTTAAAATGCACTTCCCCGTAATCAGTTGCCTGAAGACTTCTGAGAGCAGCCTGCAAAGTTTCATGAAAACAAAGCTTTGGACTGTTTTGGGCATTTGCTTCTACATAACCTGCAGTTCCACAGCTAAGAAACTTAGCAGATAAGTCAGAGATCTGTACATTAGCAGTGCAAGTCTTCATTCTGGGGCTTCACATTAGAAATATAAACTGAAGTCTCTTCACTAACGATAGGGATCTCTTTACTGTTTCTATTTGCACAGATTCTCCAATGCTGGCTACAGGAAGTGAGGGTAAAAGTGAAAAGAGACTGTAAAGCTTCCTTTCCATACTATTTTTTCCACGTTTCAACTCTTTTAAATGTCTATCAGTTAACACCCAGTGTTCTTCAAAATTCTTTGGGGTGCCCTGCCTTACAAACTCATATCTCGGCTTATGGATGTGTCCTCAAAATTGGGCAATTAGAGCAAGATCATTCTATTCCCATTTCTGTGGCATATAGTTGGAAATCCAATCTGTATTCTTGGACACTGCAATCATCTGCTTCAGTTTATGAATCTCCTGCTGTGTTCCCCTGGCCAAATAATCAAAAGCAGCTCTAAAGTTTCACCCCCAAGGTGAAGTAACAAACAATAAATTGTTAAAAATGTGATACAGGTTCATAAGAATCAATTATTACTTTTAGTACTTATAAACCAGATGTAATATAGGTCCTACTATGTGTCCTGACACACAGACATGCCACGTTTTAGCCAATAAACTATCCAATACCAGTTTTTTACAAAGCCCCTTTACCTCTGGTTTAAAACTTTCTGATAAATATAACTTTCTAGGAGTAACCCGGGATATCTGTTTGCTCCTCTTTGAGCTCATCCTCACATTCCCTATGGGCAAACCTAAAATTGTTTGTATATGGTATGCCTCGGGACTGTTGCCTTTGTTTCATCCCACAATTGAGGCAGCTTAAAGCTGTTTTTACTTTTAAAGCAATATTTCCCTTTTTATCCTAACATGATTTTTGCTTATAGATATTCTCTAGAACAGTGGTGGCGAACCTATGACACGTGTGGGCATGCGCACCGTTGCCCCAGCCCCACCTCCCCCTGTGGTCCCTTCCTCACCAGCAGGCCCCCCAGAGGAGAGTCACCCCCAGGCGCGGCCCGCACAGAGCAGCATAGCCAAGGGCATGGCAGCCAGGTAGCAGGGACAAGACTCTGCTCTCACATCCCATTGCATGCAGATGATGCTGCGGGGTACGGGCGGAGGGCGTAGCCGCCATGGCACTACAGGGCCACCTGGGCGATCTGCTGTGGTGGACTGTGGAGGCAGTAGGTGGCCCTGTGGGCAGGCAGAGCGGGGGCAGGGGCGGAGCGGGGGCGGGCAAGGGAAGGGGCAGTTTTGGGGCACTCAGTGTCTAAAAGGTTCGCCATCACTGCTCTAGAATGTTGATACTGTGTACAAGGCCTGGGATTTGTCTAATTTCTCTTAGCCACTTTAAGTTGTTGTGAGCATGATCCTCCTCTCCAGTCCACAAGCACTTTTTACAGGTCCATTCTGTATTGGCAGTAAGAAAATCTATTTTTTTTCCAATGAGTCTTTTCCCCATGAACCCATTAAGTCTCCATGTCAAACCTGCCTTAAAGTTCTGATTCAAATAGGACATAAGTCACATCTCTCCCTCTAAATTTATGCTACTTTATGCCATAACACATGCCCCCCCAGAGAGAGAGAGAGAGAGAGAGAGAGAGTGAGAGTTAGCTCTCAATATTAAAACTATTGATAGCCAGGCCTCCAAATGCAGGAGAAATTGCAAGAGACATTCCTCTTTATCTGACAGGTGTCCAATTGCACAGGTAAAGAACTACAGTAGGACTCCTTTATTTTCCTGGCACTCTGCCAATCTTGTGTCAAACCTGTGTTTAACAACAGCTTGAAAAATAGCTGGCAGGAATGCAGGGTAGCCTTAAGAGCTGCTGAAAAGTTGGTTGCAGATATCTTTGCTAGTTGGGGGCTAAAAAGCAGAAGAGTTAGAATGTGGAGGCAGATTGAATGAGGAAAGGATGGCAGAGGGAGCTAGTGGCATGGATAACTTCACAAGAGGAAAAAAGGAGGATGTTCAGAGACATAGCTGCACAAAACAAATGAAAGACTCAGCTAAAGGAGCCAACATGCAGGACTTCCAACAGAAAAAACTTACTCTGTTTTAGATTTTTTTTATCCTGCCTTTGTTAGTTTTATAAATAACTCAGAGTGATAAACAATCTAATACTCCCTCCTCTTCCATCACAATAACCCTGTGAGGTAGGCTGGGCTGAGAGAGAGCGACTGGCTTAAAGTCATCCACTCAGCTTTCATTGCTAAGGTAGGACTAAGACTCACCATCTTCCAGTTTGTAGCCTTGTTAATCCCTACACCAAACAGGCTTTTTGCAGTACTTACTGGTAATTATGTCTGTATGTTTGGCACATGATTCCAGGAATGAACTCAAAGGTATGCACGCACACACACAAATCCCTGTCTTGGGCTATGCAATAACACACATTTCTGAAGTATTTTCCTATTTGGGACATTTTGTCTTTAATCACCTCTAGACTGTTGTTACTTAGACTTTTAACCAAGTCCTAGCGAGCAGTTGGAACAATTATGTTTTCTGAAACAAATGATCAAAATAGTAAGTTTCTCCCTCAAAAAAAGTGGGAAACATACATGTAAATTATCTGTTCCAACCTGGTATGTTCCAACCTGGAAATGAACTATTTCATATGTGTCATATTTCATGCCTTTGAGGGAGATGGGTGGTTTAGAACAGGGCTTTTCAACCTTTTCACAGATTGAACCACTTTTAGGATATGGCAACATCCGAGTACCACCAGTCGCCTAGCAAGGTGTCAAAAACTTGATGACCCAAAAAAAAAAAAAAAGGAAAATGATGAAGTACAGGTAGTCCTTGACTTACAACAGTTCGCTTAGTGACTGTTCGAAGTTACAATGGCACTGAAAAAAGTGCCCCCCAAGCCACAGCTGAGCAAGACACCTGCCTGCCCGCCCGGTGGTGCTCTTCCTCCTGTCCGAGGTTTTCATTGTTGTGAGCATTTCTGTTGAGGATTGGCAGTGGGGGTGGGGTGGGGGGGTGTTTGGTTTTTATTCCCCCCATCTGCTGGGTGGTTGCAGCAGGTTTTGGTCACTTCACATGACCCTGGGACACTGTGACCGTCATAAATATGAATCAGTTGCCAAGCATCTGAATGTAAATCACAAGACCCTGGAGATGCTGCAACATTCCAGCTGATCGGCGCTTCTTCTGGGCTCAGCAGGAGCGCTAGGATCAGTGCTGCTTTCCAGCTGATTGGTGCTTCTTCAGGGCTCAGCAGAAGCACCAGGATCAGCGCCGAGCTCCAGCTGGAGCCTGGCACTGATCCTGGCGCTTCCACTGAGCCCTGACAGCCCCGAAGCGCCGATCAGCTGGAAAGCGGCACTGATCCTGGTGCTTCCACTGAGCCCTGACAGCCCTGCAGCTCCAGCCATCTCTCGCTCAGGCTTGTGTGGTGCTGCCACCAGTTCAGCTCATTCCCCTCCCCCGCTACCACTTTTCTAGGATGGTCGCGTACCACCTGCCAGGTGCCAATGTACCACAGGTGGTACCCGTACCACTGGTTGAAAAGCCTTGGTTTAGAAATATGAAATATACATACATACATACATACATACATACATACATACATACATACATACATACATACATACATACATACATTGAGAAATAGAATGTTCACAAAATGAAGGGGAGGAATATTACATTTCCACTCTGGTTCTGTATACAAGAGCATGAGTTGTGCTCCCATAATACTCAACCTATTCTGTTTCTTCTTTATAAAAGTGGCAATGGGAAAATTCAGCTGAGGGAAGAGAGTTTCCAGCAGTAATCAAGAATATCAACCCAGTAACTGGATAAAATGCAGCCGTCTTAATATTTCTCCCTATTTAAATACAGGCAGACTTTACAGTGTCAGGAAGAATCATAAAGTATTTTGCTGCTCAAAGAGGAGAGGAAATGGAACTCCTTTCTCCAAAGTGCATAGTTAGTTTCCAAACCAGCCTTTTTATCCCTTTTGGCAATTCAGACAGGCTATTCCAGGAATGCTCTGTTACAATAATAACTAATATATTTTTTTAGTATTCAAATCAACACCTGCAGCAGATACTTCACTCTAGCTAAGTGGAATCAGACCTGCAAAACAACTGGAAACAAAATTCAAGTTTCAAATCAAAGTTATTCAACATAGGTTTCCGTAACCTGTACTTATACAAGTATTAATATAATACAAAAGGCTTATTATACATTCGATTGCAACGGCAAAAAGCAGTCCAATATAACTTTCCTCCTACATTTCTCTCAGTTTTAACAATACAAAGTTGCACATATTAAATATGACTGATTGCATATAAAATTGAAGAGACAACTGAATATTTTATATATTCAGTAGCTTTAGTGTCATCAGACACATAGCAGGGAATGTTGTTATACAGTGCATAATTTAAGGTGGCAATGCAATTTGAATCTTTTATTTATTGCTTAGTTTTAGTATATGTATGTGAAATATTGTGCACAGGATTTTTCAGAGGTTGCAGTAAAGAAAAGCCCCCCCCCCCAAATAATAATGTTCATTATCTGGAATAAATTTCACGCAAAGCCTTCAAATATTTTGTTTTGTAGTGTTCCAGAACAATCACTGCAACAAGAGGATATATTAATCCATTTCCATTTTTACAGAGTTGATGTTGTGTTATTGTTTCCCAAAGTCATAGACTTAGTTGTACCCACAACTTTCCTTTGTTATTTAGAACAGTTAAAAGATATCAAGCATTAGAGAGGCAAGAATAAATTAGAGGTTTCCTGCTTCTAATGTAATGTTCAAAATGCAAATCTTATCGCTTAAGTTTACAGTAAGTTCTTTTCTCTTTTTCTTTCCTGATTTTATACTCCTTTCAGGGTATCCCAGCCACTTACTAAAAAGCCCCAAATAGCGCTTAACCCAAGCTTTGCCAAGGCTCACCTGATGGAATATTCGCTGCTGCTGTTGCTCTTGTTCTTGTTATTCTCTGGTCTTACTTTTCCTCTTTCTTTTTACAATCCTGTAGTCCCTTAATTCAGGATAGAGTCAGAGCAACAAGATGGATGGAGCTGAGTGTTTACTGGCTGGATGCCCTCCCTGACGCCTATGTGGAATTCGCAACATTTTTTTTTCTTTGCACAGGAGAGAAACATTTGCCACTACCTAGGATTGAATTCTCAACATTCCGAGTGGGAGGCAAGCATCTTCAACACTAGGTCACCACACCACAGGGACAAATGCAATTACAACCCATACTAATGCAATAAACTTCATCTCCAATTAACCTTTTTCCCTCCCTGTTTACAAGAAAATAATCCCATTTATCAGGTGTCTTTGGCTGCTCCTGTATTGACAGGATTGAGCTGTTATTGTTGAAGTACCATTTAATGTCACAACAGTAGGATGGTTTTCTGAATGGGATGTCTCTAAAAATGGTAATATGAGAAAGAACATTTTGGAATTGGATAATCAATTCCAGGGATAATCTGGATGATCAATGCAGGGATAATCTGGGTTTATTCATAATGCTAAGTTTATTTGGTCTATTTG
This sequence comes from Azemiops feae, assembly GCA_023970755.1. Taxonomy (NCBI): domain Eukaryota; kingdom Metazoa; phylum Chordata; class Lepidosauria; order Squamata; family Viperidae; genus Azemiops; species Azemiops feae. Next base: position 4,556,702 of record JALGBA010000053.1, on the reverse strand, counting down.
GAGTTCATTCATTTTTATGTGAACTATTCTGATGTATTCGATCAAGTTGTCTAGCTTCATTTACATAGCTTCTACACCAATTGCTGAAAAGCAGAAATAGAAAAGAGGTATCTTTGTTTTGCCATGCTTGAGAGACCCACGCAAGCATCCTGGATCAAATGCTCTTTTGAGCCCAATCTATCGAATCTCTTTTTGTATTTTTATATTCTTTGTGGTTTGTATGTAAATGAATGAGACATTTAATGTGTGTTTCTTTGCTATTTATATGCTGCTTCAATTTATCATGATTTGGGTTGATGTATGTGTTTTGACATATCAGCTACCAAATACAACCGCTATACTCTGCTTAGTGACTTGTAGGGCTATCTCCATCACATAAACAGAGGTTCACTCATTTGTTTTGGAATTCACTTATTATTCAATAAAATAAACAATCTAAATAAAATGAAATGAAATAAAATAAAATTTATCAAACGTATATAAGTATATCAAACATATAAGGCTTTCCAACTCTATAATGACTCTGGATGGCAAAAAAAATTAAATTGAAAACAATATAATAAAAATAAAGAATAGTGATGCCCATACAGAACAATAAACATATAATCTAACATACGTATCCCCATAAGAGCCCTGCCACCCACCCTAGCTCAAGGCCTGGGGAACAAGCCATTTTTAAGGCTCATTTGAACAAGGGTAGGGCAGAATCCATACAAATTTAGAAAGCAGGTACTACAAAAGGTATTTCCTTGGTCCCAGCAATTGACACTATTTGAGGATGGGCAGAGATGATTTCAGACAAACAGCGCTTCAGCCTGACTCCATGCCATGAAGGATTTTAAAGGTAATCACCAAATACCCAGAATCCTACTGGCAACCAGTACCTCTTACAAAACATTGGTGTTATATAGTAATATGCCCATTACAACATGCACTACTGTATTCTGCATTAGCTGCAGTGTCTGATGAGTCTTGAAAGATATTCTTATTTAGGATACATTGAATAATCTGCATACAAGATGACTAAGGCATACATTATTGTCTGAAGTACCTTTCTATTCAAGAACTGGTGCATCTACTTCACAATGATTTCATGGCCAAAGCTGTCACTTGCTCTTTGAGCAGGAGCTGCAAATCCTGGAAAATCTGCAAATTCTATCATAACAAGTTTTATTAGTTTTTGTTTGTTTTACAGCCAAGTGCTTGTAACACATCGTGGAGATAGGGCACTCCAGGGAACACAACAAAAAATACAGTCATACATATACAATTTAAACTACTACTTTAAAAGTTCCCTCTTATGGTATACAATTCGATCATTCCTAAAATATAAATTGTTTCTCACCTCTATTATTCCAATTTCAATTTATATTTCTCAATCAAATTATATCTCTTATTATATTTCACATACATATTATGTAAATAAACATGAATTTATATATTTTAAAACTATTTCATTAGACATAGTAATATAATAACATTATAATAATAATAATAGGACAATAATTATTTCTATCATAAACAAGTAATATAACTATTATATCTTAATATTTCTCAACTATATTCTATTTCATATATTCTATCCAATATTTTCATAGATCAGTCCACGTCCCTAACAGATTCCTCAATTGTTTCAGTTTAATCCATTTAATATCTCACTAATTACCATTCAATTCTTATAAATAAAAATATCAATAATATTTCACCAGTCTCAATCTCAATCTAACTCCTTTAATTATAAATTTTCCAATTATTCTTATTGCCATTCCAAATCATACTCAAATCCATAATTTAATTCTAGTGTTGACTCATACCAAAGTGACCTTAAAGATCTCAAAAATATTAGTTCAATCAATGTCCAGAAGCCCTTTTTACCCATCAAATAAAATTTTAACTCTTATTTTTAAATCTAATTCTAGCTTTCTTTTTGTGCCAGGTAGGTTTCCACAACAGGGCTTCTAAGTCCTCCCATCTTAGTAACTGGCTAAAGGCCTTTTCCCACCATTGAGTCCAATCAACCAGTGTTGTTTGCAAGTTAGAGATGTTTAAATAGGCATACTGAAATAGGCTACACCCATATCTATTTGTGCAGCCATATTCTGGACCAGGTATAGTTTCTGAGTGGTCTTCAAGGGCAGCCCCATATAAAAAGCATCACAATAGTCCAGATGACAGGTGGTTATGGCAAAAATCAGAAAGATCACATAACTTATCTCTGGCTTACATTTGGCCAATCACTTTCTCTCTCACCCAGCCTATCTCAAAGATTCATTTTGTTGCAAAGTGAGTAGTTAATGGAGAAATAAGTGATGTGATTCCAAGCTGACAAAGTATTGCTTGTTAAACAAGCAATATAAGTGAGTTATAATCAAAGAAGAAGTAGATACAGAGCAATAAATATATCCTTGTCTGGAATTTAAAAACAGCTAAATAATCAACATCATTAAGTAGATATCCTCTTCTTCTGTAACTCCCAACCTGATTTGCACTTTACCTTCATATTTATTATCTACAAATTTAAAATGCTATTTAGCTTGTTTTCCCAATCCTAAATAAATATGTTAATTTATAAAATCAATCCCTGATGCTCTATCTGGATACACTACAATTTATAATTAACTTATTTATTTTCAAATTCATAAATCAAACACTCCTACTAGTCTCTGTGAGTTTAATTCAGCAGGTTTTCAGCACTGCCGAGAAATGTTTACAGTCCTTCATTAGTTTTAATTCCATGTAGTAATCTTCATATCTAAGCCCATTTGAATTACCTTTTTCCATGAAGACTCTACTCAGTGTATTATGAAAATAATTTAATGAACATCAGACATCTGTATCAGAAGAAACACCATAGTGTTAATCTTTTTAAAATGAAACTGCTTCATCAGTTATGCAGATCTCTTATATTTTGCACGAGTAAGCAAATGAATCATAGTAAAAATATGAATTCTATTAAAATGATAGGTAAATGCAGACATTTACAAAGGTTGCAAGATTTTTTTTAACTTTTGATGTTAACCTAATTCAAGAACATTGGGATTATGACAAATTTGCTAGAGCTTCATCTTTTGATCATAATCTAAAAACATAAACATGTATAAACATACACTTATTAGGAAGACTTATACAATAGATGTGCATAGAATTGTATTTGTAATATCCAGAAAATGAGTTCAGTTGCTGTTGTCTATTGTTCTTTACAAATAAATGTGAATAAAAAATTCTTAAATACCTTCATTCATCCTTTTGAACATCTATAGAAACAAGTACATTAATAAGAGAAATTACTCACAAGTAAATCAGTAAAAGAAATAACTTGCAAGCCAACTTCAGTACCAGAACATTTGTTGAACGATAGTACGATAAGGTAAATTTCATAGACTTCCAGCTCAGTGAGTTTCATAAAATTCCCTGATACAACTGACCTTTTTCATTTCTTTTTATAATACATTTCAAGTGAAGAAGGCTTGGTTACATGCACAAAATGTCATGCCTTTAGATAATTTATTGTGAACATTTGCAATATAGACATTTCCTTGTAGCAGCTTTATGAAATAATGCTGAACAAAAACAACAACAAGAATTTTGGGGCCTGCTATGTCACCCAGGATAATTAATATCATGGCAAATTCTTTTGTTGGATAAATACTGTAGAACATCAAGATTTGCAGTTCATTTGTTTTCATATTCAAATAAGGACAGGAACAGCAAGAGCTTTGACTCACAGACATGAAGTGTCATACAAACAAGAAATATTATCCTACCAAGCTCTCTATTATTTCAGTTATTCTACAATTGTCATATCTGTATTTATCATGACCCTAATTTTTAATAGTAAGCACTTTCTAAACTGCCACCTGAAGTTTTATATTGGACGAAACCCATCTTTAATCTTTCTTATACATCTTGGTGTTAAAAATATTCTGTACTTAGATAGAAGATAGAAAAATTAGCCATATTGTAATACAATACAGCATGTTTATTTGTTTAGTTATTTATTTGGTTATTTATTTATTATGCAGCAGTAAGCCTTAAGCTCCTAGACTTCCAATCCTTTTTTATCTGTCTTTGATGAATAATTTAATTCTGTTTTTTATTTCTGTTTATTCTGAATATGGGATTAGTCTTTCTGTGAATCCATAGTTAACAATGTGAAACTATAGCTAACCTGTGACTTAATATTCTAGTTTGTTAATCAGAATATTAAATCACAGGTTAGATTCAGTTATAAAATAAAATACATACTTTTACTGCACTGAAAAAGAAAAACATTGTTTTTCTTTTCATATACCTTGAACAGAAATTTCAAATTTTCATCCATGTTGAAGAGGTGAGAATTCACTACAGGAGCTCCTAACATACATATTGCCACATCTAAATATGACCTACATAGTCTGAAATTTCACTTCAAAGTATATTAAATTAACTAGACAGAACCATATGTTCAGAAGTATATCTACTTCCAGTTAAACAGTAATCACTACAAGCTATTTTCTTAAAGCTGAAAATAACAGCCTTAAGAACCACTTAGAAAACTTATTTCAAAAAATACTTAACATTCTTCTGAGACAGGTATCAACACTGTAAGTTTCTATCAAACTCCAAATGACCATCACATCAGCATCCAAATAAAATATTTTTAAAAAAATTAGAAATGATCGAAATGTTGTGATATCACTACACCTCAGAATATTTCGTGGATTTTCCAGGAAACCACTATAATATTTTGAGATTTCAGCTAATTTGTGCAAATTTACTAACTTTTGATGAAATTTTGCAAAATATTTTGGTGCCTTGGCCACATGTAAGATTACACAATCATGCCAAAGTTTACTTTATCCTAACCATTTGGTATCCTAGGTACCCCAACAGGAATAACCCAAACATCAAAGCTATAAAATACTAAACAAAATGTTAACAGGTGCAAATCCCCTATAGATATGCTTTTACTATTCTTAAATCACCCATTAATGATTAGGGTCTATTGTCATGTTAAAAAATGGAGGACAGTTATTTTGCTCTCTTGACTCCTCCTCCAATGAGAAACTTTTGCTTCTTTCAATTGATCACAACTTATTATTATATCAAAACCTGAATGTGGTTAGATTTATTTAGAGAACCCAAAACATGTTTTGAATATATTTTATTTCCGTATTATTAAAACTAGAACTGTTTTGTCCAATTTTTTCCAATGTAGGGAATTCCATTCTCTCCCATTTCCCTACCCTGACCTTTCTCCTTTTTCAGCCAGCTGCTACAGCCAAAACAGAATTACATCGCTCCCTTTCTTGTCCCCTTTTCGGAGTCAGCTTGTCCGGAGAATTTTTCTTACACGTGGCTCTCTGAGCCTTGGTAAATCTGCAATGTTTGATAAAGCTACACCATCCTAGCTGTTCTGTGTTCAAAGACACCACAGCTTTACGAAGACAGCAATCCACGATTCTCAGTTAATGACTGCAAGAGGGATGCCAGGATTGCCATTGTAAGTTGGTGTGGTCATGTGACATCTCACTTTATGAGCACGCTAACTTAAGATGGCAATCCCAGCTCCAATTGTGGTTATAGGTTGAGGACTACCTGTACAGAATTGGGCAACCATCAGTCTCTATGCACAGAAAACAAACAGGATCAAAGAGAAAGATGGTGGGAACCTTTCCTGCCTATCAGCAAGAGTCAATTCTCCAGATGCTCTAATCAACTGGCCATGGTGTTGATTCCATTTATAGAACAGGCAGTTTAAATATTTCATCCCCAAACTGAATCAGAATGCAATCATTAGTGCTGTCATTTGGGAAAGGTTGTAAGATACATATTTACTGGAAAGTTTTTTCTGGGCAAAATTCAATTATTTCAGTAATTGTTTTTTTACTTGAATTGATTGTGCATTTTTTAGTGCTCCTGCAAATGATTCTAAGCTTTTGAGAAAAATGTCAGGCTTTTTTAAACAAAATGTAAGAGCAAGTTAGGTTGGGCTTTTTAGAAACTGGATTTTAGATTGCTTCCACTCTATTTTTGATGAAGGCAGACCTTAGGATACCTATCAGTATCAGTGTTGGGCACATCCAACAATAGCAATTGAAATAGATGCCAGAAAATTAAACATTGATTGAACAATTTACTATTACAGAAAAGAGTTACAAAGAGGAAGTAATACCGGAAAAAATAAATAGCAGGAAACTGAATTTCTTATAATTGACTCTCGATGTTAACTCTTTTGTGAAATTGGCGAAGGAGCAGGAAGAGAGGCTGTTGAGGTTTCAAGTAGAGCATGTCATGCAACCTGTTTTGAAATACTCCTAACTTATTCACATACAATGCAGGAAATTTATCTATCGCCACAACTAAAATAAAGTGCATCAGTCAGACTAGCTTTTGTATTGGATGGAAGAAGCACTGTTTTACTTTTTACTTTGGGCCTCTCAAAGTCTTGGGTTCACTTTGATCATGAACATAGACAATGTAGGAAGAAAGCCATACTACCCCATGACAGCAGCTCATAAAACTTACACCTTTAATAATATTTGTTACTCAGAAAAGGTGCTACCAGAATCCTTCTGATAATGCAAGTAATGAACAAGCATGTTTCAGCTTAGTTGTAGCATAGAAAGCAACACTGTAATGCTTTGACTCCATTAGAATCCATAATTCTGAACTCAGAAATATTATTAACATCAGTATATATTTGATATATTCTCCTTTGTTTAACTGAATGCCTCAAATTTTGAAAAAGCATATATTAGGGGAAATGGTTTAAAACAGCATTCTAATACAGTATTTGCTTTCATTATAGAAAATTTGGCAGAATGGACTTCTACCTTAAATACTACCATGGAGTTAGAATGATCTTTAGGATGGAGACATATATTCCCCATCAGCCAGAATTCTACATTAATCTTTCCTTTTAACTGAATTTCAGAAAAATAAGTTAAATGTTCTTAATTTATAGGCTAGATCTGCTCTCTGCTGGAGAAATATTATAATCAGCAAAATCTCACACAAATGCTTTTGGAAAAGAATTAAACATTTAAGTTTAAAAAAAAAAAACTTTATATAGCAATTATTCAAGAAGTTGTCCTTCAGTATTATGTTCAAAACACTCAAATATGAGGTATATAATAGAAAATATTCTGTTCAATCAAATTCGACAAAATGGCAGCTATGGATAACACTCAAGTATTTTCAGCAAATACAGAGGACACGCAACCTTCCAGTTCTTATAAAATGAGTATCAAGCTACCTTAGCCAGTATAGCCAATAGTGAGAGCTACTGTTGAGTTATAGTCTGCAATATTTCAGAGTTCACTGATATCCTGTCACTGTTGTGTAGATTCAGAGCAATTGACCTCTGTAATAAATATCCAAAGCGTCAATCCAGTGCCATTTACAAGAGATTAAACCTCAATGGGTGGGTATATACATCTATATATAGAATTCTAAGCCAACTGAAATCACTACAAATGTAAGACATGATTGCATATTTTAAAAACAGTCCCTCAGAGCTATGGAAACTTTACTTTAGGGACTGTAGTTCCACAAGAAGTGAATGCTTCTATACTGTAACAACCTTTTCAAAACAACTACTTGCCATCAGTACATGCTTTGTATCCTCCTTTTAGTCATGGCATCAGTAGTCCTCCTCCTTCTCTTTCAATAGTTCCCAATGGCAGTGATATACACATGTTCCATTTTTTGAAGATATCACAGGCACAGCATCTTCTCATTTAATAAAGAATGGCTCAAAGGGTGAGAAACATTCGTGTGAATTTTCTTTCTCATGGTCAGCATAAATATTGTTTTTAGTCTTCCTCAGCCTTTTTGTCATGTACACACTCATGGTCACAGATAGCAGTGAATGATATTTAATGATAGGAAGAATCTGGCACCAAAGTTTTCAGTCTAGAGCTAACAATTCCAGGTAATGGGTATCCTGCTAAATTGGTATTGTTTACAGAGTCTCCAGAGAGGTAGGGCAGAGAAGACAGTTTATGAACCCAATTAGCAATACTTGTCTTCCTCTGAATGTATAAACAAACCATTTTAAAATGATGCCAGAAACATCACTTTAAATGCCTTGAGATATTGGTCAGCAGGAATATGGTATATTTGATGCCAGCCATGCTATTTCCCAGAATCCTCTGGGCACCCTATCTCCACCTCCTTCTCCTCCATCTCCTTCAGTCTCTCCACAGTGAGCCAATCAATATCCTATCATAACTGAGCATGTAAGTCCTCTTTGGCCTTTTCCAGTGTTCTGACCTAGATTGTTTACCCTTTTGTAAATTTGTGGTTGTCCAAGTCTGAAAATACTTCTGTTTGTGTGTGAATTGTGTGATATTGGCCATATAAGGAATCAGTCTTGGACACTGCAGGAACCATTTCCTGCAAACACAAGAAGCTGCTTGAATGGAATTAGCTCAATGGACTATACAGACTGTGACTGGACTGGACTGGACTAGACTAGACTAGACTAGACTAGACTAGACTAGACTAGACTAGACTAGACTAGACTAGACTAGACTAGACTAGACTAGAATAGAATAGAATAGAATAGAATAGAATAGAATAGAATAACAGAGTTGGAAGGGACCTTAGAGGTCTTCTAGTCTAACCCCCTGCTTAGGCAGGAAACCCTATACCCAAATGGTTGTCCAATCTCTTCTTAAAAACTTCCAGTGTTGGAGCATTCACAACTTCTGGAGGCAAGTTGTTCCACTGATTAATTGTTCTGTCAGGAAATTTCTCCTTAGTTCTAGGTTGCTTCTCTCCTTGATTAGTTTCTATCCATTGCTTCTTGTCCTGCTTTCAGGTGCTTTGGAGAATAGCTTGACTCCCTCTTCTTTGTGGCAGCAACCATTCCTTTATGTTTTAGCCTCCAGTCCCCTGATCATTTTTGTTCCTCTTCTCTGCACTCTTTCTAGAGTCTCAATATCTTTTTTACATCGTGGTGACCAAAACTGGATGCTGTATTCCAAGTGTGGCCTTACCAAGGCATTATAAAGTGGTATTAACACTTCATGTGATCTCGATTCTATTCCTGTTAATGTAGCCTAGAACTCTGTTGGCTTTTTTGGCAGCTGCAGCACACTGCTGGCTCATATTTAAGTGATTGTCCACTAGGATTCCAAGATCCCTCACAGTTACTACTATTGAGCAAGGTACCACCTATACTATACCTGTGCATTTGATTTTTCTTGCCTAACTGTAAAACCTTACTTTTTTCACCACTGAATTCATTTTGTTAGATAGTGCACAATGTTCAAGTCTGTCAAGATCCTTCTGTATCTTGAGCCTATCTTCTGGATCTCTGGCTATTCCTGCCAGCTTGGTGTCATCTGCAAATTTGGTAAGTTCCCCTCTATCCCCTCATCCAAATCATTGATGAAGATGTTGAAGAGTACTGGGCCTAAATCAGAGCTTTGGGGTACCCCACTGCATACTTCCCTCCATGTAGTTGCAATTCCATTGAGTACATTTTGAGTGCGGTTGGTCAGCCAGTTATGAATCCATCTGTGGTGAAGCTGTGTAACCCACATTTTTCTATTTTATCTAGTAGAAAGTTGGGGCCTATTTTATCAAATGCCTTACTGAAGTCCAAGTAAATGATATCCACAGCATTCCTCTGGTCCACTAATTTTGTCATCTTGTCAAAGAATGCAATAAGATTTGTCTGGCATGATCCGTTTTTGACAAACCCATGTTGGCTTTTGGCTACTGACACACTGATAGTAACAGCCCAAGGTCCCAGGCAGGTTTTTTTTCCCCGGACTAGCCTGAGGAACCAAATCTGAGATTAACACTTTATTCATGAGATATGGTTCTTCCAGTGGCTTTTTCCCATGTAAAATAAATACTTAAATCACTGTTCAAAATCTGTTTTCAATGATCTTCTAAATGATGATATTCTATCTCACACCATTATTCTCAGACGCACTTTAAAACATGAGATAAATGGAACGTGTATCTTCTGACTGGGGCTTTTTTAAAGGAGTAAAAATTATACTTTCTGAATGGCAGAGTGTGAAAATTCCCATTGCCTGTCTTCATCCTACCAATCCTCCTAAGCAAACCAAACTTTTCTTATTCAGAGTAATAAATCCACGGATGAAGGATCAGAAATGTGACTTTGGTTTGGCAGAGGAGCTTTATAGCCCAGAACACCCCTAAAAAAATATTCCATTCTTAGTAGCTAGGCTTCCAAGTGAGCAATTTGTTTTTGCTTCTGTTTATTCCTGAAACTTTTGAGTACTTAGGCAATTGTGAAGTATGTGAAAATATTTTTTGCTTTTTGTTGCGCTGGTTTACTTCTAACTACTGTAATAAAACCATCCGTTATTTGCTGAAATTATATTTAATCTCATTCTTTAGTTCTGGACACAAACGGTATACTTGTTCCTAAAGAAGTATGCCCACTCTTCCTTTAAATGCGGAGATTCTAAAAACAGAATTAAGTGAAGTGAGAGTGCCACCTCCTGGTAGTTAACAATATATACACATTAATGATGTTAGCAGCTACAAACTTTTGTTTCTCACACATACACAGAGAGGGGGGAACAGGGAGAGGGAGGGGGGAGAGAGAGGGAGAGGGAGGGAGGGAGAGAGAGGGGGGGAGTCAAATGTTGTTTTAACATTAAGCTGTAGCAGCAAATTTATGCCAGATATTTATATTTGATTTGGAGAACAAAAGGAGATTTAGAAAACAAAAGGAATGCTTTATAGCCAGCCTTTTTATAATGGACCAAGTACTAGCATTTCAGAAAAATATACTGCAACATCTGAATGAGCCTTACATACAGAACAGATATCAACCAGTATTTTGATTTTTTTATGGAGAAATCTGATCTTCTCAGTTACATTTCTCTCATTTACTAGGACATCAGAAAGAGGCCTACGTGGGAAGGACATACAGCTACAATCTACCTTTGCCCACTACTATTTAATTTTTATAATCAACTAGACAACCATATGGCACATTGAGTCATCTTTGACAGAAAGGTAGTACAGCCTTTTGTGACTAGAATGAATATTACATTTAGAATGAATAAAAAATTTACCATATTTTTTGCTGGACAGTCCCATGATCATCTAAGAATATCATAAACAGAAAAATAATTAGTGGTATATGAACTTCACTAAGAAGTCAATATTTATTTACCTAAAGAGATATACACAATGACCACAAATGGGCAAAAAAGCAATACCAGTGGGAGTGACCTACAGCTTCTTTTCAATTTCTCCATTGACTTTGCTTGTGGGAAGCTGGCAGGAAGTGTAGGAAATCATACATTACCACAGGGATGCTGCAACTGCCACTTTGCCAATAAATCTGACCTGACCATTGTGAAAATCTCAATTCCACAAATATTTTATACATTCTTTAAGTTAGCAGATTTTAGATATCTTCATTCAAAAATTGTTGAGGTATAATGCAGCGTTTGTGCTAACTTGAGGGTACAGACAGGTAAACACAGGTTTTAATAGTATATAGATTCCGAAATGGGTTATTTAGACGAAGTGGAGTACTATCCCTCTAACCCAGGAAGCGAGCACAGAGCAATTGTTATAGGGTTAAGGAAAGTTACGACGGCCAAGTCTCTTTTATACAGACCACTTGATGAAGTAGGGCCACACAGTTTATTATTCAGGAAGTGATGTTACCCGCTTTGGTAATGAAATGTCTGCAAGAAAAGGTTCAGAGAGCAACAAGGATCCCACTGTTCAACCCTGAACTACAAATATTCTCTTCTATTGGTATTCAGGAAATCCAAGGCCTATGGAGGTAGACTGGGAGGTCAAAAGACATCCCAGAATAGTCACCACTTCAAGACTGATGCAAAGAAAATTACATATCCATGGAATCTCCAAGTGGGAGGATTTGCCTTTTCATTTTTAATAAAACTCGGATTCTAGTCTTCATTATTTAAAAAAAAAAACCCTACAAATGTAGTCTGGCGCCATCAGTTAACATAAGATCAAGCAAGTGGTGCATTTTAAATAACAATATAGGTGACCTTCCAAAGTCAGAGAGGTATAAAAGCCCTCTATCATCACACACTTCAGAAAATACTCAAAATAATGTTAGCTATTATGTGATATTTTTTACATGAGCTGAAAACATTTCTGTAGCTAGTGTTTTAAAAAAAACCTGAAATCAAGGTACTGCCTGATCTTTTATGGGAAGATGAGGCTGTTCGGTCCAAGAAAGCTGTTCCAAGTAGTGTGCTATGTCTGCATGCAAAACTCTATACTAAAAGGGTCTGACCCACAATTGAAATAAGGGAATGATTCACTATGTTTACTATTGATTATTTTACCCACAATTTTTATATTCTCTTGAGACAAAGTTGGTCTTGGGATATCAAACTAGGTCTTACCAAGGGAACGTGGGAATGTGCATTAACAGAATCCACACTAAAGTTAGTCTTAAGTCAGATGTATATCTTGATCAGCTTATTGTATAGGAGAGACTTTATGCTATTGCACAAGATGTTACTCTTAAGCAGGCATAGAAGGCAGATTCAGAACATTATGCTATACCAGTGGTTCTTAACCTGGGCGATATCGCCCCTCAGGGGGTGATTTCATTTTTCAGGGGGGCGATGGAACCAAAAGGGGCGATGCGGGGGCAAAGAAACGAAAAGGGGGCGATATGGGGGCGATAGAGTGAGAAGTTTTGGGGACACTTTTGAGCCTTCCCCTGCGGCTCCGAGCCTCCTCCGCCATTTGCAGAGAGAGACAGAGAGAGAGAGAGGCACTTGCGCTTCCCTTCTCTCTCTCTCTCTCTCTCTCTCTCATGCAGACTTGCCCCCTCGCAGGGCTCCTGATTGGCCCTGCGCCTGGGTGCCCCACCCCCTGGGAAAAGCGCGGCCAGGAAGTCCCTTTCCCTGGCTGGCCCCGTCCGAGGTGCACGTGGCCGGGGAGCCGCACGGGGAAACCCTGGGATCCCCACTGGGAGCGGCCCGCCAGAGCCTCAGCTGAGCGGGCCAGCCCTCCCACAAGCCATGGCCCCCAGGGAGAGCAGCCCCTGCGATCCCCAGCCGGCGGGACCATTGGCCCAGCTGGCCGGGAAGGCACGCCGGAGTCCCGGCTGCTTTGTCGGCGAAGAATGTGAGGTGAGCAGATGGGGGGAAGAGAAAGGGAGGTGATGTGAGGTGAGTCCCAGCTGAGGGGGCGGCCGGCAGGGGCATCGCTCCCTGGGCCGTCCCCGGGCCGCTCCCTGGGCAGCCGAGCCGGCCACACTGTTAAGCCCCCGTGGGCTTGACATTCACAGGAAGGGGGGAAAGCATGCTCCAGGCGGCCGCCGCCGCACAGCCCGTTGCACAGCCAGACGCCGGTGGGTCGCAGATTGCTGGGAGCACCGCGCGGTGTGGAGCGGCCCCAGCTCCTCCAGCACGACAGACCTACCAGCGGCACGGGAGGCTCCAGTGTCGGTCCTGGCGGGAGGCGGATCGTTGCCCCGGTTCCAACCGACGCCGGCGGCGCAGGTGGTTTGGCAATGCAGCTGATGGGGGGCGTTCCACGGACACCCCGCGGCCTGCAACCTGAGCCCGGGGACGCCGGCGGCACGTGGGATGACCTGCCAACATGACCATGAGCCGGGGCGTGCCCACAAGCCCAGCGGGCAGCAGAGCTGGGTGCCTCCAGCGGCGACAGGAGGTCTGGCGAGGCCACCGCAGACCAGGGGTGGGCCCGCAGTCCAGAGTGAGAGATGTGGCTAGGGAGAAACACCTGTGCTGGATGGCAGCGGAAGGGAGGCTGTGTCCCAGATGGCTGCTTTTCACGGCCAAATACCGGATGCTGGGCAATTGACTGGGGCAGAACAGCGGGGTGGGGGGAGGCTATGTAAAGCGCGTCTCCCCGAGCCGGTCCGGGCGGCAGTCCCGGCTGGGGTATCACTCCCTGGGCCATCCCCAGGCTGCTCCCTGGGCATCGCTCCGGACTGCGGGCCCGCCCCTGGCCTGCGGTGGCCTCGCCAGACCCCGTCACCACTGGAGGTACCCAGCTCCGCTGTCCGTCGGGCCTGCGGGGACGCCCCGGCTCACGGTCACGTTGGCAGGCTGTCCCACATGCTGCCGGCGTCCCCGGACTCAAGCCACGGGCCACGGGGCATCTGCGGAATGCCCCGCCCATCGGCTGCATCGCCAAGCCTCCCCTCATGCTGCCGGCATCCCCGGGCTCAAGTCGCGGGGCATCCGCAGAACGCTCCATCAGCTGCGTCGCCAAATCTTCTCCTGCGCCACCGGCGTCCTCGGTTGGAACCGGGGCAACGATCCGCCTTCCGCCAGGACCGACGCCGGAGATTCCCGTGCCGCCGGTAGGTCCGTCGTGCTGAAGGAGCTGGGGCCGCTCCACACCGCACAGCGCTCCTGGTGATCCGCGACCCACCGGCGTCTGGCTGTGTGATGGGCTGTGCGACGGCCGCTGGATGCTGGGCAGTTGACTGGGGCAGAACAGCGGGGTGTGGGGAGGCTGCCCAGGGATGGCCCAGGGACCGATGCCCCCGCCGGCCAGATCGGCTCGGGGAGACATGCTTTACATAGCCTCCCCCCACCCCGCTGTTCCGCCCATCAATTGCCCAGCATCTGGCGTTTGGCCATGAAAAGCAGCCATCCAGGACCCAGCCTCCCTTCCACCGCCATCCAGCACAGGCGTTTCTCCCTAGCCGCATCTCTCACTCCAGTCCCGGCTGGGGCGGTGGCCGGCGGGGGCATCGGTCCCTGGGCAGCCGAGCCGGCCAGCGCCAGTCCATGGTGCCCCAGGCGCCTTTCAGCGCCTTCTGCTGCCTCCTGCCCCCCTCCCCGCCCCTTCGGCGTCGTCTGCCTTTTGTTCTCTCTCTCTCCTCACCTGGAGAGAGAGGGGGGAGGGAGAGGAGAGGAAAGAGGGAGAGGGGAAAGAGAAAAAGAGAGGAAGCGCAAGTGCCTCTCACTCTCTCTCTCACACACACACACACAGAGTGGGGGAAGATATATATATATATATATATATATATATATATATATATATATATATATGTAGGTCTTTGGTAATTCGGGTTTTCTCCCGTGTAAAATTGGAAGTGTCTTGCCAAGACACTTCCAATTTTACACGGGAGAAAACCCGAATTACCAAAGACCTACATACAAACACCCGTGAAAACCTCAGAAAACACATATATATATATATATATATATATACACACACACACATAATAAAGATAAAAAAGGATATATGCAGTGTTATCTTCATTTTAGATGTCAAAAGGATTTTGCGGCTCCCAGTGTTTTGTTTTCGGTGGGAAATGGGTCCAAGTGGCTCTTTGAGTGTTTTGGGTTGCCTACCCCTGCTCTACCCTGCTCTACAGTGGCGCGCCATTGGCCAGAATGGGCAGTGATGGCATCGATATGTCCTGATGACAATTTTAAAGAAAACAAAAAAAAGTGTTTGCATAAATTGAAGAATTATTTCCTATGTTGTGATTGAGAGGTTATGTTGGGGGAGGGGGGCGATGACAACTTCCTCATTGGCTCAAGGGGGCGATTCGTTCAAAGGTTAAGAACCACTGTGCTATACTAACTGAATCTATCAAACACACTGCACTATACTATGATTTTATTAAACATTTTCTTCAACATTTTGTCTTAACTTTTGTCTGACCAAGACCCCAAAATTAATTTCCTGTGATAGTTGGCTTTGCTTGCAAATTTAATAGCTGACCATAGACTGGCACCTTAAATGAAGGTCAGTTGGTGTAATCTATTTTTAGTGTTTTACTATTTCTCTCATGACTGTACAAACTGTTATATTTGTTATTTTTGTAATTTATCTGTAGAATTAGTTCAGAATTTAGTTGAAATTAAGTATTTGGTGATGGGCCTATGTCAGGGATAGGCAACCCAAAACACTCAGAGCCACTTGGACCCGTTTCCCACCAAAAACAAAACACTGGGAGCCGCCAAACTCTTTTGATATGTAAAATGAAGATAACACTGCCTATATCCTTTTTTACCTTTATTATAGGTGTATATATATGTGTGTGTGTATGTGTGTGTTTATATATGTGTGTGTGTATATATATACGTGTGTATATATACACACACATATATATTCACACACACACACACACATATATACACACACATACACACATACATACACACACACACAAACATATATATAAAATAAAGGTAAAAAAGGATATATGCAGTGTTATCTTCATTTTAGATGTCAAGAGGATCTCTCTCTGTCTCTCTGCCCCCCCCCCCCTCTCCGATCTTCTGCTCACCTGGCAAGCTGGCTTCAAGCTGTTCTGCAACAAGCTCAGGGTTAGGCAAGCTCGGCTCTTTTATGACTCATGGACTTCAACTCCCAGAATTCCTGAGGCAGCATAGCTGGGCTAGCTAGCTCTCTCCCGCCCTTCCTGCTTCCTGCTTCCTGCAGAGACGCAGGAAAGGGAGGAGCCTCGCCCAGTAAGCTTGTCGGCTCTTCGGAACAGGGTGAGGCTACTCTCTTTTTTACACGCACACACACACACAAACACACACACACACACAGAAAGAGAGAGAGAGAGAGAGAGAGAAGCAAGCTCTGTCTCTGTCTCTCTCTGCAAATGGCAGAGGAGGCTGGGAGCTGCAGGGGAAGGCTCAAAGAGCCACATGCGGCTCCGGAGCCGCAGGTTGCCGACCTGTGGCCTATGTAGACATTTTAATTCAATTTTAAAGGATACAAAATAATAACAACAGTACACTTCATCCTTGCACTATTACTGGGTTGTAAATCCACAAAAGAAAATTACTCATCACATTAGCAGTAATCTCTACACAGGAGTTGCCTACTACCCAGTTTTCATGTGACTGACAGAAGTAGCTAAAAATCTTTATGAGCTCATTTAGATACTTCCAAAATTGCCATTCTTATAGAAGTCTATTTTATACATATTTTACTTGAGATACAAGCATGGAGGGAAGAGGTTAACAAATCCTATAAAAATCTGTTTTTTTAAGAGAGAAAATGGTTTAGAAGAAACAGATAAGGTTTTGTCTATTGAAGAACTAACATTGCTTCCCCTTTATTCCTATCTCAACGACTTGTGTCATTTTGTACCTGGAATTTTGCTCCTATAGTCTCCAACTAGCAACAGTTTGAAAAAAGCTAATTTTGCCTCATAATAAGTGAATGCAAGGATAAGAAACAAAATGCATGTTACAAATAAAATCAACATTATTTTCTGTATATATCTTTCTTAAATATTGCACTAGCTACCTGTAACAAACCAGTAAAAATAGTGTATATTAAAAGGTGGCTTAAAAATAAAAGCAATAAAACAAGAAATTGTTTTAGGAAAAGCAATTTAGAATGTAATTATATACACATCTAATCAGAATTAAATCCCACCAAATTAAGCAGATCTTACAATCAGGTAAGCACGATAGCATTACTGGCTTAAAAACTGCATTTTTTGCTTTCATCACTAGAAAAATGTGACCTTAAGGGCTCCAAAACTTTGTACAAAATAAGTCGTATGGGGCAAAACAGCAACACCAGTCACCAATTGTTCTTGCAACAAGAGATATTTTGATTAGATTCTTCCACTTGCCCAGCCTGCCCCAAGCTTTCAAAGCATTCTATATTAAGCAATTGTATATTTTGTTTTCACAGCAGAGGTTAGTGATATCCCTGCCACTTAGATCATTGTTTCTATGGCAACAAAATATACATCAGAAAGCAGAGGCTTTCATTTCGGTGCAGTAAAAATAAGCAGAATGCCCCAAAAGAAAAGCATGTAATGTTGGAAAAAGTTTTATTTCCACTTCAGATTCACACAATACTCCAGAACAACAAAAAGAATCCCAATAAATGTCAAATGCTTTGCTATATTTTGGACAATATCCATTTTCATTCCATTTTGAAGTTGCTTATTTCATCAATCATTCACTCCATAGAGTCTTCCTTTCTGAATGACATGTCACTATGGAAACAGTGGCTTTAATTTAGAAGAATATAAAAGAGGAAATGTGAAAAGAGTAACATAGTTTGTACATTGCACTGAAACATACTTTGGTTAGTTTAGATTTAGTATGATGTAAAGCCCAGTTTTCCAAAAGAATACAATTAAGTAAGGTGTGAGCCCAGCCTGGGTGTGTGTGTGTGCAAGAGACACTCCCTTGACTTTACCATAAATATGAAATAAAATGGAAACATCAGTCACTGAGCTGCAACAACCTAACTGCATACACTTAGAATTAGATTATGAGTTAAGTAGAAAATCACAAGGGAAAATCATTGTAATAATTTAAAACTACTTTTGTGGTTACATGAAAACGATTTTGACTCCCAATTAAATACAAGCACAGGGATTAAACAACTACCATTAATTATAGAAATGACATGATCAAAACTAGTCAATGTTGTAATTTCTTGGATATTATGTATGCTACTATTGGTTTTTATTACATTTAAATTCCAGTGTTACAGTTCAATTTAATATATTACCTTTAATGAAGGCATAATTGCTGTTCATATATGAAGTCTATTAATCTAGTGCTTTCTTTTCAACATAAGAGTCACATATTAATATATTCCCATTCTTCTCAAAAAATACTATTGAATTTTATATCTGTGAACATCTTTCTTCTCTAAAAAGGGGAACAAAATCCACTCTTATTTTTTTCTCATCGTATTAAACGAACATATTTATGGTTTCTGCTTTGAAACTCGTTTTATTTATTTATTTATTTTCACATCTTTGAACCATCCATGTCCCTCAGAGAGATACTCTATGTACAATAAACTCATGCTATCATAACAAGCAACGTAATGGTAGCAACCATATAACTGTGATATTTGGCAATAAAAGGACAATATTTACTTTAAAATATTTTAAAAGTTAATTGAACTGTATTTATTTTATGATACCACACAACACTTTCTGTGTTTAGTAAATGAACAAAGAAAGCATATTAATCTGAAAAATGGAACAGCATGTTAAAATTCACTCATAACAGAAACCTGTGGATTTCACAGTGGGAAATTGGTTCAGTAAATTAAGAACTCACCATGCTTTCATTCTGGTTTCCACTCACCAAAGCCAGCATTCCCATCAATGTACCTCATATACTGCTTGTCACTATGTCTTATTTTTAAAATCCTGGCTATCTTACAATGTTCAAAAGCAGTATTCTAGCACAGATCTGCCATAACAATATTTAACTGAAGATTTTCCTTTACTTTATGACAGTATGATTTTTAAATACAAATTACATTTCAACATTTCAACCTTCTTCTGCATAGAATCTTGAAAGCATTTCTGTATAGGACAGGTTTACAAAAGAATCTAATACGGCTGCAGTTTTCTGAAATGATTTTAAGAGGAAAGACAAGTACTTTCCATGCCAGATTACTGGGAACAGAAAACAGTCGGATCTTTAAGTCAGATGTGCAAGCTTATATACATACATACATACACACACACACATATACATGCGTGTGTGTATATGTGTGTATGTAAAAGCACTGAATAGGTTATACTCTATGTGAAAGCATTTCATACTTTTACATTTTTAAACACTGTGAACAATTTCATGATTTTGACTTTGCAGAATATAAAAGAAAGTAACATGTCATATAAATTCTGTTATGTCTAATAAGACACCTGAAATTATCAAATGCTTTAGATATTGGAAAAAATATAAGGAAGGAAGACAAGCACAAGGTTTTGACATATTTTCCAAATATTTTATATCTTCTGCCAAAATAATATGCCTTACCTGTATAAGAAATTAAAACAGATTCATATCCTTAAACACACTGCCTTTCACAGTAATTCCCATAGGTTCATTGTCAAGTCCCCTATGGAAAGTATATAGAACTGCTGCATATTATTCATTTCTGAATAATGCAATTCTCCTGATTTGTGGTATGAATAGGAAAACAAAACGGCTTTAATGGAGCCGTTTATATTCAATCCAGGACATACACAATTCTGGATATCAGAACTTTCCTTCCTAAAATCAGTTTACTGTACTTATAAATAGCTATGCTAGTTTGTTACCAACTAAGTAGCACCTGGAAAAGCAAATTCAAATTGCATTATTGGTATTATAAAAAAATTGAATTCCCTTTACATTTGGTGGAACTTACTGTAGTACCTGACAATATGACACAATCTTTTGAAAATGTAGTCCAAACTCCTTGTTGATGGATAAAATCCATTACTATAGCATCTTGAAGCTGGCCAATTTGGGTTTACAAAGCTGCAATAAATAAATAGTCTGCCGCTTTCAAAGACAGCCTGTTTTTATTCTGGAATGGACTGTATCACAATGTACACATTCCTCATGGATAATTAACCATTTTTTTGTACTTTACTGATCTGAAAAAAAATGGCATATTTTTTTTCTCTCTTCCGTTATCCCACACCTTTCTTTCCCCTTTCTTTTCCTTCCCCATTTCTCTACTATCTTTATTTTCATTTGTATTTTATCTTATGATAATCTAAATAAAATTTATATTAAAATGGATTAACTAATAATTTTACTGAATTGTATCAACTTGGTATAAGTTTTTGAAAATATTCCAGCTGGACTATCAGAAAACATTTTCTTCATTTACATCAAAGGCACACGTTTCTGTCACGGAAATTGCATTCTTTTAAAACATAATTGGTGACAGGAAGATCCAGGACATATTTTTGACCCATTGGATAGCTGAGTAGTTTTAGTTATTTTGTTTCGCAGATTAAATTACATTAAGCCCATTCAATTCTTCAACTTTAATAACAAAAATCTAACAAACAGCAAAGTCAAACTGAAATAACTGAGTCTGACTATGGCTGCAACAGAAATCAAGAAAACTATACTGAAAGAACAGATTGAGGAATTGCTGATTTTAGTATAGTAATACTATTGGATCAAGTATGTTTAGACAAAACTATACATATTGTTTATTCAAATTATATTCTGAAATTATATAGAAAAGTTGAAGGTATTTTGTTTACAATTGAGTTACATATTAGAGTTGTATTCTACACTTACAAAGTAACCATTGTAGGAAAGATATGAACGTTTAAAGAGCATGTACAATATAAAAATCAAAAGTCAGGCACTTGCGGTTTTTTTCAGGCTAAAAGGAGAGTTCCACCAACACCACACAAGGCAAAGAAGGTTAATGAGTTGTTATATATAAAAAAAAACGTCCTATTTAGTTTCCTTTTTTATAAAGGCACTTTATATACAGATAGCGAAATGGTTAATAATCCTGTTAGCCTCAATTTTCATCGACTTCCTTTACCATAAAAACACTTGGATACAAATGTAAGTGCATTTTCTGTATTAAGTCAGTATATATTGCTTTTCTACAATTAAAAACATTTGGTACTGAAAGAAATACTGAATTTACACTCTACTTCAGAAATTATCAGATGACATCACGATGTCTTAGCCATTTGGAACAAAAATATCAAATTATTTTCTTCACATGAATAGGAATCTGTCAGAAGTGGGTTTGAAGTCTTTTATTTTCTTCACGCAATTTTTCAATTTCTGCTACTAAACTGTCATTTATAGAATATCTTTCAAGTAAGGCATGCATTTCATTCTAGAGAAAAGAAAAGAAAATCAATATGTAATAGA
This sequence comes from Azemiops feae, assembly GCA_023970755.1. Lineage (NCBI taxonomy): Eukaryota > Metazoa > Chordata > Lepidosauria > Squamata > Viperidae > Azemiops > Azemiops feae. The sequence continues at coordinate 4,535,100 of JALGBA010000053.1, read as the reverse complement.
AGAATTAATATTAAATTACTCTTAAATATGAAATTTTAACAGCAACATTTAAAAAGTACCTTAGGGTTTTTTTTAGAGAAAGGTAGACTTTATAGTTGTCACAAACAATCCAAAATAACCAAAACAGAGTAATATTGTCACATTCTTTATTTTTTAAGTAAACCACTAACCTGGAAAAGACCATTGTTAGACCCAGCAATCCTGGACCATTTTTGTCCTGGCTCCAACCTCCCCCTTTTAGGTTGTTGAAAATGTGGCTTTCCTAATGTTTGGCTCCACATCCATTATGGCTAACAGTAAAGGATTATGGAGTTGCATTTTAAAACATATGGACTGCCTGCCCCAGATTTAGAATAATAAAATATGAAGCACTGCAATGAAAGGGAAGTTTGTCAACATATATGTACACCTCTTTATATTTGTATACATACCAACTGAACATGAAACTGTTTGATCATTTCTACTTGCAAATTTACAATGTCACGATGACAAGCTTCCCTGAGAAGAGAAAAATACCAATTTATGTCACAAGTCTAGACTTTTTTTCTTCAACTCAGAGATTTACTACTACACAGGTAATTTCAAAATGATAAACTATCATCCCACTACATCCCTTCACTTCAATGTTAATGTATTTCTTTGATGGAACCTACTAGAAATAAGAGGCTATTAGAAAGGAGACCGTTTCTCTTACTGCATTTCCAGTGTCAAGTACCCAATATGACAGCTAATGCATCAGGCTTCTAAATTACTCTGATAAATGGAATACAGAGAAAAACATCTGTTTATTTGTAGGAAATTCTGCAAAATATGTATAATTCTACAAATAGTTCTACAAAATACAACAGGACAAATGTAATTTGTGACATAATATGACAAATAAGAAATTGTATGTTTTGCTGCAGGCATAAGCTACACATCAGTTTGTTCGCGTGAGCATGCATATGTGTGTGCATATGCACAATACAGTTAGCTGAATCCTAAATTGGAAACTGGAGAAATTGACTATTTTGTTTCTTTCTTCTTAGGAAACATGTTGCAGTGTTCGCACTACTTCAATGTCTCAGGCTGTTTTTCTCCCCCCACATACCCTGTTTTATATCTACAAGTATTAAGTAATCCCCTAAATTAGAAATCTTCCCATAGATTCAAAAGTGTGTAACTCGACTATTAGTATATGGGATACTCAGTACCAGTACCAATGCACTAAAAGAGTCTGTTTTGTATTTATCTTGAAAAAGATTGGATATAGAAGAAGCCTTGCCAAAAATTTAGATCATTATTTTCAAACACTTGGTAAAATAATTACACTGCTTAAAATATTTGCTATATTTTAGATACTAATTGAAATAAGTACAAATAGAAAACATTTCTTTTAATTCTCAATAGTTTTCCACAGAGCTACTTGTCCTAATTTTTTTTTAAAAAAAAAATGTTTGTCTTCTAAATTTTTGTCGCATCGGTTATAGTGTCCACTTGCCTAGTTTAGACAGTAAAGCCATCAATAAATGCATGATCTGACAAGGGATTCTTCAGTTGGATTGTTTCAGAGCATAATGCTGTTCTATGGTCGACAGGAAGAGATTATCATTCAGTTGCCTGCTAAACCTAAGGGTGGGTTAATCTAGCTCCTTCACCACTACATATTAGCTCTCTGTTATTATAAATGTAATAGTAATATGTATCAAATAAAAGAAACAGTATTATATGCATCCAGTTTCTATAAGCAACTTTCAGGTGAGGCAATGTTCAATATATAACACCAAAAGGAGTTGGTTGTACTTTGATATGTCAATATTTACTTTTGTTATCTTGGGAAGCTTCTAGAAAATTGTGGATCCAGATAAAGGAACATAAAAGATTTAAAAAGCAAGCAACTAATATTCTATAGATAAGGAATGTTACTACCAACCATAGAGGAAGACCTGTGATTAAAGGAGCATCAGCAGTGCTTTAGATAAACAATGTGATATAAACCTATTGAGCTTTAACATTTATACTATTTGCAGTAGTTTTCTGGAATCCTATGTATAAATTACAGTAGAACCCGAGCACATTCAATAATAGAAAATCTGAGCCATCACCCACCCCAACGAATACTGCTCCACAATAGTTCTCCTGATCACTGGCCATACTGGCCATGGCTTCTAAACACCGGAGTCCAATAACATCTAAAGAACATGATTTCTCCAGTCATGCTATAAACCTTTTCTAGATTCATCACCACTGCAGGGGTCTCCTGCATTCTTTGTTTGGGGGGGGGGGGCAGGGTTCTTATGGAATCAATGCAGAAATTACAATAATGCCACAAAAATACCCACCCCAAGGTCTTTCCCTTGAGAATTAGTACTGTAGTATATTTAACAGTTTTCATCTTCTTCAAGACCTAAGGTATTTTCTCTTAAGCAAATTGACAAGGAGATACCTACTGATGAGTGAGCAGGGAATTTCATGAGTAAGAGCCCATAAAAGTTATATGAAGATAGGAAAAGATTAACTAGAATTTGCTATGAAAATGGCATTAGCAGCTGTTTCAAGATTGACATAGAACATTATTAAGGCAGCCATTTCACATTCAGAAAAAAAGCCTGTTTCACTCTTGAACAGGGCACACCAAATTCAGAACAGTTCAGTTTTGAAATAGTTTATACACAACATCTACTAAATGGTACAGCTCATGAAAAATAAATCTGTGGAAAAATATGGTAAAGTAACATATGAATCTAATTCTCTTTACCTGAAATCATCCAGAGTTTCTTGTATCATATTCTGAATGAAATGAATTTGTATTGATGATAAAGGTGCATTCGATCGGCTGTTTCCAATAGTATCTATTATTTTTTCAGATAGTGTACTAGCAACTCCAGAAGTAATATTGGAAGTTATCTTTGGATCTATGCAAAATAATCAAGAAGCATGAGCATTTCATTTTTACAGGAATAAGAAGAATGGAAGTAGCCTGCAAACTAGCATATCAAAAAGACATCTATAGCTACTCTTACCATGTCATTTCTCATCATCATCTATATTGCGAAGTAAGGAAGAGTTGTAAGAATTCCTCATTCAGCGTACAAATTTCGAGCAAGCTTATGACCAAAACATTAAGGATAAAATCTTGAAGAATACAAATCAAAATCTAATACATACTAATGAAGACACTATCTGGAAATTATACTGTGTTCATAGAGTTAGAAACTTAGATTATGTGATATTACCTTTCAGCTCACCAATGTAGTAGTTAATGATTTAAAGAAAGATTTTAAATTACTAATGAAATACAACAGCATTTTTAAAAATGTGGGCATCTCTTGAATATTATAACACAAAAGTGTGAGTTACACATACTTGTTGAGGTAGTACCATTAATTGGTGATTCATATAAAAGTTGTGTCTGGGTATTCTTAATAAGCCTTTCTCTGGAATCAGGACTCTTGATTAAATTGGCAACAGGTGGAGTATTCAGGGTTGAAGAATCAGAGCTTGAGGAGCTCAACTACAGCAGGAGGGACAGAAAATACATGTATTAATAACCCATAACAATGTAAAAAGAGGATAGAGGAGACCTATCAAAGTACAATAAGTGATTATTTTTGCTACCAGCATGATTGTTGCAAAGTAACAATTTCTCTCTTATTTGAATGCTATTTATCACATGCTAGGACCCATTTGAGATCCAAATCACTGGCAGCTATTCTTTCCTCAAATCCAATAAGTACATCTGAACTGCTTATTAAAACTTTCAAGAGGAAGTACACAAGGCTTTTGTCTGCTTATTTTTAAGAATCCATATCTGTTCTTAGCCTGTCCATGCAATATCAGTTTTTACATACAGTAGCATCTATAGCATCTATCTAGTTTTAACTCTGTTCTCAACTGTGCTTTTTAGTTATATTTTTATATTATTTTATGGTGTTGTTTATAAACTGCCCAGCTTCACTTAGGTGAGATGGGCAGTGTACTAATTTGATAAATGAATAAACAGGGAAGTGAAAACAAGTACTGTAAAATAGAGATACCAAGCAGCACCCTCCCTTTTGCACCATTTGATAAAGCACTGTACTGATAAACTGTCATACTGGGGAAAAGGGTCAAGCTGTCAAGCAAGCAAGTACCATAATTCTGGCATGCTGGAATCATTCAAGAAAGCAAGGCCCAACCTATGGGCAGCCTTCATCATACCTTTCCTTCTAGGACCCAATAATAATAATAACAACACCTGGTAGCTCCAAAATGAACAGGAAGAAAAAGATGTGCACATAGTCACAGTGTTCCTGATCTATCTTGTTACAAAACTGATGAAGATGTAATATGATCCAATCTTAAAGTTCCTGTAAGATTGCATGATGGACGATGTAACAGCTTTTATGTTTTATGCAAAGGGAGAGAAGTTGAAAGCAAAATAAAAGACAAAACTGTAATCACACTATACCTGTTTGATGTGCTCACTGGATTCTTGTTTTCCATGATTTGTTTTTTTATCATCAATATCTGGATGCTCATCTTCCTCTTTAATGGGGGATCCAACAAATATATTAAGTGGACTTGAATGAACAATTTGTGGATTTGATCCTGCTGGATTTTTTCTTGTAGGTAAAGCAGTATTAAACTGAGAGAGAAAATCCATGCTTAAAAGATAAGACTGAAAATCCAAACCTATAATGCAAACCAAAAGATCATATATTTGCATTGCTTAATTAAAAACGTTTCTGATACATAGTCAAAAGTCTTTTGAAATAGTATTTTAGTTCTATAATATTGCTATTATCATTTTTATAACAGAAGGTGTGTTATAAAAGGTGCTTACCATCATTCTTTCCTGGAACATCTTCATTTGCTTTACAAGCCGCAATATCTAGAACAGATAAAGTGATACTGACAGTATCAAGAAGCAAAAAAAAACCAATACATTTTGTTTTCTAAATTATGAGCTATTCCACCAAGTTTGTATCATTTACAAATATAATAAACATTCACACCATCTCTTCATTCAAATCACTGATAAAAAGTATTGAACAAAAAAGGATCCATTTAGTATCTCCCTCCAATTTGATGAGAAATAATTGATGAGCATTCTTCAAGCAAACCTTGGGTCCACCTAATAGATTTGACTACAGAATGACTGTAACATTCTAACCATAAGAGTCAATAGGAGCAAGAGTTCTAATGCAATAAACACAGTTCTTATTAATAAACAAACAGTTTAATTTCAGCATCAACATACCATCTCGAAGTGGAGAAAATAGGTCACCCAAACTATTTTTTCCCAAGTCTTCAAAATTAGTTGAATTAGAAGTATTCCCATGATCCAACTCTTTGGAAGGAATTACATCCAAATTGCTGCTCTGGGTCAAGCCTATAAGAGGAAAACATTTTTTTTAAAAAAAGAATTGCTTTAAGAATAAACAAAACTCTCATTCATGCAAGCAACTTCTGTTTTCATAAGCAATATAATTTGGTATATTGAAGAGTCATAGCAATAATAAAACAAGTTCAGCAGATTTCAGATAAGGGGTTTAGAGATTTGTAATAAGAAGCTGACCTTTAAAAAGATGGAATGCTGCCAAAATATGATTGGTAGCATGTTCCACACAACCAATGGGGCTTACTGTAGAGGAAATATAATTAATATCGAGTTGCAAGCAACAGCCATAACCATAACCAACCATTACCAACCATACCTGTGAATAACCTTAATTGTGTGGACAATGAATATTAATAAATTTTGTGCCAAGCCACCCACAACACTGGTAGAATGCTACTTTCATTTAGGCATTAATTAACAATGCAGGAAGGGCTGATAGAAACATTTGCTGTCTGAATGAAGAAACACACCCCTCCCATTGTATGTGCAAGTTGTAGTTGAGTATTTCTTCAGCATAAGTGAAAGTATCTGCCAGGGCACCTTAAAGTTATACACTAGTTTATGGGTGCTAATTGTAATGACTATCTCATTTTGTCTACTGGTAATACTGGCCTTGAATACAAGATAGAACTGTTTTTCTGTAAATAAATATTTCTCAAAATCTCTTCCAAATCTTAAAAAAGGCATTATGCTGCCATCTAAATATATTTATTATATCTGTAATCAGAGTTTTCTGGAAAGATTACAAAATTATTCAAAACAAGAAAAATAATAGTACAGAATACATTTAACACATAAAAAAATGATTACCCAAGCATTTGATATTTTTTTTAAATGCCCAATAGGAGATTCCATAAGCATCCACAAGTCTACAACTTTTTGCCTAGAATGGCACACTGAAAAGGCTCTCCAAAATTGACCAGAGTCCAAGTCAGGATTTTGTTATATTTTTTATGCAAATTTTAGTAAGGTTATCTTTAAAAAGAAAGACATGCAATTTTCAAAAAGAAAGATATTGGTGAAACTACTTTAATCAAAATAGGAAAATGTTCTAAATATGCTATCTTAAGAGATAAAGAAACTTGTTTTCATATTTATTTAAAGCGGTGTTTTTGAAATTTGACAACTTCAAGATGAGTGGACTTCAACATCCAGAATTCTCCAGCCAGCATTCTTTCAATTCTGGAAATTGAAGACCATTCAACTTAAGCTGCCAAATTTGGAAAACACAGATTTAGAGTAATATCCTTGATTCACCAAACAAACACAAAAACCCTCACAGATAAATGATTATATGATTTTCAAATCAGTATTGCAAGAAGCAATGCTGGGAATAGCAGACGTAGGAAAGGGTCACGTACTCCATTGCTCTGGTGTTGCTGTCTTTCTTACACACACACACACACACACAGAGAGAGAGAGAGAGAGAGAGAGACAGAGAGAGAGAGAAGAGAGAAGAGAGAAGAGAGAAGAGAGAAGAGAGAAGAGAGAAAGCTGTAAGAAGCATTTCTGAAAACATTGTACAGTTCATTTCTGCAGAACTATGCACTATGTTTGCCTAAATAAGTCTGGATTTATGAAGATCTTCAGCTAAGATGAAAAGATACAATCAGGTTATTTCACTCAAGATACATAGTTCTTGAGTTAACAGCCCTGCTCCAATAGCCCAAATTTCTTGTTCAAATTCAACAGCAAAGCCACATTGTGCATCTGTTTTAAGCATATGCAATTTGGGTGAAAGTAGAGTTTCATTTTTAAGCGTGTGTATTGTTTATTCTGTTTTTCCTGGCCCCAAGATGATAAATTTTTTACCATAGGCCAGCTATGATTGAGTTAAGAAACGTTTTTTGGCAAAAAAAAAAAAAAAAAGGCCTTGCCAGAGTGAATAACTTTACATAACAAAAACAACATTTCAGTGGGGTTTCAGAAATGTTAAAACAAAATAATGAAATAACTTATACTGGTTCTTTGGCACTTTTTGCATAACAGGATTTTTTAAAAAAGTTTTTAAATTCTTTTTTTTACCTGATTTATCTGGAATAGCATCAGTTCCTTTAACTTCATTACTTGGCACGGACTGGGGCAGGAAAGTAGCAGGTACATTAGATATAAGATTTTTAAAAATGCCAACATTCTGAATTCCTCCAGTATTATTTGTCGAGTTGACACCAGATTTTTTGCAAATTTGCTTACTTGAACTTGTTTTATGACTAGACTAAAAATAAAAATAAGTATGTCAGAAATATTCCAAATAAAATTATCTACAACGATGACTAGAATGTTAGCATCAATTAATCCTAACATTTTTAATTCTTGTAAAAATAAAGCATTCAAACAAATTATTTTCAAGTTAAATGTTAAACCAGTATGATTGAGAATATCAGCCATTTTGTAGACATAAAAACTGTACAATTTGAATACAATTAAAATATAAAGATATTTCAAAGCTTAATAAATGTGCATGATTTGTTTATTGATTTGCCATAAATGGAAAATATATTTAGTTTTTTTAATCAACGTTTCAACAATATATGCTCAAGGTGTTTTACCTTTGAAAAACTGTTACAATTCTGCAGTGTTATGCATTTCACAGAGGTTTTGTGAGCACTGACTGATTTCACAGGTGCTGTCAGCTTTCTTAAATCATAATGGTATATTTTTCCACGAGAGGAGCCAACAGTCAGTGAATTTCCTTCAGGCATGAATTCTACTGCAGTTAGAGGAGATTCTGCTACTAAAGTTCTCAACTGCCTTTATATGTCAAATAAAGATATTGAACACAAAAGGGGAAAAAAAACGTAAGAATGTTACATAGTTTTTTAAATAAAAACTGTTATCTTATTGAGTTTTCTGTTGGGTTTGATCTGGTTACATCTGTATATCTGACCCAAGATTATTCAGTGGGCTTCATGGCCAAAATAAGACTTGACACACACATTTTCCTGATAAATGATTATCTCTACCAATATGCCCATTTTATCTTTTTAGTTTTATTATTTATTCATCTTATATTTAAATATTAATGCATAAAGTTAATACACAAAGGTCATCATTTTTCTAGTGCAGGGGTAGGCAAAGGCTCTTTTATGACTCGTGGACTTCAACTCCCAGAATTCCTGACCCAGCCAAGCTGGCTCAGGAATTCTGGGAGTTGAAGTCCACGAGTCATAAAAGAGCCAAGATTGCCTACCCGTTCTAGTGGAAACATATCCCTAAATACTGCTAGTCATGATACCTTCTCAATTTTGACAAAAATTCAAGTATGTGGCATGGCAAATTGAACTCTCGGAGTCAATATCCTATACCTTATTTGTGGTTTCTGCTTAGATTTTCTTCTCATATACTCTAATCATTATAGGTTCAGAATAAAAAACAGATTTAAAGTTTTGATTGTCTGGGACAGTACATAAATAAATAATAAACTTCAGGGCATCAACATTGAATTTTGTCCACTTTTCCCATTTGATTTAATCAATCAATCTAATAATGAATTGCAGAGAACTTCAAATTCAAGATTTGACATATGAATAATCATTTTCAGGTTTCATCACTATAAGGTTATCTTTACTGAAGCAAGCAAGATTTTTATATATGAAAAACATTCTAAAAACAATTTTCAAACATACTTTTCAAATTTACTTTTGAAATTAAAATGAGTTTAGTTTCATTAGAGAGTTCATGATGAAGGTTTTAAAATATTTTGGGTTTGATGTAAATTTATTTGTTTATTAAATATATTGGCAGCCCATTTGTCAAGTGACTAGCTGAAAGCTGTTATTTATTTTGTAAATAAGTACACTGACAATTATATATTTACCTTTTACTTGCTGTGTCATAGAGAATTATTCTTTTATCTAGACCTACAGTTACAAGCAGCAACTCACTGATGGGAGAAAAACAGATTTCATAAGCTGGAGCTTTATGAGCATTTTCAAAGTTATGGTATGGAGTTTGACTGTTGACATCCCATAGGGTTACAGTTCCACTGTCAGAGACGCTGCCCAGTAATGCTTTTTTAAAGGGAGAATATTTCAAATGGCGTATGGGCTGTAAGAAAACAAACAAACAGCATTCCATAATTTCTATTTCAACTGAAGTTTGGCTTAGCCAAAATCCAACTCTAAAAGTTTAAGTCAAAGTAATTAGTGGCACATGTTCATAATGTTTAATGTGTAGGAAGTCTTTTAATCAAAGACTTCAAGCTGATGCATATTTGTGTTAAACGTACATTCCCAAGATGTCTTAAGATTTTATTTTTAATCCTATTAATAAAAGAATTGATTTTTTTTTAACAACAGTTCAGGATCAAATAATCAGCTAAAGACTACTTGAAATCTCAAGTTATCAAAATCACATATGCAAGCAAAGGAAAATAGAAACTTCTATAGCAGCTTATAAAGTAGCCAAGGCATCTGGAAAAAAATGTGACATTTTTAATTATTTAAAAAGTATTGTAACACTTATACATTTCATGGGATCTCTTTCAAAAAAAACTGGCAAAACCTACCATTTCTTAAGAACCTTTAAGGTGAGATATATCTTTTCTTTCAGTCACTACTAAAAACATTTTATTTCATTTAGAAGTGTAGCACTTGTAATTTGGAAAGAATGGTGCATAAACCTGGAGTGTTTTATTAAATGCGTTTCTAAATGAAGCTATTTCATAATCTCACCCGTTTTAAAAAAGCAATATCTCTCACATTAACACATAGGAGGCCAGATATTGTTGTTCCAATATAAAATCTATGGAAATACAGTACAGGTAGTCCTTGACTTACAATAGTTCATTTACTGACCGTTCAAAGTTACAATAGCACTGGAAAAAGTGACGTATGACCGTTTTTCCCACTTATGACTGTTGCAGCACATAATCAAAATTCAGACACTTGGCAACTGACTCATATCTATATGATGGTTGCAGTGTTCTGGGGTCATGTGATCACTTTTTGTGACCTTCTGACAAGCAAAGTTAATAGGAAAGTCGGATTCACTTAACAACCGTGTTACTAACTTAATACCTGAAGTTATTCATTTAACAACTGTGGCAAAGAAAGATCATTAAATGGAGCAAACTCACTTAACAAATATCTCATTTAGAAACAAAAATTTGGGGCTCAATTGTGGTTGTAAGTTGAGGTCTACTTGTTTACAACAAATTGCTGTACAGGCTCTGACTGGAAAAAGCACTGATGCCTTTGCAAAAGGACTTTCTGTGTATATTATTCCCATTTTCACATATTATGAAAAAGCATAAATCCTAATGCATTTTAATAAAAAATTCCACCCTTGGATGTCACCAGGAAAGAGGAAGGCATATTAAAGATGGCTTAAAGTATTAACTACTCTGTGAGACATTACTCAATGGTCTTGCCCAAAGATGTGTTTTTATTTTTTTCTCAGGATTTTTCTTTTGTTTGTTGCATTTGCTGCTAGATCTGGCCTATTTTCAAATTTACTATTCTGCCAGTTTCTTGTCCCACACAAAATCTGGCCCTGTTTATTTAGTTTTGGAACACTGAACAATAAAGTTCTCCCCTCTTTTCCTTAATGATTTTCCAACATTATGTTGAGTTGAAAAGAATAAAAAGTTGGAAAAAAAACATGCAGAACATGTCTTTATATCATACAGACTTGTATCAAAGGAATTTTTTTTTCTTCCCAACAGCAATCCTATGGCAGAGAACTGGGCAATGCCACCTGAAAGAACGCAGGGGTTCAATTCAAGAGAATCTTTCAATTCTCTTAGGGATGCACTGGGAGATATTTTTCCCCTCTTCAGATCCAAACCAGAAAAAGTCATTTTTAAAATATATAGATTTTTGCTACCACACAAATTAGGTCCCAATTCTCCTGCAGAGGAATAGAGTTCTGAGCTCTTTTACTTTATTTATTTCCAACATTCTGTCAGGTTGGAAAGAGTGAAAATAGTGGGTCACAGGCATGGTTTTTCATTAAAAAGCACATTTCCTCTTGTGGCTCAACACTGTGGTCATAGCATAATATATAGCATTCAAAGAAGAGATTGAAACTGACACAATATCCAGTACTGAGAAACAGAAAAGTAGTACCTGAAAAACCTTTAACTGAACGTCAGCACTGATACCACATCTTTATTACAAGAGCAGCTTTTTCAAATGTTTAGTCAGCAAGTCTGCCATATAAGTTTCACTGGAGTGACATGCAATTAAAATTTAACAACTTTTCCAAGGTAGGCAATTCTGCAATAACAATGGAAACTTTTGAATCCTGACAAGATTGCCAAACTTAGTGTCTCCTCTTTACTGCTAATTTTTTTTCAAGACTGAGGTTGTGATTCAGCAAGATATTATGAAGCTACAATTGATGGAATAATGCCTTTTTTTAACTGCATGCATTCTTTGTTACGATGGAACATACTTTTAATGAGATTATTTTCACAATCCTTCATATATTAGACATTTAGCATGTTTTGAACACACATTTAAAAACAGTGTGCAAAAATGCTAGAAGAATCTGTGGGGGAGTGGGGGCTACTAGATTCTCTCTACCTCCACGAAGTCTGTTGACCACCTCTTCATAATTAGAGGTGGGGAATATTTTTATTATAGTGTTACATTTATATCCCACCTTTATTTACATAATTTAGAATGATATACACAATGCCTCTACCACCTATTTTTCTTGCAATAACCACCCTGTGAGGTGGATTGGACTGAGAAAGAGTGGCTCAAAGTGATCCAACCAAGCTTCCATGCCTAAGATAAAATAAGATAAGATAACCTTTATTGTCATTTTTTTACTGCGGGCACAACGGCACACATCAAAAATGAAATTTAGTTGCCCGCTCTCAAAGTGAAACACATACATGACATACACCTAAACATACTATGTACAACATATGTATAGACCCACACCCCTACATATACATAGCAAATAAATATTAAATACTGTCCATCTTGAATATATAACGGAAGAAGGAAGCTTGAGAGTTCACAAGGTTAATGCTGTATGGAATGAAACTATGGCTGAATCTGGATGTTCTGCTACGGATACCACGAAGCCTCCTCCCAGAAGGTAACAAGGAAAACAGGTCATGAAGAGGCTGTGTAGTGTCCCAGATAATCTTACGGACCCTGCTCAAGCAACGCTTCTGTGCTATGTCCTGGATGGGAGGGAGGGAATTGCCAATGATCTTTTCGGCCATTCTCACCACTCTCTGCACCGCCTTCCTGTCTGAAGCAGTGATGCTTCCAAATCAGACTGTGATGCTGTATGACAGGAGCTCTCGATCGTCCCCCTGTAGAAAGTGGTCAGGACAGGGGAAGGAAGATGTGCTTTTCTCATGTGACGCAGAAAATGCAGGCGCTGCTGTGAGCGACCAAGCCAGCCTACTCGTTAGCTGCACACCCAGGAATTTGATGCTGGTAACCATCTCCACAGGTGAATCATTAATGCACAGAGAAGTGTGGCTATACCTGCCTTTTCTGAAATCGACAATGATCTCTTTGGTTTTTCCGGTATTTAAAACTAGGCTGTTTTCCTTACACCAGTTCACCAACCCCTCAACCTCCTTGCGGTAAGCTTCCACTTTGTCATCCTGAATAAGGCCCACTACTGTTGTATCATCTGCGAACTTCACAATATGGCTGGTGGCAAACCTAGCACAACAGTCATGGGTCAACAGAGTGAATAACAGCGGACTTAAGACGCAGCCCTGAGGAGAACCTGTGCTCAAGAAAATGGTATTAGAGGTATTTGTTCCAACTCGCACATATTGGGGCCTGTTGGTAAGAAAATCAAGAATCCAGTTGCACAAAGGAGTGTTTAAGCCTAAAAGGCCCAGCTTGTCTACTAGATGCTGGGGAATGATTGTGTTAAATGCCGAACTGAAGTCAACAAACAACAAACGCACGTGAGTATTTCTTTCCTCTAAGTGCTTCAAGCTCAGATAGAGAACAGAAGAAATAGCATCCTCCGTAGAGCGATTTGGTCGGTAGGCAAATTGAAGCGGGTCAAATGCTGGCGGGAGGCTAGATACAATAGTGTCCTTTATCGGCTTCTCAAAGCATTTCATGATGGTGGATGTCAGTGCAACCGGACGGTAAGGGATGACCAGAATTCAATCTCTCAGTTTCTAATCCTTTGCATTTAACCACTGTTCCAAACTGGAACATATGCATCTTTCAGAGGTTAAAATGAACATGCAGGGGTTTTGAAACAGCTATACAAGAAAATCAGAAGTGTCAGAGTAAGTCTATTTACTGTTGGAAAATGGTGTTGTCAACACACACACACAGACGCCATTTTAAATTAGGCTACTTCTTCAAAACTTTAGAAATCATGGGTAAGTTTATATGAAGAAGGAGAAGACTTTAAATATTTTGTTCCAGTGTTTTCATGTCCTATTATTAAAAAAAATTCTTTTCTACTTTCCTTTGTTCCATCTTATACTTAAAATAAATAATGTATTCAGGTGGAGTTTCAAATAAACAAGCAGAAAATCTGAAACCTTTAATGTTTCTACTCATAAATTGCATTAAAAAGAATGAATAATTTCATTAGCATTATATATTTTATATAATAATTATTTAAATTTCATTTACCAATATCATAACAAATAATCCTAATTTCACTTTCATCCCTGAGTCATAAATCCCTATATTTTACAATAAGATGGATCTAGATTTAAGAGCAATTGAAATTTTCTTCAGCTGGCTATAATGAAAAGTTATTAAAGTTACAAATGGCAAAATAAACTACAGCCAGGAATTTAAACGACACACAGAAAAGTCCAATTAATATAATCCAGCTATATGTCTTTTAGCACCTTGCCACTAAAACTCCAATCTTTCATTCCTACTTTCATTGCTTTGGTTTTTAAACAAAATCACATTGTCTATCAATAACTGTCAGACACAGTTTCCCAAATAAGCCACACATAAAGCAAGCAATGACAACTTTATTAGCTCTGCTATGAGGTGGCTTTTTAAAAAAGAGCAAACTGACTATTAAAAAGTTTGCATCAATATAACTGATGGATGATAACAACAAATCAAAAACATCAAAGTTTCTTCAAACTGGGATTTTGCTTTTAATGAACACAATGCCACTATCATATCTTTTGCAAAGTTGTGCTGTGTAATATTTAGTTTGTTCAGGTTACTGAAAATGAAAAGCAATATTTCTTATAAGAAAGATGCAATAATATACCTAAAAATAGGTTATACCATTAGCATCTGATCATTTTTCCCTGCTTTTCTGTTAATGTTATATATCAAAAGAATCCCATTTTCATACATATTACCCTGTAAATTTTATTCAATTAAAATTAAATAGAACCAACCAACTTTCCATTTATGTACTTAATCATTATCCCTTTTTGTCACAAATTAGAATATGATAGCATCATTTGCAGAAAATATTCCCAGCTTTTGAAAGCTGTATATAAAATTGGTGCTCAAGTTGTATACACCTTCTGTAAGATTACCATAGAATTCATTCATGGCACTAGGAACAGATTGCTGTGTCACTGATACATACCTGTGAGCTTCCATGACCAAATGGAGTGCTGGATAAATTTGTAGCGATACTATGCAGGATAATTTCACCACTCATGGATCCTGAGGCAACATAGCAATCATTCCAATTAAATGACACACAAGTTATTTCATCTCTATGATCCTGAAGAAGAAAATATGCAAGCCTTAATTTAGTACAACACTCATGTGGCTCTAAGGAAATTTTGAGATTACATACTCACTATTTTAAATGGCAATAGTCTCTTTTATGGGAGAAACCTCCACAGAAGCAAATGGGATTTATGTTTTAGGTTTTTTTATTATCAATATTTATACACCACATATATGCAAGACTTGTCCTGCTACATGTCTGGTTTTTAACAATCCACATTTTTAATCATCTGAATTTAAATTTGTTGAAGTCAAACTAGGGCAGACTACCTGTGGCCTCAGGATCTAATGTAGATCCTGAAACAATTCTTTGTGAATCCCAATCCTTCTGTGATCACTACTGGTGAAAATCAATGACACAATTTCTCACAATTCCGAAGGAAATACATTAAACAGTTGTGCAAATTCTACAATAGGCTTAAA
The DNA here is from genome assembly GCA_023970755.1 of Azemiops feae. Taxonomy (NCBI): domain Eukaryota; kingdom Metazoa; phylum Chordata; class Lepidosauria; order Squamata; family Viperidae; genus Azemiops; species Azemiops feae. Next base: position 4,519,647 of record JALGBA010000053.1, on the reverse strand, counting down.
AGGGTTTTTTTTAAAAAAAAAAACAAAAGGTAGCCCTATCTTCCTAATGTTATTCTTCCATTCTTTGGAGCTCTTCCGTTCCCCCAAAAATATTAAGTGCAGCCTTCAGTCTCTAAAAGGTTGCCAGCTCCACCTCCCTGGAATGGTTATCACTCTCTATTCAGCCAATATATTTGTATATACTGTCTCTCAGAAATGATTAGATAGCAAATTCTTGTTCAAATATCTAACTTTTCCTTTCTTCAAAAGCTGAATCTCAGCAGGAATAAGACTTGCCCAATGCTTTCTGAGCTGGGAGAAAGTATTTCCCCAAAGCTATAATACAGATGAAATTTCCAAGCAGGCCCCCTGACTATTCATATAATGTCTCCCTCCTCTCATCAGAGCACCCCTGGATCCTTCCAGGCTTTTCCCTATCTTTCACTAAGAAAGATGCAAATCAGGTGCAAACAGATCCTAAAAAGGAACCACTTCAATCATTCTTTTTACTATGATCTCTGCAGGAACACAGAGATAGAGCTTTGATCCCTTTTCTCTCTACTTAGGGAAGGATCCAGCTCTTGTGTCCAAACTTCCAGATCGCCTTTCCTATAAAGTTTCTCCATACTGTATCTAATTATACATCCTCACATGTACATTCACTGCACAGTACTGAAAGCATACAATACCAAGTAAATTATATTTAATTGTTACCCCACCACTGATCCTTCTTCATTCTGACAGAAGCTGTTATTGGAAGTACATGTCAATTTCTAGTAACTGTGTCTTCTCTGTAACTCCAGATGCCATCCAAATGATTCTGAAGGCTTTATATCTTTGGAGAAGGGCAGGGATGACACACGGAGATAAAGGAAAACTTCCCATGATCACTGGTTGGGGTAATATGACCCTTTTCTACTAAAGTAGACAGTTGAATAGCCCTGCCTTCAGAGAGCACACTGTCACGCCTTCCCTCCTTACTTATATTTTAATTTGATTTGAAATATTTGTTTCCCCTGCCAGTTAAAATATAGTTATTTTATATTGGTTTTGGTTTAACTGTAATATCTCCAGGGAAATTATGCTAGAATATTTGGGGGGAACAGAGAAAATGTCTAACACCTACAAATCTGTTAAAGCAACCGTGTGCACTAAGAATGTTGCTGACCATAATAACAGCAATTTTTATTTTTTTTAATTGACACTAATCTGCAAGATAATGACGATGGTTAAAAAAAAAATAAGAAGGCAAAACATAAGCATCAAACATCAACACAAAACCCTAAGGATATATCAAATTTAACCAATACCATTCAACAAAAGAAAAAATTAAGAGGAATGAAAATTTGCCTCTGAAGCAACTGATAGCAATGACTGTTCCTGAACTATTGTTGCATATTTACTATTCACCTTTAGCACAGAATGATCTATCTAATAACCATCAATCCAAACTATAGTGATGGGACTTAAGCTTTATCAAAGATATTAACTGCAATATCTAGCTCTGGTAAACTTCACTTTTCTAGATGGCGATGAGCTTCACCCTCAAATTACTGAATGCTTCCTCACATCAAACAGAGAGGGTCTTCACTAAGATCCCCAGAGCCTTACCCATTGGCCAGACCCTCCAAAAATATCAAACGCCAGACTGTAATAGAGTGGGACCTATATTCTAATTACTTCAGACTGACGTTCTTCAGGCTCTAAAACTTAACAATTTTGTAATAGAACTGAAATTATCCATTAGTAGAGAAATATCCACACATATACAAAACTGCCATTCCCAGAGTTTATGTAAAACATTTCCCAACATTTTGCAAACATAAACATTGTATTTTAATACAATGCAGTTGCAAGAACTGCTTTGCTTCCATAGTGTTATTAATGATATTTACCTAACAACTGTCAATCAGTCTTCCCTATAATCCTAAATTTGCATATACACAAATGTCAAAGTATTATGTTCCCAAACACAGTTATTTAAGGAGAAATTCATTACCATTTTGCAATTATAGAAATCAGCACAGCAACTAAATTCCATAATCAAAGAAAAATAGGTACACAGAGATTAATAACAGATTAGGATTAACTGCTCCCAAATCCAAAAGACTGTAGTTAAACTATTGTAATTGTACTTTGCTATTTTTCGTTAACTTCTTTTCCAGGCCAATCTTATATTTTAATTAAAACACTTGTAACACTTTATAAATATGTATAAATACTGAAATAACTTACACTCTTGTGTACCAATACAGGTAGTCCTCAACTTACGACCACAATTGAGCCCAAAATTTAAGTTGCTAAATGAGAAATTTGTTAAGTGAGTTTTGCCCCATTTACGACTTTTCGTGCCACATTTGTTAAGTGAATCACTGCAGCTGTTAAATTAGTAACACAGTTGCTAAGTGAATCTGGTTTCCCCATTGACTTTGTCAGAAGGTCACAAAAAGGTGATCACATCACCCTGAGATACTGCAACCATCATAAATGTGTCAGTTGTCAAGCATCCGAATGTAAATTACATGGCTATGGGGTGCTGCAATGGTCGTAAGTATGAAAAATGGCCATAAGTCACTTTTTTCAGTGCTGCTGTAATTCTGAAGAGTCATTAAGCAAACTGTTTAAGTTCAGGACTACCTGTATATCTGAGGAACAGTTTTTTTTTATTTGTTAGGGATAAAACCTTTCATCGGGGCAATGTAAAATAGCACGTCCTCCTTTAATTTCTATCTGCACAATAACTATGAGGAGTAGGCAATGTTGTAAGAGAGGCTGATTGGCCCAAAGTCACCTGATGAAACTCTATGGCTGAGAATCAACCTGAATCTAGATAACCCTGGTCCGAGTCCAACATCTTAAGCAAAACACTCTATTTCACTTCGCTAAATTACACTACACCACATCACGACAATTGTATTTATCTCACTCTATGATGTGAGAGATTTATTCAGATAAAATAAGAGTATCAAGGTCAGTTGAAAGTATCAGATTTAGATTTGAGAAGGTGTATAACTTTTCCATCGCGGCAATAACTGTTCCCTAGTTGATTGTAAAGTCTGTGTAATATAATTATTTAGCACCACTGCTAAATAGCTATCATTCTGCTAACACAAAAACATCTGTGATGTAAAATATGAGTTACATTTTGATATTTAAAGATTGGAGTATAAACCTAAAGATTTACAGGTGATATTAATCTCATATATATTAAATGACAAAAGAATCCCATAATACAATATTGTATCTTACCTTAAGAGATCGGTGAAGTTTTCTGTATTTTAAATCCCAGATATTAACAGTGCTATCAATTCCTCCACTTGCAATATACACTGAATTCGAACTCAAGCTTATACATGTTTGCTTTGCCTATTTGGCAATAAATTAAAAAAAATAACCATCAAGATAATATCAACATCAATTTTAAACTAGGATAAAAAATTAATACAATCTGAGGCACTAATATAGATCTGATTAAAATAAATGACATTTTGCATTTTAATGAAATGAAGAAAAGTGTTCAACAAATATGACACACACAAAATAAAATGACATCTTCGTGATGGATTATTCAATATACAGTTTGAATTAATTTACCAACACCATATCACAAAATTAAAGTTAGTAGGGGCCAATAAAAGCCCATTTTGATGTTTTTCCATTAATATCAACTAATTAGTTTCATTAATTAGATTTATATCCTGCTTTTCCTCAATGAACTTATGGAACTATATACACTGTACTTTTTCCTTCTATTTTCCCCCCACAACAAACCTGTGGAGTAGTCTGCTTGACAAAAAGTTGACTGCTCCTAATCTATTCAGCAAGCTTCCGTCACTGAGGTGGAACTTAGTCCAACACCTTAACCATTTTATTACTTTTAGCAGCAGAAAGATTAAAGACAAATTATAGTAATTACCTGCTCTTTCAACAATGTACTATGTGATTGATCAGTAATAATTGTTCTGGGTGCTTTTTAAATAGAAAAGAAGGATCAAAATATTTTAATTAAATAAATGAAAATGGATGTCTGAAATAAAAATCATAGAACTAATAAATAACAGCCTGTCTACCAAAGTGTATATTAAGTGGTCCATGAACACTTTAATTTATATTGCTGAATAATCATCCATTCCCATTCATTGCTTTTCCCTGCAGCCTTCACACTGTGAAGAAGTTTGAAGCCAATTATACATTTCCTTTGACAAATGAAACAATTCTTCATTTATAAAAATAGACACCACATAATTGTATACAAGACTGGAAACAAATCATTTTAAAAACATTAATATCTGTAAGTAGGTGAGTAGAGTCATAATATGGCAACAACAAGCTAGTGTTGGCCAATCCCAAAAAAGCTATGCCAGGTCAGAAGAGATTAGCACTTAAATAAGAGGCAATCAGGAAATCTTAAGGCTATAGATTAGAAGATTCTCTTCCTCCAGAATATTTTTTTTTCAATGAAAAGCAAGTTTCACAATGTTGTGTTAATAAAATCACATCACCAGGAGCTGAGCTTAACTCAAAAGAGCCTGGATGGCTTTCTATAGAATTTAAGCCATTGTGGATTATAACAGAAAAGGCACTGCTTTGGGAATACCACAGGCAAAAGAACATTCACTCGGAAATGTGTACTGGTTCTAGATACTATCAGAAAGATCTTAATAAGAACAGAGAGAAGAAAATGTCATAGTTAATAACAGCTTAATTTTTGAAGGCAGCATTATTAATGTATTGCAGGATTATTTTAACCACACAGGTAATAATAGCCAATAACACAGCTATAGACAATAGGAATTATGATTACATAATTTACTATAATTTATTATGATTATGATTATAAGAAACAGCAGAAAGTTCTGAGTTCCAAAACTGCAAAGAATCAAGAAAACATTGCTTTTAAATGGGTTGCAACTTAATCTGATGTCCAATAAGAAAAGTGATCATAAATCTTATATATGACTTGTTTTAAAAAAGGTTTAGAACAGATTATTTCAGCCATTAGTAGCTGAGACAGAGCAAATTATTGTCCATATGTGGACAATATTCTAAGCTGGAATTAATCTAAAATTGAAGAAGAGTTTTCTAATCTCTACTAGTGCTCATTGAGTAATGAATACTGTATTACAGAACAACAACAAGTGGTTCCTGGATTGTTTACAATATTTCCTTGATTTGATTTTAGAGTACCAGGTTTTGTTCTAGACCAATCCTTGTGAATTAGCTTTGCTGCTATTATATTCTTACGTACAAGTAGAGATCATATTTCATGTTTTTTATTTGGAACATTCTGTGCTAAGACCAGCAGGTCTTTTCCCCTTACTTTTTATTTTGGTGGAGAGGAGAGTGAATAAAACTGTCTTGGAAGTGTAACACCTATATGCACTCTTTAGAGTAGCCATATTTTTTCAGGCCCACACAACTGCTATATGATTTTTTTGGGGGGGTGGAGAGGTGTTACAATAAAGACTTGCAGTCAGATGCTACATTCGTGACCCTGCGCACTCTGAAACATCCTTCTGGAACCAAATCCAAAACATGATTATGAATTTATATAAATATCTAAATAAGCATTATGTATTTTCGAAACACAGAACAGATAGTAAGTAAAATTCATTTATTTGTAAATCTTATCACCTGAATCTAGAGATTGATTTCCAGGGTAGCAATGCATAATCAGGAATATTATGAACACTTACGGAATTTGGGAACTTGAGACTAAAAGACCACCTTTAAAATAAGCTGTTCTACTTACCCCTTCAGCTAGCTCAAAGAGTGGAACTGGTTTTCCTTTATAATTTGAAATCACTATCTTATCACCAACAGCTGACGTTGTTACCAAAAAGTTATCTAAAATAAGAGTCATGGAACACAACATGTGTTTTTGTTTACGCAAAATTGTTTCAGTTGGGAAGAAAACCTCTTTTAAGTAGGTATTTAATCATATACATTTCCAATTGAGAGAACCGTACTTTTTCAAGAGTTACTTAAAAAAAGATATAATTTATTTTGACAATGAACAGAAATTATGAAAAGTTTATGAAAACATTCTATTTTTGAAAAAATATATAAAGATGTGGCATTTGGTATTTTATCATTATTCAAGACTTTATGATAAGCTGATGATGTTTACAATACTTTCTATTCACCCCAATGAAACTATTTGTGTCTTTATTTTTCTCACTATCATTTTCTCAACATTACATTTCTGACTGAATTTGAAAAGTATATAGAACAAAATTCTGAATACCTCTGGCTTATTTATAAACTGTTAGTAAAATAAGATTCAGGAACAAAACAAGCCAAATATGGTATGATTAAATTTAAAGAAGACAATTAACGTGCAACATGAGAATATCGATGGAAGGTAACTATCAAATTTACTGCAAATATTAAACCCGGAGAAAATTATATATGATTGATGGTTTTTTACAGATAGATTAAGCTGATGCTGACTGCCAAAATAGGTAATTCATATAAAGAATTGTAAGAAATGTAGGATCATTGGTGTTTTGTTTTGATTTGTTTTTTGTATTTGGTGGCAATATCACAAAGCTCAACAATTCTAGAAGATGCTTCATTGTAAAAAAAAAATCTAAATATCAACTTTTTAAACAACCCTTTTTTGTTAAGTATTACTAAGCCTCATATTCCTACAAAGTATGTAGAATTTGCTTTGTATATGATAACAGATGTTAGGATACTTTATTTTTCTTATTGGAAATGGTACATAACGTCCTTACAGCTATGGCAATGTGAAGAACAACTTTTTATTTAAAAACCAATCTTATGCTTATTTAACCAAAAAATAATTCATGGATTATAATTCTGCACATGACTTGTATTAGATCTGAAGCTTGGGTTTATTCAAACATAAGGCTTTTTAAAATATTAGATTTTGCCTGTTTCATTATAATGACAGATTTTTTTCAGATTAGATAAAACCTCCAACTGTTTATTGTGATTGATGATTCTTATTAGATTAGTTGCCTCTGATAATTACCAAGTATTGTTTTGATTTTAATAATGGTTTCAACATGTCAAATTGATATAAATCACTTTTATATGTGGCATTAATCTAATGCTACCTCAAAAATTGTACGTTTTTATACAGCTTTTAAATATCTTTCTCTTTTGTTCTTTTTTTTCTTGCTTGCATTTTCAAATATTTATCATGGGAAAAAGCTGGGCTAAAAACTTGCTCCTTAAATATTTTTGAGCCAGTACTTTAGTAGCAGAAACTCAAAAGATACATCCAAGTTTTAGCTATGCAGTTTACTGGTGAATGGGCAAAGACCTCCAAGCACAACTGCAAAATTAGATCGCTGCTTCTAGCTCAGGGATTTCCTTATACACAAAGCATTGTGCGCCATACCACAAAAAACTTCAGCTTTGAAGCATTTAACTGATGCAGGCACATAGTTATTCCTATCACAGCTTACCTATCTGGTTATTGCACTGGAAGCTTTTTGTGCTCAGTGTGAAGTTTGAATAGTGACATTTTTCAGGAGGCAGAGACTGAAAATAAATGCCTAAGCATTTTAAGGCCATTACCTTCTCAAATTTGTTGTTTTTAATTTTTCAGATAAGCAGGTGATCAGTGTACCACCTAGCTCAGACATGTCAAATTCGCGACATCAACGTATAGGAGCTTTTTCCCCATTGCCGGCAATGGGGTGGGCACGGTTTCCTGGTGACGCGTCCGGCCCACGGGCCGGCAGTTTGACACCCCTGACCTAGCTCTTTGTGAACACTACAACATACTCTATGTTGGACTGCCCGTGATATGTGTTCATAAAACTTGTTGATCTAGAACACTGCAGTCAAAACATTGAACCAGAAAGATTAGGAAAACCCATGGCAATCCATGATACCCAGACACAAGTAGGTTGTTCTTCTGACAACCATTCATGACATTAGTTTTAGGTTTAGCCATCTCTAATTCTGCATACAATCAGGCCATCTTGACTTCAATATGCAATATTCTTGTTCTCCATTAGTTTAACAACAACCATATAGCATTTCAGGTATACAAAAGTAACCAGAAAACGTCTGGCAATTAAGGAAGCATATTATTTCTGAGTGGCTTATGCTAGGCAAATAAACTACAGAAATTGGGAAAGCAATTCTAAGTTATTAGGTAATGAGTCATAAAAAGTGCAGGACTCACTACCATAGTTTTATAAATGAACCTTCACCTAGCATGAAAACTACATAAATTTTATTCAAACCAAATAATAAAAATGATACTGTAAAAGAAATATTTACTTTCAGTATCAAGGAGTATCCTTCTTATTCAAGTTGAACAAGAAGGAAACTCAGACTTTATCCAGACATATCAGTTCTATACTGAACAGGCCATCCATGTTATTCTTTGACATTGCTATAATACAACAATATGACTCTATCAAATATGGCTGTATAAACCTGATAATTAAGATTCCAGCTAAATGAATTACTCAAATTAGAAATGTACATGAAGAGCTAAAATGACAGTTGAATTAATCTTTTATTTATTCATTTATCCATTCATATCATTTATATATTCTGTTTTATAGCACAAGTGCAAAGCACTTAGAGGAGTTTGTTATTGTTGTTGTTGTTAAGGCCACTACTTCATTTCCTTCATAATTTTAGGTAGTTCTGCAGGATAACAAAAGCAAATGATTATATCATATGGAAAATAACGGGAAATATTTTAAGAAGGACATATTCTAATATACAGTATGTGGTTTCTTCAGAGCTCTGAACTGAAGTTAAATGGATATAAAGGTAATCCTCAACTTACGACGGCAATTGCTACTGGAATTTCTGTTGCTAAATGATGTAGTCATAAAGTTTAATATCATGTAACTGCACTGCTTAGTGCCAGTAACGAGCACTCCCCTTTGCCATTGCTATATGAACTCCACTAGTTAGTTGAGGACCGACCCCAAGCCAAGCCATTTCTCCGGAATGAAGGCGAATATACATATCCCAGGATAATGTTGCAGGATACAATCTGGGTCGGTCACCGAGACCAGAGGTTTTGTCTTCCAAGCTTTTGGACTTTGCTGGAACCTATCTTCAGGGAACTTCTCTCTAGCAGTGTGTGTGCTATTCTGTGTGTGGTATTTGTAGTGCGTGTGGTAAGTGGCTTTTTAGATGTTGATTGGGGTGTGTTGATGCCTGGCTTTTAAGTCTTTAGCTGTCGTTTGCTTATGCTGCCCAGCCCTCACCTTCTAAGTTCTTGATAGGCTGGTGGTAAATCAGCACTCCTGTTGACTGACAAGGGGCCCGTTTCCCAGGCTTCAGTCACTTCCCTGGCCGTTTTTGTGTCTGTTCATCCAACAATCTTGGTAGCTGCAAAATTGAAAGTGTGTCCTTGTTCATTGCAGTGTGAGGCTAACGAGTTTGGATCTCTTCGTCTAACCACTCGCTTGTATTCTTGCAATCTGATGGTTAGCTGCCTCCCCGCCTGTCCTACATTGTCACAGGGGCAATCCTTGCAGGGGATTCGGTAGATTACATCGGATGTATCTCCCACCTCCAAGCCATTTCTGCTTGATCCCTCCCAGGACAAACCTCAGTTCTTCCAAATAAGGGACTGCTTCCCCTTCAACTCCCCCATTACATACCCCCCCCATTTCTGTCCTTTTGTCGAAGCTGCACTGTGCCTTGTGGGGCAGCAAGCAGCCCTAGAACCATGAGGCTTTGGGTTACTTGCTATGTCATGCTCCTCCACCCCAGCTCACCTTCACCATCTTCCTGTTCCCACTGCTGACCAAGCACACCCAGCCTGGCCCTTGTGCTGGACACACAAGGATTTCTGCCCAAAGACTGAGAGGAGTTGGGCTTCCTTTCCTGCAACCTCAAAGCCACAGTGCACCAAGAGGCCCCAGAACCACAACTCAGCTCAATCTTTGGGAAGAAAGCCTTGTGTCCAGCAGCTGCCTCGTGAAGGCAGACAGGATATACTTGGTCAGCAGTGGGATTAGAAGATGGTAAAGGTGAACTGGGGTGGAGGAGCACGTGGAAACCAGATAGCACAATGCAGGGAACTAAAAGGACAGAGATGAGGGGATGATAAGCAGGTAGGGGAGTTGAAGCACTCTTGTGGTCGTAAGTGCTAAGTGTCTAAATTTTGATCATGTGATCCTGGGGCACTGCAACAAATGTAACTTCAGGAACCAGGTATAAGTACCCTTTGTTCAGTGCTGCCATAACTTCAAACAAATTGAACAAATTGTTGTAATTCAAAGACTACCTGTATTTTTGTTTAAAAGAGAGAAAATTCACCTTAACATAAGTTCTTTTTTCCTCTGCCAATGGCAGCAACTGAAATATGGAATTCCTTGTAGAAAGAATTTTTAATGGCCATATCTCTGAGGTGTCATAAATAGGCAATTAGGACAATTGCTATTAACAAGTAATTATACAGAAATACAGTTTCAAATACTGAAACAACAAAGGATACTGTTGCTACCCCAGCATACTGAATTAACTGGGTGAGAAGATTCATGGGGACTAAACTGATCCACAACAGTTATAGAAGACGAATCCCATATTTTAACATCATCATCTCCTGAAGAAGCAAAACGGACACCTTCCTGCATCTCTACACCTGTAAAAGAAAATTATTACAAATATATTTCCATTAAATATTATTCTACCTGGCAAACCAAAAAAGTGTGGTTTGTTGCACTTGAGAGAATGATAAACCTATAAAGTATAAATAAGATTAATACAACTTGTGGCAAACATTTGTTGCCAGATATTATCGACAGACGTGCTTTTTATTGCCACAATATAGCGGGCATATACAACTACAAGTACCATAAACCTAATCATTATCATCATCATCTCAGATTAATAAACCCAAACATAAATGCTTGTCATTAATAACAGCAAAAAGGAGTTAAATATTCAACAAAAATATTTATGATCTTAGTTTTGTTACGCTCCAATGCTTCCAAAATGTAATTTCTAAAAACAGTAAATTGAAAAAAAATGAATAAAAAAGTCTTTGTAAAAAAGACTTTTAAAAAAGTCCAGATTTGATAACTAATGAGTTGCTAAATCTGTCTGTAAATACTACATTTCCAACCTGATAAATTGTGGGGCATCAAATGTTTCAAGAAGAAATACTACCAAACAAAACTGGGTCACAGAATATTGACCCAGAGCACAATCATATTGGGAGGCTTCCAGATAGACATACTTCAGTTTCATTCATTTGGCTGCTCTAATATAACATAAGTGATGGAACAAGAGGGCCAACTGTTACATTTCTCACAACTGGGAAAAATTCTTTACACTGTAATTTAGTGCAAATGCTACTGATATTAGATGGATCATCTATTTTTTTACATTCACACTTATTCCAATATTCTATCCCATGAATAGAAAGTGTATCTATATTTTTCTCTGCATCACAGCCTTCCACTCATCTTAGAAGTTTGAGGGGGAGGAGAGAAAAGGGATAAAGTATTAGTTATCTTCTAGTAAAAGCAACACATGATTTGTCATTACAACAGAACAAAGCCACACCTCTAATGTTAACCTGGATAAAGCACCACTTTCACTAATGAAGATGGGAAGCAGTATTTTTTCTAAGCCACATGTCTAGGCAAAATAATTAAGCTTTTTAAAAATATAATTTTACCTTCATTTGAAATTTAAGAAAATATGAAGTACCACCCATATACTAAACCAGTGGTGGCGAACCTATGGCACAGGTGCCAGAGGCGGCACTCAGAGCCCTCTCTGTGGGCACGTGTGTCGTCGCCCCAGTCCTAGGCCTTCAACTGGGTTTTATAAAACCTTTTCGCTTTAGGCCTCCGCCGTGTGCAAAAAAAAAAAAAGGTTCAATCAGTCAATTTCAACTTCTCGCGGAAAAAAAAAGATCTTGCAAAGTTGGAATTGATTGATTGAACTTTTTAGTCCCATCCAGTCTGCTGTTACCACCGCAGCCACGCCCACCCAATGGGCCACACCCACCCGGCACTCGACGATGCATAAGTGGGTTTTGGGTTGCAGTTTGGGCACTCAGTCTCTTAAAGGTTCGCCATCACTGTACTAAACAATCTGCATCTACCCAGTTTTAGCATGCAACAGTATGGTTCAAACACTCCCTCCTTTCCTATGAGTAGACCTACCATCAAGTGTTCCTACTCCAGTTTCTGCCTTCCCATTGGCTGGAATTTCCCTACCAATAACCTGTGACTCTTCAGCAGTTCTCGCCTGGTACAGGTTGATGAAAGTAGGAACATATTTGGACAGTGAATGCTTTCTGGTGCTGCTAGTCAGACTGGAAGCAGGCAAGGCAGGCTCATTCATGCAGTAGTAAGGATTTAAGAGTGAATCAGCATTAGCCTTGTAACAGTATAATAAAAGTATTTTATTAAAAGTAATTTTCAAGGTTACAAAAATGAATAGCAACTCTTTTTAAATCTAAAGGTCAATGAGTCCACAGAAAGAACTACAAAGAAATCCTGTAACATGCATATCAAACTTCATGAAATATTTCTGTAGGATGAAAGCCACTCTGCTGCTTGCTTGCACTTGCAAAGCTCCTAGAGAATTTTTGAAGGAAAAAATGTGGGCGAATGTATGGAGGCTGATTTTTTTGTGTCGATGAAATCTCATATACATTGTATACAAATCTCAAGGGGCGGGGGACACTCCTTTAAAAGGAGAATTGCTTGTCAAGTTGCTTGAAAATCCAGCCAAAAAGGAAAGCATTCAAATTCAGAAAACATTAACTAGCTTCTTTCTCTTTTTCCTTCCTTCCTTCCTTCCTTCCTTCCTTCCTTCCTTCCTTCCTTCCTTCCTTCCTTCCTTCCTTCCTTCCTCTTTCTCTTTCTCTTTCTCTTTCTCTTTCTATTAGAAGGTATAGTCCAATGTTTTTGAATTTCTCTGCCACTAGCATTATATAGAAAATTACTACAGGTGAAACAGCACTGGCAATATTTTCTACTTTAGCTCTTGATTAAAGCAGAGAAATATTTCCCATTAAAAGGACATGAAGAGATGAGACTCCTCCTATAAGTGCAGGTCAGGGATCTGGGGTCATTATGAGCTCATAGTGCAAATTAAGGCCATGGCCAGATGGCCTTTGCCAGCTCTCTTTGGTGCACCAGCTGCACATCATATGAGTTTGCTTAGATTACTGCAACATATCCTACACGGGGCTGTCCCTGAAGACCACTCAGAAGCTATAACTGGTTCAAATGCAGCAGCCCATATATTAACAAATCAAAGTCCCTATAATCATACAATGCCTGCCTTATGGTCATTTACTAATTACCAGACATTTCCAGATAAAAGTCAATGCTGGGTTTAATGTACAGGGCCTACATGTTTTGGCCCTGAGATACTTAATAGGTCTGAAGGAGACCATGTTTTTCAGTTGCAACCCCATATAATAGAATAGAATTCCCTCTTGAAATTAAGCTGACACTTTTCTTATTAGCTTTCCAGAAGCTATTAAAAACATGTTTTGGGAGGTTTGGGGGAATTAATGGACATAAATTGTGCAAAAAAAAAAAAAGTTCAACCAATCGATCAATTTCAACTTCTCGCGGGGAAAAAAAAAGAACTCGCAAAGTTGGAATTGATTGATTGAACTTTATTTTTAGTCCCACACAGTGGCGGAGGAAGTGATGGGGGACCGCGTCGGAGCTGGAAAGAAGGTGCCGCGTGGGGGGGGAGCGGCGGAAGCAGGACACTCTGTGTGAGGGTTGGGTCGGGGCGGCGGAAGAAGGGCGCTCTGCGAGGGTTAGGTCGGGGCAGTGGGAGAAGGGCGCTCTGCGAGGGTTGGGTCGGTGCAGCGGGAGAAGGGCGCTCTGCGAGGGTTGGGTCGGGGCGGTGGGAGCAGAACGCTCCGTGCGAGGGTTGGGTTGGGGCGGCCGGAGAAGGGTGTCTGCGAGGGTTGGATCGGCGCAGCAAGAGCAGGATGCTCCGCGAGGGTTAGGTCGGGGTGGCGGGAGAAAGGCGCTTTGCAAGGATTGGATCGGCGCGGTGGGAGCAGGATGCTCTGCGAGGGTTGGGTCGGCGTGGCGGGAGTAGGGCGCTCTGCAAGGGTTGGGTCGGCACGGCGGGAGAAGGGCGCTCTGCGAGGGTTGGGACAGCACGGTGGGAGAAGGGCGCTCTGTGAGGGTTGGGTTGGCGCGGTGGGAGCAGGACGCTCCGTGCGACGGGTGGGTCAGAGCGGTGGCGGCGATGGAGCACTTCTCACTGCGTTTTTTCCCCCGACCTTTAAACCATTTTTTAAAATACAACAAGAGTTGTATCATGGAAAAGCCAACCCATGGCTGAATGGAATACGATGGCCTCCTTGAACTTACCATCTTACCGCACTTCAGTGACAACCCCACAAAACCCCCACCAGTGGTGGGATTCATTCCATAGAACCGGTACCTAATTTATTTTGAGTTCGGAGAACCGGCCCAGAAATGGCCAGACTAGCATGCATTCACATGCCTCCAATCCCTTCCTTCCTTGCTGCAATCTGACTTTGCAGTAAGCAAGGCAGTTGGATACACGTGAATGCACGCTAGTCTGGCGTCTCAAAAAAAGCGGGTTTTTTCCTTGCTTCTGACAGTGAAAATCCTCCACCTTACCTGGGACTAGGTTTTTTTTTCTCCACTCGATGTTCGCTGCCAGACTGTTCTACTTGATGCAGAATGGGAAGGATCCGCATTCTGCAGCAAGTAAACTTTAAAGAAAGTTTAAAAATGTGGCAGAGAAAATCCTCCACCTTACATGGGATCAGGGTTTTTTTCTCCGCTCCCTTGGGCTGTTCGCTGCCAGACTGTCTGGCAGCAAAAAGCCAAGGAGAGAGGAGAAAATCCTCCACTTTACATGGGATGGGGGAGGGGGTTTCTCTGCTCTCCAAGGCTTTTTGCTGCCAGCAAGTAAACTTTAAAGTTTAAAAAGTATGGCAGAGAAAATCCTCCACCTTACGTGGGATGGGGGGGGTTTCCTCTGCTCTCCAAGGCTTTTTGCTGCCAGTAAGTAAACTTTAAAGAAAGTTTAAAAAGTATGGCAGAGAAAATAATCCACCTTACGTGGGATCAGGGTTTTTTTCTCCGCTCCCCTCACACACCTCAGTACCTACCACGGCCGCCAGCCACTCGCGCAGGTTCATTAGGCCACCGCCCAGAGCTGCACGCCTGCCCAGCACGAAGGAGGTGAAGCGGTCAGCTAGGAAGCCCCGCTTAGAGGTGGTAGAGCACGCCCAGGGCCAACTGGCAAAAGGCCACCACGAGCGGGGAAAGCCGGATCCCCATCGGCATCATGGCCACCCAGGCCCAGCAGAGATGAGGGGAGGCACACAAGCCTAACTGGGACTGGGGGGCCATGGCGCCGATGGAGATCCGGCTTTTCCCACTTTGGGTGGCCTTTGGCTTGCTGGGCGTGGGCGTGCTCTACCACCTCTACTTGAGCTTGCTAGCCGGCCGTTTCACCTCCTTCGTGCTGGGCGGGCCAGGTGCTCCAGGCAGCGGTGGTAGCCTAATGGATCTGCACGAGCTGCTGGCGTTGGCAGCCTGAGGTGGGGCTAAGGTGCATCGGGTGTGCGAGGGGAACAGGCTCCACGTGTGGGCCAAGGACAAGATCTGCGAGGGGGCTAAGGAGATGACCAGCAGCAACCTGCTCTCCAACTGCAAGCAAAAACAGATGGGACAGAGTAGGTGCGTCCAGCGGTCTGCATCATACGCTTCCCCCCTCTCCTACTCCGCCTGCTGCTGGAGGGCTGGCCCGGTATTGGCAGTGGGCTACGGAGCCCCAGAGTGCACCGGTCGAGGGGCCGGCAGGCTGTGGCTGCTGACGGACACTGTTGGTCCCCATGCGCTCGCTGTGTGCGGGGGCCGATGGTGTCAGCCAGCAGCCGCCCCGGCCCCTGCCTCATGGCAATGGCACCCCTGCCCTGCCCCGCCTCGCGTCTCACCCCGCAGGACAAGCCTCCTGCCTACCGTCCCACCCGCCAGAGACCCTCTGAATCTCCCCCAACCCTGCCCGGCCCCCACAGGCGTCCCTCCCCACGAGCAACACCGAGGTGGCCACGCCCACCCCGGCCACGCCCACCCCATCTGCCATGACCACTGCAGCCATGCCCATCCAGTGGCCACGCCCACCCAGACTGCCATACCCACCCTGGCCACACCCACCCAATCTGCCATGCCCACCATAGCAAAGCCCACCAAGTAGGCCACGCCCACCCGGCACCTGGTGATACATAAGTGGGTTTTGGGTTGCAGTTTGGGCACTCGGTCTCTAAAAGGTTCGCCATCACTGTCCTAGGCCAGTGATGGCGAACCTATGGCACGGGTGCCAGAGGTGGCACTCGGAGCCCTCTCTGTGGGCACACGTGCCATTGCCCCAGCCTTGCCTCCCCCTGCGACCCCATCAGCAAGCCCCCTGGAGGAGTCGCCCCTGAGCGTGGCCCACGCGGAGCAGCGCAGTCAAGGACATGGCAGCCAGGCAGCGTAGACAAGACTCTGCCCTCACGCCCCATCGCGCACAGTTGATGCTGTGGGGCGTGGGCAGAGGGCGTGGCCGCCATGGCGCTGCTGGGTTGCCTGGGTGATCTGCCGCAGGCCCTGGAGGCGGTGATTGGCCCTGCAGGCAGGCGGGGTGGAGGCGGGGCAGGGGGTGAAGCAGGGGGGCGGGGCCAGTTTTTGGGCACTCGATCTCTAAAAGGTTTGCCATCACTGTCCTAGGCCAAGAGATGACAAAACAGCCAGATCTTTAAGATCCTATAGAACCCCAACAGGCTGGGACTCACCTAAATCTCAGGGAAATCTCATTCTGGAAGGCAGGGGCAGGGACAGAGAAGATATATTTCCCAAGTCTTGATAGATGGCATTATTTAGTCAAGGGCTCCTGGAGTGCACCAATCCCATCAGCTCAAATCAGCCAGCTAGACATACAGGAAACAGGCAATCCCTCAAATAACCAGGCCATGTGCCATGTAAGGTTGTATAAGCAACTTGAATCATACCTGCAAGAAACCGAGCAACCAATGCAGCTCATGGAACAGAGGTATCACATGCGCATACACATATTGCTGCATTTTGGACTAGTTGAAGCTTCAGAATGATTTTAAAACATGGTAGAGCATGTTGCAATAATTGAGCTGTGAAGTGACTAGGATTCCTGATCCTGGAAGAAACACAACTAGATAAACACCAGATAAATCTATGCAAAGTGACTTTGCCAGAAGAAGCACAACTAGCACACCACATAATCCGAGAAGAAGCACAACTAACACACCAGATAAATCCCGGAAGAAGCACAATTAGCACACCACATAATCCCTGAGGAAGCACAACTACCACCCCACATAAATCCCAGAAGAAGCACAATCAGCACACCAGATAAATCTATGCAAAGGGACTTCCTGACCACAACTGCCCTTTGCTCATCAATCAGGAACTGAGTTCAGGAAGATTTTCAGATTGCCACGATGCTTGAATGGGGAAGTGTCCATGGTCAAAGATGAAAAAACCCTGGAACCAGGTGGTCGCAATACCCACAACCACTTGGGTCTTGATAGAACTGAGTCAGAGATGGTTCCTTCCCACCTAGGAAGAACCCCCTCTGAGTCCATGAAGACCCCTAGATTAAATGGTATTGCAGCACAATTGAAATGTAATATTCCATACTTAGTTAGAAATATGTGCTATATACTATAGAGATTTGGTAATTTCTGAAAAATGGAAAGAGGTCAAAGTGATAAAAATTATTAGAACTTTAATGAGAATTGCCTACACATTGACTTCTAGCTTTCCATAAAAATACTAATTCCAAGAAACAGTGAATACTTTTGAATGTAACTGAATGGCTTTCAGACTTTTCAATGTAGGGCATCGGTGCAAAAGGCATTTACACTTCAAGTAACTATTCACAAATATAATTCTTCGATCAAGATAAATTATCTAATTTTAAAATGTTGCCATAAAAAGAACAAAGGAACACTGAATAATTTACATGATTTAAATATTTTTGTCAGAATTCACTTTATAATCCATGCAGTTACAAAAATGTAGCCCAACGTGGGTTGAGACATTTCATCTTGCATGTCAAAAATTGAACAAGAGAACAATGCCTCACTGATTTCAGTTTCATGTAATAAAGTTAATCCTCTTCTAGATTCAAGCTCTCAAGAAAACAGTTAAGTGGATAGTAATTCCATAATTACTTTCATAAATATGTCATATCCATTTGACAGGCAGGTTTCCAGAGAATGAAGTCCAGGAGTGGCCTGCTTTTGACTGCACAATAACAACACAATGTGCAATTTGTGGAACTGAGCAGACTAATTGCATATATTTAAATAATGAAAAACTTTTTTGTTGAAATACTATTATAGTCAATCAGTACAATAACGTCACATTTGCAGTACACGGGGAAAAAACATTAGTTTCACAATTTACCTAAATATAATGATCTCTGCACATAAGAAACAACAGTTTTAGTATCTGGCAAATAATGGAGGTACACACTTAGGAGCCAGCACAGAGAGGGAATGTGGCTTGAGCTGATGTATGATAATAAATTATCAGTTTCGTAGAGAATTAATAGACTTCAACATTCTGCATGAGAGAATTCCAAAAATCACAGAGAAAAATAAGGAATGTTATACTTTTCTCTTTGACCCATTAAATAGGCTGTATCAGTAGACCAAACTACCTTATTTTACCTTCATGTAATTCCATAAAATGTTGTAAAATTATGTTCATCACAAATTAAAATGTTTGAAATTCCATATATTATTTACATTTGCCACACAGCACATATATTTGAACTCCATGTCAAAAACAAATTGTACACAAGACATTTGTTGCTCATAGACCTCTCCAAAAATCGGTGGAAGGCTTTCATTTTAACTGCCTGCCTAGCTATCAATGAAGCAATTCAGCTGATTCTTCTATGGAAGCACTTCTGTATAAGAAATGTGAGGAAGCCATAGCCAAACTCCTAATCAATATACCAAGTCACGTTGAACTCGCATTTCTAAAGATAAACCCTGCTGAATTAAATCAGCTTAATTTAGACACACAAATTGCGCTTCGGTGCTTTATCTGGGGCGCTTCGAAGAAAGAGTGAAGGATACTTTCGCTGAAATAGTTTCCAGCGGGGAACCTAAAGGGCCAATCCTGCCCGGTCAGCGTCCGTCCGTCACTACAGGAAGCGCGAAGAGCCAGAGCCAAAACTGAGGGAGGGACCAGAGGACCGGCAGCTGCCGGAGCACGGCCAGCTCCAGGACGAAGTAGAGGGCGGGCCGGGCTCCCAACCTATTCTGATTCAGACGACAAGAGATCTCGCTTCTCCCTCACCTTCCCACTTCTCCGGGACACCCCGGGTAACAGTCTTTTAGCCAGTCCGGATCATTTTTTTCTCCCCACCATCCAGCGTTGTCCTTTCACAAACCAAGACAACCAGCACGCTCGCCCCGCCAGAACCAGAGCGCTCGGACTTTCCCCGCTTCTTACAACTTAGCAGACCGTCCCAACAGCCATCGCGAGAGCCCGCTACCCACCCTTTTACGGTAGCCGAGAAAGAGCAAAATTACCGACGTGCGCTCGTTTTCCGTAACTAGAAACCAAGGGGGGGGGGGAGGAAGCGAGGCTTATCCTGTACCGAAAAGTTGTTCCCGTGGCGATGTTTCTTTGCTAATAGCGGGTGTTGCTAAATGGGGCGAGCGAGTAAAGGATCTTGATAGAATTTTTTTTATGGCACAGGGTTCGTGTCTCCTATTTTGCAAACGCTTGCTGTAATCTTACACTGCGCTCTGAAGAAAGCAGAGTCACCCGGGTGAAGAGGAGGCATGACGAAGAATTCGGGGGCATCGTAAAAACTAACGGATGGTAGCATAAATGTTCGAGAAACTAGAGTTCCTTTCATCATATGCGCGAATCATTGTCTGTGTTAAGTCTGGGCATACATACGTACCTGCCAGCAGGTTTTCATTGTCGTTTTTTCTCCTCTCTTTCCGTTTGATCTACTATTGGCAACAGAGGGCAACGCTGTACAGTATACAGCTAGTGAACCCTCATTCACAAAATATGATGCGTTGTAATTTTTAAGGAGCTAGAGATTGGCTTTGGTGACGTTTGTTTGTTTGTTTGTTTTGGCTCCTCAGGCCCTGGTCATCTGACTCTGGATGGGATTGTGCTTTCCCATACTTGGCTAGTGCACATTTTGGATCTCTTTATAGACTAGTAGCTCTTACTCAAAAAGCAGGTGGCAGCTATAGCTAGGGGGGTTCTTTGCAGCGATTCCCTTTGTGTGCCAATTGGACCCTTTCCTAGAGCTGGAAGCCTTCCTCAAGGTCATCCATGCCTTGATTACTTCCTGCTTGGGTTACTGGCAATATACTCTACATGAGGCTGACCTTAAGGATCACTCAGAAGCCATCACTGGTCCAAATTGTAGCAGCATGCAGTGGTGGGCATCCCGTTACACCCATAACAGCACAAGCTGCACTGGCTTCTACTTTCATTCCAGATGCAATTTAAGGGGGTGGTTATTAACTTTAAAGCCCTTTTAGTATGAAACCAGTTATTTGCAGGACCACCTTTCCTTGAGGACATATGCTCAACTTGCCACACTGCATAGAATAGGTATGCTCCTCGCCCCTTCCCTTAAATGCTGTCATTTTACATTTCCCCTATGTTGTATCCCTTGAGAAGTCCCCTACTCCTTTAACTATCCTATAAACACTTAAGATCTGACTATTCAATTGTTGGGTATGGTGAAATTAGCATGGGACAAACTTGTAGGCTGCATGGGAAAATTTAACTGTGGTGTCTCTTTTATTTCATTGTTGACATATGTCATTTTTATTTGGTGACTGCGAACCACGCAGAGTTTGGCTTAAGTTAGATGACCATATAAAATGTTTTAAATAAATATTGCATTGTTTCACATTACTGAAGAGATGCTGACAGAACTTCCTTTAATGATGTAGATTCTCCTGAGGCTGAACATAGACCTGCTGTGCCTAGACAGATGGCAATATGTTTCTCCCTACTCCCTCCCTTGAATTCTATATGACAAATTAGGCTCAATTTGTTACTGAAATAAACTGGGACTTCAATGTCAAGCTTCCAAAATAGCAGATGCTGGCAGCAAAAAAACTTTTTGGGACAGGCTTGTTGTTTGTGGGCAGTTATTCAAAGAGAGAAGAATGCTTTGATGTTTTTGAAGTTTTGCTCCAGTTTTGTTTTCTACTATTTAGGGCAACCTAACCCTAACCCACATGCTGATGTTGGTTGGTAGAAGGCAACAGAACAGGAAAGAGAGCAGCCTAAATAAACTTCTATTGAAGACAAAATGGGGAAAGGGGCCTCTCTCTAGTCTAGCATCTTGCAGAATGTCATAATTTGTATTTATTGCATGGTGTTTTTATATATTCTTATATTCATAGTGTTGGTAAAAATATAGTACATTTCAGAAGAATATGGATGTATGTGCATAAATAAGAGGTTTTTCTGCCAGCATCATCTCTTTGCTTGAACAGATTATTTATTGGTGACTAATACTCATATTTAGTCTCTAGAAGAAACCATTGAGGCTAGAACAGTCATTAAGTGAAACAAGTATGGTTTATTGAAAAAAGATTCAAAACAGTTTAGAAAGATGACTTCTTTCAGCTATTTTCAAAGACAAGATTAACCAAATTTTATCCAGATGTAATTCACTAAATTGCAATCTAAAATTAAAATACAATCTTTTCTAGTATTCATTGGGTCATGAATCTTAGAAAACAATAACTTGCTTCTGTCACTGTTTAGGGCTGTGCAGTGTTTCATATTCACTTCCGAACTGATGCTTGGAAACGTGAATATAGCATCTTTGCAGTTCTTTAAAGAATGGTATATTTTCCACAATCAGATGATTACCCTGTAATATTGCCATATAATCCTAGACAAAAATTACCTTAAGTCAGTTTCTATATTTGCACACATAGTGTTCTGAAATACATTTCTGGAACCTAACGTGCTGCACATTCCAAATATATATTTTCCAGCTTTTTGCTTGACATAAGAAACAATCAGAGAAAGGATGAGGAAATGTTATACATTTTTTAATTGATAGTAGTGTGAATAAGGGATTTTTATGCTTTTTTTTTACTCAGGAGAGTAGTGCAAAATACTTCTGCTTCTTACTGAATCTTTGAAAACTAAGTTGATATATAGATGTTAATGTAGTGCTGTTAGTTTTTAATTATTTTTATTTTACACCTATGCCAAGTGCATTAATAGGAATGTGGATTTATTCCTTTCTTCTTGTAGCTTGCAGATGCAAATATAATGGCAAAGATATCGCTGTTTTTAGCAACTAAGAGAGAAGAATAGAGAGAATGTTTGTATTTCTAACTTGCAAAATAAATATTACCAAAAGTAATACAAATCCATGAACAAAATTAAACAGGTGTCACTTCTACAGTATTTTGACATCCTAGTTCTAACAACATACAAATGTATCTAGGAATACAAATAAATAAAACATTCGAAGAAAAGCTGCAACTCACTGATTGCTACTAGAAGAATATCATATTTTGTGCTAAATAATTACTTTTAAACAGTTAAGGCAAATAAAAAAAATATTTTATAACAGTTTAAATGGAATGATTTTCATTTAAGAATGCAATCATTATTTTCATTATTTTTGAAGAAAACAATGACAGTGAAAACATTGAACCAAGAGGTAAAAAACCAACCACCAAAAATAATATTCTGAACCAAGAGCAACGGAAATTTCAAAAATCAACTGAATATGTTTAATATTTAAATTATTAATACTTAAAATATTTTATAAATTTAAATATTTTTATGGACCAATTCTAGGCTTCAAGTAACAGAGTTCCAGTTGTTTCAGAGTGATTGGATATTGATCCAAAAAGCTGTCAAATCATTAAATCAAACATGTTACGTTTTACTCCTGAAAAAACATTCAAGTAAGCAGAGATACTATCCAGCTGAAAACATTTCCTGCCATTATTACACATCCATTCGCTGGATCAAACAATTTGCTTAAATTCTTTATTGATGGTACAGTGATCTCAAATGGGATCTGGAAAAAAGAGAGAAAATGTTGAGTAAGCAATTATGCTTGTCTTTGAATTAAGTTGTAAGTGATCATCTTAGCTAGAGTCTTTGAGGGGAACATTTTTAATTAGGAACAATTGTTTCTCAACCCTTTGGTTAATATCACATTTACTAACAAGAATCTTAACTAAAGAAAACTGGAAAAAAACTGCCTAATATACATACATGGACGTCATAAGAAAAAAATCAATTAGTTTACATTAGCAAAAAGATATCTGGCTTCACTGTAATTTTCCAAACTGATTCTGAATAACACAGTACAGTTAGCCCTCAAAATTACCACGGAAGTTGGGACTGGCGTCTCCATCATTGTACAATGCAGTTCTTGCACTATGATGTCACATGACCACATCAATTACCAATAGCAATCGTGTCACTCCCCACTGCTGCCATTAACTAAACCCTACCAGTCATTATCAGAGGACCCACTCTAATCCAAGCGATTCCCATTTTGTCCCTCCCAGCCCTGAGGTTCGATAAGCTTACGCTAAAGGACTGGATTGCTTCCTTTGCCTCTTCAACTCCCCCCTCCGCTTATCCCCCCATCTCTGTCCTTTTAGCCACCTGCTGCTGCTGGACAGCTGCCCCTGTCCAGCCCTACTTGCCACCGCATCCTTCTAGCTGGGGGTCAAGTCCCACCTTAGCCATGAAAGCCAACTGGGTGACCTTAGGCCAGTCACTTTCTCTCTCTTAGCCCAACCCACCTCACAGGATTGTTGTTATGAAGAAAATAAGAGGAGGAAGATGTGTAGGATATGTTCATTGCCTTGAGTTATTTGTAAAAATAATAAAGGCGGAATACAAATAAATAAATAAAATTGTGAATGGGCCAAAGTGTGCTCAACTTTTATTCATGTCACCATGGAGCCATTGCAATGACCGGAATTTTGACGATTGCTTGTAAATCTCTTGAATGAATGGATTTTAAGTGAGATTTACTTGTAGTATACTGGGGGAGAGATAATAATAAAAAAATCCCAAAGTGGTACCCTTAGAACAGGGGTCAACCCTAGGCCGCGGGCCACTACTAGGCCATGGCCTATTTGGAATTGGGTCATGTGAGTGCTGGCTGGAGCACTGGCCCGCCGCTCCATGGCCCGGTTCCCCTCTCTCCGCCCTCCCAGCCAGGCTGCCAAGTCGCAAAGGTTGGGGACTGCTGCCTTAGAGGCATCACCATTCCAGTGTGTCCTTCTCTGTATGGATACCTTATAAACCAATCTTACAAGTTCATAGAAAAACAAACAAGCTTCAAGTATGTGTTGTGCTTTACAAAAACATACATAAAACATTTTCTTTTTTAGGTCACCTGAGAAGGAACAAAATATTTTATTCCACTAATGTTTCATTAATTATCTACTACTATTAATATAACACATGACAAACATATAAATATTGTATAATGTATTGTACCCTTTTACCTAAGAAGAGTTTATATTCCAGACAACAAAAATTATAATCGTGCTAATACAATTTCATATTCAGAATATAAAAAATTACGTTTTCCAGAATACTATTAATGACAGAAACCTAGTAAAAAAGAATTACAATTGGAGAAAATATATTTTTAAAAATCCAAATAACGTACCTCTTTAAGCAGTGCAGAGTGATCTGTAGTGATAGACAACAAGGCTTTTATTTCAGAAAAACACTCTTTAACCATTTCCTAAATAAATAATAAGAAAATAAATGCTACTTTATTATATATTTTTAATTTCTCATGTCATACCATCAACAGGTTTGGCCAAAGTTAAAAAATATTTTCTTAAAAATCAAAAGGTGTTTTTTTAATTATTCATAGAAAACTTTAGGTGACCAGGTCTTGATATTCCAAAGAAAATAAAAATAAAATAGAAATAAGCCATTGCTAATGTTGTTTTTAGTTGAAAATAGTGTTCCTGATCATGAATTTTGGATGTGTAACATTTTCTCCTCTGAACTGAGATAACTTATATTGCAACTCTCATTCAAGTTTTACCAGTTATGGTTTTTTTAAAAAAGCATATGATAACATGATTGTCTGCTTCAACTGAGGAATTAGGTAAACACATAAACAATGATCCCTTACAAAAAGAATGACTAACCTGGTGTATTCAGTGGCAGATTGACACAATCTCTGGTGTCAAAGGTATCAGAGATGGTCTTTTTAAATGTTTTATTAAAATGTATTCTAAGATAAAATAAAAATAGAAACAAAAATCGGGAAAGTTTAAAAAATAATAATAAAGTTGGAAGGGACCTTGGAGGTCATCTAGTCCAACTCCCTGCTCAGGCAGGAAACTCTATACCATTTCAGAGAAATGGCTGTCCAGTCTCTTCTTAAAGACTTCTAGTGGAGCATTCACAGCTTCTGGAAGTAGGTTGTTCCACTGATTAATTGTTCTAACTGTCAGGAAGTTTCTCCTTAGTTCTAGGCTCCTTCTCTCTTTTGGTTAGTTTCCATCCGTTACTTCTTGTCTTGCCTTCAGGTGCTTTGGAGAATAGTTTGACTCCCTCTTCTTTGTGGCAACCCTTGAGACATTGGAACACTGCTATCATGTCACCCCTCGTCCTTCTCTTCATTAAACTAGACATACCCAATTCCAGCAACCGTTCCTTGTATGTTTTATCCTCCAGTCCCCTAATCATCTTTGTTGTTCTTTTCTATACTCTTTCTAGAGTCTCAACATCTTTTTTACATCGTGGTGACCAAAACTGGATGCAGTATTCCACGTGTGGCCTTACCAAGGTATTTATTGTAAAGTGGTATTAACACTTCACGTGATCTTGATTCTATCCCTCTATTAATGCAGCCTAGACTGTGTTGGCTTTTTTGGCAGCTGCAGCACACTGCTGGCTCATATTTAAGTGACTGTCCACTAGGACTCCGAGATCCCTCTCACAGTTATTACTAAGAGTTGTAGAGAAGATTTTTTTTTTTAAAGTAGTGACTTCTAACCTTTTTTCAGTGCAATAGAATACAAAAAAAAGTTACAACTTCAATCTTTTGATTTACATTTCTAAATATTTCAAACATTTCTCTAATAACAAAGTCATTCTAGTCATCAGATACCAAAAGTCTTCTGTACAATTTTCTATGTCACCCCACTATTGCTTCCATCTCCTTGGATTTTCTTTCACTCCCTGAATGTGTTATTTTCTCCATCTCTCCTCCTGTTGCCATGAAATGTGCTGAGAAAAATGGCATTCAGAGTATCCCAGTATCATTCTTCTGCAACATCCTAGCCTGTTATGTAAAAGGTTTTTGGAAATAAAATCTCAATATGGAAATAATATTTATATATGTCTTCTCAGTTTAAATTATGTCTCCCACTGAAACCAGCAGCAGGAAGCACCAAATTATAATGCAAAGAGGGAAAGTTTAAATTTACTATTGTACTCTACACTGAAAAGTCAGAGAAAAAGTTTGTGCCTATATATCTAGGTGGATATATGGTGTGTGTGAGCATATGTCATGATATAAGTACACATCAGCGTCCTTAAATACTAGTGCATGCACGACTGCATGGAGGGGCAGTCCTGGTTAAAGATCCATTATGACATCATATCATCAGGAGCACAGATTTTGGCCATCCCTTCCCTCCTCAAAGATAATTCTGAATACTACAATTTTTAATATACTGAAATGAGTACATTATCAACTCTACAATGAGTTTGGCGCAATATTTCAACCGTTTTAATTTCACCCTCAAATACTTCCCTGGGGGAAAGAATTTCCTGGCAGACACTCTGTCTAGAATACCCCAATATAAAAACAGCCGGGAGGAAATTATTAATTCCATCATTCTTCAACCACAATCAGCCTCTCAAGTAACCACGAGAGGGCAAATGCAGAGAAAATCCTATGAGCCCGATAGTCAATTCACTAAAAAACTCAAAGAAGAGTTAAAAACAGAGCCCTGGTTCAGAGACAATAGATCGCTATTGACTTTTCGAGATGGACTAGCCTGGAAGGGTTCAAAACGATACCTTCCGGCATTCCTCAGAATTCAAGCCCTTCAGCGCAGTCATGATGTAAAACCAGCTGGTCATTTTGGCTTTCTAAAAATTTTGCATTTAGTGTGGCGGCAGTTTTGGTGGTCAGGCATGAAAAATTGAAAGCTATTGCAAAGCTGTGCTGCCTGCGCAGCCATGAAAAAATGCCTGGGAAAACCTCCTGGTTTATTGCAACAAGTAGCTGATCCTTCCCATCCCTGGGAGGAGACAACCATGGATTTTATTGTGGAATTACCCAAGAGCAGGGGAAGTACAGTGATCTGGACTGTAATTGATCTCTTTTCAAAGCAAGCTCATTTCATCGCTTGTTCCGGACTACCACCTGTCCAAAAACTAGCCAGGTGTTTTTAAAACATATCTATCAACTCCATGGAGCACCGAAAAGGATTATATTGGATAGTGGGGTTCAGCTTACTGCAAAATTCTGGAGGGAGTTTGTAAAACTAATTGGGTCTACCCAGGGGCTTTCATCTGCTTTACGTACGAGTACGAATGGATCGGCTGAATGTACAAACGCAATGGTGGAGCAATACCTCAGATGTTATGTTAATTACCAACAGACTAATTGGGCAGACCTCCTGCCTTTCGCCAAAGTGGCATACAACAACACTGTACACAGTAGCACTGGACTTACTCCGTTTAAAATAGCTACTGGTCGGGACTTTGTCCCTATGCCTGAATACCCCCAAGAACCTCCCGCTTCACAGACCTTAGATCAATGGGTGATCTCTTTGCAAACTGTTTGGGCAAACGTAAAAAAAACTATAGCCCAAGCTGCTGAGACATATAAAGAACAGGCTGATAAGAAGCGATCTCCCCAAAAGCCATTTCATATGGGGGAGAAGGTTTACCTCTCTACTAAATATCTAAGGCTAAAATTACGAAGTAGGAAATTAGTTTCTTGGTCTTTTTCCCATAGTCAGAATTATAAATCCTGTCACAGTTCAATTAAAACTCCCACGGCTATTAGGGAAGGTTCACCCAGTGTTTCATTGCACCTTGTTAAAACCAGTCACAGAGTCATCTTTGAGGCCAGTCCCTAAGAAACCGCCTGGCCCAGTTTTAGTAGAGGGAGAAACTCATTATGAGATAAAACGCATCCTTGACTCTAGATTACATATGGGAAAGTTACAATATTTGGTGCAGTGGAAAGGTTACCCCTTGTCGGAAGCTACATGGGTAAAACATACCGATGTGAAGGCAGACAGATTAATAAAGAAATTCTATGACAAGCATCCTCAGAAGATGGGGGGGGATTCCTAACCTGTGCCTATGTTTCTTTTACGGGACTTGCTCTCTTCCTAGAGGGGTCCAACTGTCAACTCTACAATGAACTTTGCTCCTTCTAGGTTGCTACAGAACTGGGAGGGAGTATGGAGGATTTCTGCCAGTCTAAACATTTCACTGTCCTGTGGGAACCAAGGTCAATTCTGTCGATTAGATGGGGGAGCATGAGCATTTGGTGAGAAAGCCCACCAAACTGTTCTATTGGGAAACGTAGCTGATCGCATAGCAATGGGGTGGGAAGTTTAACTTTGTAATAGTGTTTCTCTTTGAAGGGGATTTCAGACTTGGTTTCACTTTTGACCGTGCTGATATTATGTAGCCAATAAACATGTTCTTTGAAGAAACCTCTAGCCTCGGAGTTCTGATTTGGTTGGTCTCGTCTATCAGAACCTTGACATACAATCTATGATTTTACTATCAGTCTAGTGAGAATGAAAAGATTAGGTTGCTTATTTTTTATTTTTTCTTATGCTATACTCTATTCAATTATACATCCATAACTACTTCATTAAAAGTTATTACCCCAAATTCCCTGATAATTATACTTTAGGTATACTTTCATTTTGTCTGATGAAAACAAGTAGATTATTTTTAAGAAATCCATCTTGTAAGAAATATAGCACTTCTATAATTCCTAATCCCAAAATATTTTTGCAATAATTTTACAAAATAAACAAAAATATTATATTTGTATTTAGTTTTTGAGTATCTAAATCTAATATAGTAATGTCTTAATGATATGGCCATGATTGAACAAAAAAAGCACACTAATCTTTGATCTCTTACTTTCATTAACATTGAAAGAATAAGAAAAATACTAAGTTCATTAATGCTGAATTCAAACACAAACATATTCAAATCTGGGAGACTTGACTGCTAGGTTCTTAGTATAACCTTCATCTAAAATAAATCTAGAGTACCAGAACAATAAAATACATATTATACATAGAAATGGAATTGTTCCTAAGACAGCTGCAAATTTGTAAATATAATGAAAAATCCATTTTCCAATATTAGTTGCTACTTGTCTTTGTACAATTAACAGTTTCTAAGTTCAACAATGGAAATTTACTATTCCTAACGTGACAAACCAGCCCAAATATTTGCACCCATATAATCACTTCAAAATCACATTATTTTCAGTGTCAAAATACCTGAATATTCCACTGTCAATTAAATTAGCCTTGACAAAATAATACTGCCATTTAAATTGATTATATTTATATTACCACCTGAAATATTTGTCATCCATTCAAAACCAGTATTTTAATAATAAAATAGAAAACTGTTGTCTGTGCTGTCATAGCACCCATCAGATGAAATGCCAACACATGCCTCATTAATCATATCAGAATACATATTGAAGAAAATCTGTCACATGATAAATATCTTCTCCTTTGAAAATAAAGGTCTACTTTTCTTTAGCATTCAGCAACCAGCAACCAGCAACTTTGCAGATTATCAGTAAAATATCATGAAGAAATTTCCTAATTGACTCTGCTGATTTTGATTTTAAAAAACCTTCTAATTAGCTGTCTACAAAGATGGTTATCTCACCCACAAGTTTCTTCCCTTTCTTCAATCAGTACCTATTTTTACTCAGAATGGGAAGCAGTTTATAGCTGAATTAATAAACTGAACTTTAACCCAAGTGCTCCAATGCCTTTCCATTAAGAACAGGTGGAGTAGGAATGTTCCAGATCCACTCAAACAATGTCATTTATCAGGATTCAGGAAATGTACCTGCTGCATCATTTGCCCTCTGGAATTGCATCGCCTTGGATATCTGTATGTCTTTTGCCTGACACCCATCCAAAAAATTCTGAAAACCTGGCTTTCCTCCCCATGACTGGGCTAAGCTACTATCTAAATAATATTGGTTTTTTGTTCTCGTTTATTGAATTTGTCTTTTTCCAAAAGTACAGGTTCTTTTTCTTTTCTTTTTCATTTTATTGCTCCTCCTTTTGAAACGTAAGCCACCCACAACCATCTTGGGTCAAGCAGCCTCTAAGAAGTCCAGTGGCATGCATGCACACATATAGAGATAGATACATAAATGATGCTTGGTGAAAAACTGTAATCTGCTTTGAATGGGATTGTCCTTCCCCAAACCTCTGGAATTAGTTAATATTCCTGTGCTTAGATATTCAAATAAGCAAGTTACTCCAATGTCTTTTAGCAACTGAATGTATATATGAGTTCTGCCTTTCTTTAAGAATTAAAGATTCATGATTACCATCTCCAGCTAAGATTACTGTAATGTAATTGACATGGATCTGCCTTGTAAAATGGTCCTCAAAAGTTACGACAGACTAGAATGCAATACATAACATTTTCTTAATTACCAGGATATCAAATCCTGCATTTTTCTGTTTCTGGCTTCCTGACTGGGCCTCCTCAGGGCTGCGTCTTAAGTCCGCTGCTGTTCACCCTGTTGACCCATGATTGCTGTGCTAGGTTTGCCACCAACCATATTGTGAAGTTCGCAGATGATATAACAGTAGTGGGCCTTATTCAGGATGACAAGGTGGAAGCTTACTGCAAGGAGGTTGAGGGGTTGGTGAACTGGTGTAAGGAAAACAGCCTAGTTTTAAATACAGGAAAAACCAAAGAGATCATTGTTGATTTCAGAAAAGGCAGGCACAGCCACACTTCTCTGTGCATTAATGATTCACCTGTGGAGATGGTTACCAGCATCAAATTCCTGGGTGTGCAGCTAACGAGTAGGCTGACTTGGTTGCTCAACAGTGAGAAACTGGTGAAGCGGGCACAGCAGCGCCTGCATTTTCTGCGCCGCATGAGAAAAGCACATCTTCCTTCCCCTGTCCTGACCACTTTATACAGGGGGACAATCGAGAGCATCCTGTCATACAACATCACAGTCTGGTTTGGAGGCATCACTGCTTCAGACAGGAAGGCGGTGCAGAGTGGTGAGAATGGCTGAAAAGATCATTGGAAGTTCCCTCCCTCCCATCCAGGACATAGCACAGAAGCGTTGCTTGAGCAGGGTCCGTAAGATTATCTGGGACACTACACATCCTCTTCACGACCTGTTTTCCTTGTTACCTTCTGGGAGGAGGCTTCGTGGTATCCGTAGCAGAACATCCAGATTCAGCCATAGATTCATTCCATACAGCAGTAACCTTGCGAACTCTCAAGCTTTCTCCTTCCGTTATATATTCAAGATGGACAGTATTTAATATTTATTTGCTATGTATATGTAGGGATGTGGGTCTATATATATGTTGTACATAGTATGTTTAGGTGTGTGTCATGTATGTGTTTCACTTTGATAGCGGGCAACTAAATTTCATTTTTGATGTGTGCCATTGTGCCCACAATATAAAAATGACAATAAAGGTTATCTATCTAAACTACACAATCATTCACTTTATTCCATCATCACTCATATTGTTTAGGGTTTATTAAGAAGCAGTTCCAAAAATTTTCTGAAAGTCCAAAATAAAGTGGGTACCATCCAGTGGTGGGATTCAAATATGTGAACAACCGGTTCTCTCTGTGGATGCCACTTCCGGAAGCCCATTCTGGGTCTGGGCAACAAAAAATTAGCTATCGGTTTTGCCAAAGTGGTGCGAACCTGCTGAATCCCACCACTGGTAGCATCATATATGAAGATTCTGTGCCAGTTTGAAAGTAGTTCCAGGCCTCTGTGATTGCATAATATTAGCAGCGTTTGATATTAAGCCAATTTATATCTGGTTCAGCTGTAGTATATGGAAAATTTGAGCAAAGCTAGTATTTCTTTTATCAATACTCTAAAATTCTGAACTTGTAAGTAATCTGGTGTTTCCACTGATGGGACCTTGTCTTATCCGGGTTCCTCACTTCACAGGAATTATTACTCTCCCCACTCCAGCCAATCCTTTCAGAATACATCTCCCTAGAACTTCCTTTGCAAAGTAGTTGCTAGCAAAAAGACAACAAAACAAGTGACAGCTATCTGAAAATAAAAAAAAGATGGAACACTTGTCCATTTTACCCCTAGAGACTTACCTAGAACATGAGAATAGTTGCTTGAGAAAAGCTGCAAAGATCTGAAACTATCAAAACAGCCGGCATAAACACCATCTCAGCTTTGCTAAGCAGAAGCAAGCACCCACAATTACAGCTAGTTCTTGTTTACTGACTGCCTCGTTTAACAATTGTTTGAAATTAACGATGGTAAGTTACCTCATCCTTCAATCATATGATTATCATTTGCATGTTCCCCAACTGGCTTGCAACAAGCAAAGTTTATGAAAAGCGTGGAAATAAAAGCATCTGATGACATGATTAGAGACTGGTGATTCACTTAATGACTGAATGGGAAGTGACATCATAAGTCTGCTATAGACAAAGTGATTTTTCATTTATGACTGCAGCATTTACCAATAGAATTGTCAATTCCCACTTTGGTCACTAAGCAACAACTACCTGTATATAATGTATATTGTTAACAAAAAGTGTAAAATTGCAAAAATGCTGACATGGCTTTGTAGGTTACACTGGCTTTGAAAAAGAAGAAAAGTACCTTTGCAGCCAAGTTAGTTTTCCTCATAACAATCTGGCCAATATATATAATATTCTGAAAATGGGTTAAATATCCCACAATGTTTGTGGAGAAGTTTTAAGATTGCCTGAAACTTTTTGAAGTATGTGAGTTCAGCAATCTCTCACTCAAAGATGCTGTTGAAATTGAGACAGTACCATGATGATGCTGTTAAAGCAGAGATTTGATTGACAAGATACTTGTAGCTTGAGTCATACATAACTTGCATTTGCATAACAAAGCTGTCTTTTCCTCCCTTATCTCATCCCTATTTAAATCTTATATCAATCTAGCTGCTCTATGCATTTGATAAAGTGAGCTACAGATATGTGGTGTTCTTTTAATAAAATCTGTTATTTGGAAAAGCTACTACTAGGCTCCTTATGATGTATGTGGTTGCTGATTTTCTCAAAGAACTCTTAAAAGATCAATGAGGCAGAACTTTGCAGAAATCTTGCCAATTGTTCTTTAGTAAGCCTTGTTCAATTTTCAACAATAAAATCAGTATTTGTGGGGGAATCAAAATATAGCAGTAATTCTAAAAAAGCAGAATAATATAAACACTATATAGTACTATTAATATTCTGTTACATAGATGTAAAATAAAATTTATCCCTTGAAAAATAACGTTAAAACTCAGCATAAAATATGATCCTCCTCTAATTGTTAGAAGAAAAAAGCATATAAAACTCCAAGCACTCAAACACACACCTTTGAAGTACAAGAGATTCCTTAACCTTGAGTAAGATACTGCTTTTTTCATAAAACAGTCTAAAAAGGAACATTCAAATCAAAAACAGTTCTAAGAATAAGAGCTCCTTAAACTAGTGTGTGGGGTCTTTATATCTTGTATAGACAGATATTTGTGATCTATTATTTCTGATAATTTCAGATAATTGATTCTGATAATTGTTTAAATACCTTCGTGTTTTCATCCAATAGCACCTTTGCTGTAGGTCCTTTTGAAGATGAACTTTTCTGTATTTCAGTCTGTTCAGTCTGTTCAGTCATCTGTGACTGTATTAACATTTCAAGTTGTTGCTTCAAATCAGCCAATTTTTCACGTACAGCAATAACTCTAAAAGAATATAATACGAACACTATACAATAGAATTATAGTGATATTGTACATGTATGGGTAAGCTGTCACCTTGCATAATAAGATTAAGATGGGAAGATTTTTGTTGTAGATGCTACCATTTAAAC
Organism: Azemiops feae; assembly: GCA_023970755.1. Lineage (NCBI taxonomy): Eukaryota > Metazoa > Chordata > Lepidosauria > Squamata > Viperidae > Azemiops > Azemiops feae. The sequence continues at coordinate 4,485,537 of JALGBA010000053.1, read as the reverse complement.
TTGGAGGGAAAACTTTTAAATATTATCTGTTATAATGCTTCTGCAAGAGAATTCAACATGGTTGCGGCCTGATATATAGACACAGCATGAAAATACAGATAATGAGGTCTATATACAGATGTATACAGACTGTATACAGATGTATACTGTCTGTATACAGATAATGATGTGGAATAGAAATATTAATATTCCAGAATATAAAAAGCAAGTCACAGAAAAGTCTGAGAAGGAGGAAGAGAGGAAGGAGAAATTCAAGAGGAAATACTGGGTGTAGGACAAGAAAATGGAGATGAAAAGACCATCACATAGAACAGCGATTGTCATCAGCTGGGTGAGGAGAGTACAGTATCCTGCCTGTGAATGGATGCATAAATGTGACATAACAGAGCAGCAAAATATATAGGCAATGATAGATCAGTATCTCAAGAGAACATATATTTCAGAACCATAGAAGAACCAGATTGCTGGTAGTGGTGGAGAGAGAGAAGTTCCCAGATGATGACCCAAATGCTCTAGCATGACCCAAAAGCTTGGAAAAACAAACCTTTGGTCCCGGTGATCGATTCAGATTGGATCTTGAACCAGATTACTGTTTGCAAATTGAACATAATGCAACTCAAAGAATGTAGACTGCAGTAAACTATTTCTGCTACATATGCTGGAGTGTTCTAATCAGAATATAATATGGACAGTACAGAAGTATCTCTGCATAGGCAAGAACTGACAGTTTATCTCACATAAAACACTGAAACACAGAACAACACCGGCAGGGCCAATTGTATCAAGCCTTTCCCAAATTGCTTCTTTCCTGTTAACATGTTAATTCTGTGGAAACATTGCTTCATCTGTGTAACTGAAATCTTTAACCTGCAGAAAAAACAACTTCCACAATGCTGGTATACCACATAAATACTACTACATTTGATGGTCATCTAAAACTTTCATATTCTCAGCGTTCTCATATTCTCCATAGCTATTTCTCTAAATTTAAATTGGAAGCATCTATAGCACAAATTAGGAAAAATATACTAGAATCTTTTTGTATTATTATTGAGAGTTTTTTTTTACTATTCTGTAGTCTTAAGTGTAAATTATGTGTATTTTCTGACAACTTGGATTATGTTTAATATTAAAAATATGAGTATTTCAGATTCTTTTGCTGGAATTATTTCTTCAGCAGACTTTCTGCGGATAAATGATCCTCGTTTTATAGATGCTACCAGTACTTTCTCATTTCTTATTTGATAAATGTCATCTTCTGACATTTGATCTCCAGACTAATTTACTTATTCATTACTTCTAAATTCCCCAATGTAACACCACAGATGCATTGGCTGGAATCCAAAAGCTTATGATTAGTATTCTTTAGATAAAGTGCTGAATTCCCACTTTCCCCTCATACCACCCTAAAAGCCGCCTTTGATGATCAGATAACATACCTTGGGGCACTGGCAATGTAGCTGGGGGGAGAAATAGCAATTACAACCCATGGAGAATGTGCCACATATGTGCTCTTGCCCAGCAGAGGTTATTTGATTTTGTTACTGCTTTTGAACATTGATAAATGGCTGTTTTGACGATGCTTGTTAATCTTGACCACAAAATATCAACAAGGCACACATTTTGTATGAAATAAAACATACAAGAAACAAAACAAATTAAATTACCTGTTCAGTGGGATCCACAAATAACCACAGTATATGTTGGCTGAATTGAAAGAACTGATGTTGATAATTTTGACGGGTTTTATATTATAAGCAAAAATGAACAAAACCTGCACAAAGGAGAAATATTTGATTAATATTATTGTTGAAATTGCATGTTTAATAACAACCACAGCATGGTTTAAGTATATTTGTTACCCTTCTGATCCATATATACTAATATATTAAAATTTAAAGGAAATGTGCATATAGCTTTATGCTTATCTGATTGCCCATCCAACAACTTCTGCTGGATCATATGTCAATAACCAAAATGATATCAACTACTCTTGTTATTCAGCAGAGCACCAGAGGGAAGGACGAAAAACAATGGTTGGAAACTGATCAAAGAGAGAAGCAACCTGGAATTAAGGAGAAACTTCCTGACAGTGAGGACAATTAACCAGTGGAACAGTTTGCCTCCAGAAATCGTGGGCACTCCATCACTGGAGGTTTTTAAGAAGAGACTAGACAGTCACTTGTCTGAGATGGTATAGGGTCTCCTGCTTAGGCAGGGGGCTGGACTAGAAGACCTCCAAGGTCCCTTCCAGCTTTATTCTATTCTACTCTCAAGTCTCTGACCCATTAACCCATTCAGATGATATTATGGCAAGTGGAAAAGGCCTAAGCTCCAAATCTCCTGAGAAATCTGGCTATCCTGCTTGAATAGCTTTTTTTTTTTTTTGCTTAGTTGCTTGCTTGCTTGTTGTAATTTTTTCTTTTAATCAATTTTATCTGTAATAGAAGAATAATGTGGACCATGCATCACGTACATGGACACTATAGGCATGTTGAATATATTTGCCATAATTTGAGTTATTTGTAAAAATAATAAAGGTGGGATATAAATAAACAAATAAATGTAGTATGTATGCACAGTAGTCCTTTATATTTAAAACCTTACATATGTTACCATACCATAGTCTCTTCTTCATTTGCTGATTTTTCCAAAGAGGGAAGGTACCACTGCACACAAAGTTCCTTCATGGGACTACAGGTTGCTTTGTTGTCTGAATGCATGTCTATCTCAGAAGTAAAAGTACTGGAAATCATTTTCATAGATGGTGTTCTTTGAGAAATTCCACATGATCCTAGAGTTCCCTAAAAGTTACATACCCATTTATGAGAATATTTAACTTTAAAATATGTTTAAAACTATGAACTTGCTATGTAATACTTATAATAATTTGCTACAAAATACTATTATTTTATTACATGGATATACTTATCCTTTAAGTAGTATGGGCAACTGTTGGATCTGGCAGAATGAGAGCTGTGACTATAACATAAAGCTTTTGATGTGTCCCTGCACAATAGATACAGTGCCCTTATTGAACTTAATATGGATATTAAGGGGGCAGATTCAGCTCTTTGGGAGGACGATGATGTCTCAACTGGGCAGGGGGTTGTGTTCTGTGAGGAAGAAGTTGCTTTGGATAAGGGAAGGTATAAATCAGGTATTGCAAATCAGCAATTTGAGGTGAGCAAAGTATCTAAAAAGAGAAGCCACCTTCTGGTGACTCACTTATAAAATGTGTCAATTTAGGAAAGGATGTGGAAGTTTTGAAAGAGATCAGGTGTCTGCCTGCTGCTACTGGCAGCAGAGAAAAGAGGCACTTTGTTAAGGTAGTCAAAAAAGCTAGTAAGGACTGTGATGTTGATATTGTTATGCATCTTGACACTATTAATCTGTCCAAAAAAAGATGTACTTTCTGTGCAGAAGGATTTCCAGAGTTTGGGACAGGAATTTAGCAGGATAGGCTGTAGTCTTAGTTTTTCAGAGGTTTTACCTGTATATAAGGAGCAAAAAGGAAAAAGCCAGGAATAGCCAACACTCCAGAAGATAAGCTCAAGATACAGAAGGATCTCAACAGACTTGAACATTGGGCCCTATCTAACAAAATGAAATTCAATGGTGAGAAAAATAAGGTTCTCACCAGGGAGCCCTTGGTAGTGCAGTGGTTAGAATGCAGTATATAACTCCACCCATAGCCTGGATTTTGATCCTGGCAGGGCTTGAGGTTGACTCAGCCTTCCATCCTTCCGAAGTCAGTAAAATGAGGACCCAGATTGTTGGGGGCAATATGCTGACTTTGTAAACTGCCAGGAGTGTGCTGTAAAGCATTATGACATGGTATATAAGTTTAAGTGCTATTGTTATTGCTAAGGTCTACATTTAGCAAGAAAAACCAAATGCACAGGTATAGAATAGGCGGTACCTGGCTCACAAGTAATAACTGAGACAGTGATCTTGGAATACTAGTGGACAATCACTTAAATATGAGTCAGCAGTATGTTGCAGCTGCCAAAAAAGCCAACACAGTGCTAGGCTGCATTAATAGGATAGAATCATGATCATGTGAAGTGTTAATACCACTTTACAATGCCTTGGTAAGGCCGCACTTGGAATACTGTATCCAGTTTTGGTCACCACGATGTAAAAAAGATGTTGAGACTCTAGAAAGAGTACAGGGAAGAGCAACAAAGGTGATTAAGGGACTGCAGGCTAAAACATATGAAGAATGGTTGCAGAAACTGGGTATGTCTAATTTAATGAAAAGAAGAACTAAGGGTGACATGATAGCAGTATTCCAATAGCTAAGGGGCTGCCACAAAGAAGAGAGAATCAACCTGTTCTCCAAAGCACCTGAAGGCAGAACACAAAGCAATGGATGGAAACTAATCAAGAAGAGAACTAACTTAGAATTAACGAGAAATATCCTTACAGTTAGAACAATTAATAAGTGGAATAACCTGCCTCCAGACGTTGTGGGTGCTCCAACACTGGAGGTTTTGTCTGAAATGGTGTAGGGTTTCCTGCTTGAGCAGGGGGTTGGATTAGAAGATCTCCAAAATCACTTCCAACTCTATTATACTATTATTCTGTTTGTGTTACTTGAAAAATCATATAATACAATCAGAACCTCAAAACAGCTTGTACAAATGTATTTGTTCAATGTGAAGTGTTGCTTATTATTTACCTCATCTTCTACTTACTTTTCACCCAAAATAAAATAAAACAAAATATGACTATTAGAAATAAGATGGTGAAAACAATTTGCTTATTTAAACCTTTTTTATAAGAGAACTAAATTTCAAGTTTTGAAATTTGAAACTCAAGAACACTAAGTTTATATCACGGATGTGAAACTTGATCGCGTCACGTGACGTATCGTGACGTTATCGTGTTTTTTGCCTTTGTGGAGCTGGAATGGGCGTGGCCTGCACGTGACGGATTCAGCCCACGGGCCGCCAGTTTGACACCCCTGGTTTATATCCTATGACCATGGTGGCGAACCTATGGCACGCATGCCACAAGTGGCATGCAGAGCCCTCTCTGTGGGCATGCGCGTCATCGCCCCAGTCCTAGGCCTTCAGTCCCGTCCATGAGCAACCTGCATCAATACCCGTGCAGGGTAAGGTTGCCGTGCCCGCCCCAACTCCCACAAGCGTTTTTTTACTAACCTGCCTTTCAGCTGCATTCCGTTTCTCTGTTCGCTTCTCAGCCTTCGCTGCATGTTTGTGGGACTATCAGTAAAAAAAAAAAGTTCCATCAGACTTTCTAACTTCTCGCGAGATCTCAAGAAGTTAGAAAGTCTGATGGAACTTTTTTTTTACCGATAGTCCCACAAACACGCGGCGAAGGCTGAGAAGCGGACAGAGAAATGGAATGCAGCTGAAAGGCAGGTTAGTAAAAAAAACGCTTGGGGGAGGCGAGGGCATCTGGGCGAGGGCGGGCGCTGCAACCTTACCCTGCATGGTGGCGGGAGGGACACGTGCCCTTCCCGTGCCAGGCCAGGCCCTGCAGCCCCGGGACGGCCGTGCTAGGCAGCGGTGGCCAGGGTGTTGAGGTGGGGACTGGCAGGCCGACCAAAGCAGCAGGTGGAGCGCTGGAGGCTCGGGGAGGGAGGGTGCTGAAGTGGGCGGTTGGGCCATTGGCAAGAGCAAAGCAGTTGAGCGGAAAGCAGCCTCAGAACAAGTGGGGCAGGTAAGGAAAGAAATCCTCGCTCCCCACAGAAACTGCCTTTCTTTCCTTACCTGACTCCCAGCCCCGTGCCATTTCTCCTTCGCGATCCACCACCATTGCCGCGTGCAAGGAAACAAAGGAAGTTTTTTTTTTGGGGAAAAAGGTCAATCAATTCCAACTTCTCGTGAAAGATTGCGAAGTTGGAATTGATTGATTGACCTTTTTTTCCCAAAAAAACCCCTTCGTTTCTTTGCACGCGGTGGCGGTGGCAGATCGCGAAGCAGAAACGGCACGGGACTGGAAGTCAGGTAAGGAAAGAAAGGCAGTTTCTGTGGGGAGCGAGGATTTCTTTCCTTACCTGCCCCACTTGTTCCAAGGCCGCTTTCCACTCAGACGCATTGCTCTTGCCAATAGCCCAACCGCCCACTTCAGCACCCTCCCTCCCCAAGCCTCCGATGCTCCACCTGCTGCTTTGGTGGCTCTGTAGGCAGAGCTGCGAAGTTCTCTTCTCTGTCAGAGAAGAGAACTTTGCAGCTCTGCCTACAAAGCCACCAAAGCTGTAGCTCAGGGGTCCTCAAACTGTGGCCCGACCTGTCTTTTTATCCGGCCTGCCTCCCAGGCAAGCCATCCAATCGCGAGAAAAAAGGAGAATTTGCTCCTGGAAGGTTATTTCGGGGTTGTGAGGAGTTGTATGGAGCTGAGGTGATGAAAAGTCGGGGGAGCCGCTGGGAGGGAGGATGCGGTCGGCCTTTGGAGGAGCATCCCGATCCATGAACGGGGGTGGTGGTGCCGCGTCCAGGTGAAGCCCCGAGAGGTAGGCAAAGCTGGAGGTGGTGGAGCAGCTCGGAGGAACCGAGAGTGCTGGTGCTGGTGATTGAGAGAAACTTCATTGGCCTTTAGGGTCCAGGAAATGGCAGAGGAAGAATGGGGGCATTGGGATGTGCCCCATGGGAAAGAGGAATGAGGTCCTGCCAGGCCGGTTCTTCTGCCCTGAGACAGTCCAGAATGCCAATCAAGGATAATATTTCTGGCTCAGAGTTAAAATGAAGGGTCCTTGGGGGGGGTGCCTCTGAGGATGGTGGTTTTCTTGCAGACGTTTCAGGACCCAAAGTAGGATAATAAGTGAACTAATGATGTTACCTAGTTTGGGTCATGAGACGTCTACAAGAAAGCTACAAAGCTCAGAGAGGACCAAGGAACCCACAACCGTCCTTCTCCTCCTCTTCTTTTCTTCTCCTCCACTCCACAAACCCCATTCCCTTCTAGCACTGCTGATGTTACCTAGTTTGGGTCATGAGACATCTGCAAGAAATGCTGAATGGAAATAGCACCCCTGCCCTGCCCCCTTCCTCGCCTCACCATGCAGGACGAGCCTCTTGCCCACCGTCCCACCTGCCAGAGACTCCCTGGATCTCCCCCAACCATGCCCGGCCCCCACAGGCATCCCTCCCCATAAGCAACATTGAGGTGGGCACGCCCACCCCGGCCACGCCCATCCAGTCTGCCATGATCACTGCAGCTACGCCCACCCAGTGGGCCACGTCCACCCGGCACCCGACGATAAATAAGTGGGGTTTGGGTTGCAGTTTGGGCACCCGGTCTCTAAAAGTTTCGCCATCACTGTCCTATGACTTAAACTGGAAATTAATCCATCCAAAGATTATTTTTCATATCATGAAAACTCACTATATAATTGTAATGACAGATTTTTGTTTATTCTTTTTATGTATTTTTGCTGTATAATGTTTTTCTTTCCTTAAGGATTTAATCTAGTAAACTGTTTACATATCACTCATTTTGCAATATTTTATGTATGTTTGAAACTACTAATAAAAACTGTTAGAAACAGACTTCAGGCATTTAAAATACAACCTATATAACAAAAGTATTATTTGATATTCTCTCCCCTGTTTAGATGGGAAAGCAATCCTAAAATGTCAAAATGTTTTTTTCCTATCTTCCCCAAAGAAAAAAATGGTAAAAGGTAATTTTATTTATTAATCAAATGTATATAACCACCCATCTCATCAGTTTAAGAATTTACATGATATTGCTCAAATAATAGATTAAATCTTCACAGCACAGGCAAATAATGACTACATCATAATCTTATATCTAAATAAAAATAATTATTTTTTTCTTTTTTATTGTAAATTCTTATTTATTGTAATGGTTCTTAATATTTAATAAAATATATTTCTATTCTGATGCCAAAAGAACCAAAACAAAACCCTTTTGGCAGCTTATGTAGAATAAATAATATAATCATTTTATTAGGTATCTTACATATTTTACAGACAAATGGAATATTAATATGTATCAATACATTTTAAAGTTATGATTAAATCTCAAGTTACCTTTCCAATTGCAGTCAGGCTAAAGAAAGGCTTCTCCAAGCCATACAGCTGTTTTGGAGGTTCTTGAAGACAGCAGCCAGAATAAATGGGCAAATGGTTTTTTAAAAAAGAATGAAGTTTTGCCAAGCGCAGGGCAACTGTTGTGTCAAACACCGAGGTATACAGCACATCTTCTTTAACAAATAAACCTTTTCCTGCTTTTGGGACAGCTGTGAAAAATAATAACAGTACAGGTATGTACGTATGTATGTATGTATGTATGTATGTATGTATGTATGTATGTATGTATGTATGCAGAATTTTTGAGACATTACTAATCAGGAGGAATAAATCAAAGTAAAGATTTTTCCATAATATCTCACATGAAATTATAGAGTATACTTCAGGTAACTGTCAGGCCTGGCAACAGTTTTACTCAGATCTTGGGACATTCAGAAATATTAGTGGTAAGTCCTAGACCATATTCTTTCTTAGAAACTTTGATTTATCTAGATCTAGTTACCCTCTCCTTATTTAGTGAACAAGTCCCATTTCAGACCTGACTGAGAGACAGAAGAAGACACTGCAAAAATCACTGGTTGCTGCTGGGTCATTCAGATAAAGTTCTCTCATACAACTATACTAGTGTTACTCTCACTCTGGCATGTGTTGAAAATTGGTTGTAAATGCATACATTGTCAGGAAATGAATTTTATTACTACTGTATTTGAAAATGGCTGCTAATTGAAGATAGTTGCTAAAAGTGGAGTGGTGTGTTAAGTCTATATTAATCAGCAGGAGTTCTTACATTTTAGTGAAGACTGTTCCACAGCATTATCAAGAAATGCTAAACCAAGAGTATCCAGACTGCAGCCCACTGGCAACATGCTGCCGTGGACAGCTAGGAATGCATCCCCACAAGATTCTAAACTTTTAACATTATAGTGTGGTTTATATACATTAACTATATTATATGTTTTATATGTGGCCCAAGACTATTCTTCATCACTCAATGAGGTCCAGTCAAGCCAAAAGTTTGGACATCCACGTGCTAGACATTGTACTCAGAAGATTAATAACTTTCTCATGCAAAATATAAATTCTACATTGAGTTAAAACACTGTCCAATACTACTACCATTGCTACTCCATTTGTACTAAGCCCGCAAGCAGGTCAAAAGTAGAGGGGAATTGCATGATTTCCTAATGTTCCTGGGTATTTGTGTACAATGGCTAAATTAAGTGGGAAGGAAAATTAAATCTTTTACAAAACTTCATTTTTAAAATGAAATACTTCTTATTTAATACATTAAAAGATGGATGGTAATCCATATATTTAAAAATGCAGCTTCTTTTATAATTAGGAAAACAATCAAACAAGCTAGTTTCCTTTATGTAATTTATCAAAATACTGATGCCGGAACATGGGTATACTATTTTATAGAAACAATGGACCTGGCTGTAGCAGAATATTAAATATCTAAGATATATAACTTCTTCAACAGAGCAGAGCTTCCTACCAGCCAGTGGACTCAGGTTCAAAAACCTGGTTAAGTACGTATGGTAGCGTAGTACATGAAGCCAAGGTATTTCCAGTTTGTCTTGGCTTTCTTTAGAAGTAACTTTTTCAACTCCATCAATTTCTGATTTTGTCTCTTGTACAGAACACACCACGGGGATTTTATAAGTAACTTCATATTTTCCTAGAGTATGAAATATTAACAAAAATTAAATGAAACAATGTAACTAAGCAGTAAATTTTAAGGATTTATACTATGCTAAATTTAGCAATAGAATTAGCTATAATACATAGATACAGAACTCTGGACAGAGGTACAGAGATGTAATACATAGGTACTTTGGGATTATTTTCTTCAATGGATAAGTGTACAAGTATGTTTTTGACTCATTGTTTATCTAATTTTAGGACTTATGTGGAAAACAGATCATGTTTTAGATCACATTTTTGCAGAATATTAAAACTTTTAACCCCATTGTCTCTGTTCCGGTAAGCATATTTTGGATAACTTACCAGTGCTACCCAATAATTCTCTGCCAATAGTAAAGGCTTTCATTATTACATGGCTGTCTTATGGTTATTGTCTAATCTGGTTTCAGGCCATTTCCTTTTGATCTTGCCAGATTTAGCTGTCTAAATCCTGTATTTTGTAATGCACACACATGTGTAAACCAATACCTTTACTGCATTTTAAGCAACAAAGTGATTTTTTTCTCTAAGTTTAATAGTAGAGCCTCCCATTTGCTATATATTTTAATGATTGCTTTATTTCACCAACCGATAGCATTGTGAAACAACTTTTTACTGAAATGCATTATGAACAAACATTTGTGAAGTTTGGGATCAAGAGCATAATAGCATATTACCTGTACCATTTAACAATAGTTATATAGAGATAACTAGCAAATTAATTAAATTATCTCGGCCAGAAAAATATTGCAATGTTTACAAACAATATAACTGAAATTAAATTTGTATGGATTAATTTAGGACTATAAGAGGCAAATTTTTTATCTTACTATTTAAAAACAAGAAAAATACCCATTTTTTTGTCACTGTGGCTTTTTTTTTTCTCTGTCACCTAAAATGGATTGTCATGAACACTCTAATTTTCTACTTTATCAACATTTAGACCATGTAACAATATAATATGAAAAAGCAAGTACCAGACAAAAAATCTTTGTAAGAAGAACTGAGATCCAGAAGAGCAAATTCAGGCATAATTTGTTGCATTCTTTGTCTCATGTGATACAATTTAACAGCTTTTCTTCCAGTTAATTGCTGGGAAGTCAGAATTGCTTCACTGACCTAGATTTAAAATAGTAGGCTTAAAATTAGAAACATATAAAAATTACCATACTAGACTAATTAATCTTCTCATCAGAGTCAAAGGTTGAGGTGAACAGTCACTGTTAAACATACTATAGCGATACAAAAAGGAACCCTGATTCTATACTGAAGAGAAGTCTTGAAATATTTAAAATTTGCAAATGTTAATTAGTAAATGAACCTTTAAAATGTAAAATAATTTTAACAGCAATATTGCTGAAATCAGCCATTATGATTTCATAAGTTTCAACAGATAACTTAATGATACAAAATAAGTTAAAATTACAAAGCTTGTGTAATAAAGGTAATCCTCATTTAGCGACTACTACTGAGACCAGCAACTAAGTTGTTAAGCAAAACTAAGTGAAACAGTGATTGTGTTTACAATCTTATTTTAGCTTTGCTTTGCTTTACAGATCTGTAAAGTCACAAATTTGAGGTTCTGTTGTAAAATTACTTTTTCATCACTATGAACCGTTGCTAAACAAGGACTACCTGCATATAAAAGATACAAAATACTGCAATTATATCCTTCCTTTATTCCTTCCAACGTAAAATATAAATTCCCTTGGGTGTTTCTCCATCAGAAAGCTATGTGGGGGAGAAAATAAGTGAAGATAAATCAGGTTTAACAAAAAGCACCACAAACCTGTGCAGCACTTCTTACAGCAATCCAGGCTTGTACTCTGTACATTTCAAGAACGGTAATTTCCACAGAAGTAGTTGGAAGTCTGTTATTAAACTGAATGTAACAAAGATTGATTCAGGTTGGAACAAAATGACAGATTATGAGAAAAAGCATCTATGTACATTTAAAAAATTATACCGCCAGAAAAACTTCTGAAATGCTATGAAAAAACAATTAACCTTAATGGAAACATACATATCTACTCTGAAATATTCATTGATTTACTCAAATGTAAGTGTGTAGAAAATTACTTCTTAATGGTTTATGCTCTTTTTCCTTATTCTCTGTCCCTTAAATGGAACAGCAATTTTGTTTGCTTGTTTCAGAAAGGTACCTGATATTCATTCAGTTCCCAGCAGTTTCAATACAGAATTTAAGCACTCTGAAACTCTGGCTAAGGTTCCTCAGTATGGTGCTGATAAGTACTATTGTATCTGCAAACACTTTCCCAAAGGTCTCTTTCTCACCTGATGTTAATTTTTTTAAATTCTTTTCATTTAAAAAAAACAAATTCAGCATGCTGCAAACTGAAAGATGAGCATCAATTTTATTTCTGAGAAGGCCTCTGAGATCAAAAGCCTTCTTAGAATTTAAAAATGTTAAATAAATGTAACACAATGCTTCAGTGATAAGTATGCTTGCATGTTTACTCCAAATAAAATGACAAGCCAGTGGTATAGAGCAACTAGGATGGAGAAAGAATAATAATAAATATATTACATATTTCAAGGAAGTTACAAATTTTCCAAAGTGTCCTAGGCATTAAATAATATACTTCTTTAAATATTCAACCACTAATCTCATTTAATATAGTAAAAAACAACTTTGTTCTCTCCCGTTGAATCACTACACTCCTGTTGAAATGTTGTATATATTATTCTTTTAACCTATTGGGCCAATTCATCAGCTATTTTACCCATGGCAATCAAGAGGGATTTTTTAAACTTTTTGGCTGCCACCCAGTGGTTGTCTGGATTTGTGAAGCCAAGACACATGAGCAGTTCAGCAGTTATGCTGAAGAGCTGGTATTTGAGAAAGGGAGTTAATTGTGGTGCTGCGGCCACAACTTGGCTTACCTGAAGAAACCCAGTTTGATGATAATAACAATATTTTATTAGAAAGCAAACAATAAAAAGGTGAATAGGCCCCCAGAAAAGCATTGAAAGCTTGTTGAGCAGCCCTGAGCAAAGGCAAAATGTTTTAGGTAGACCCCTCTGGGCAATCTTTTATTATTTTTCCCTTCCTACTAGGTCAACATGCTACCCATACTATCTCTGAGATGTGATTGGTGAATAGAAACAATATAATTTACTGGGCCACAAGTTCCTCACTGATTCTTCCCCCTGTTGTCATTTTCGGTCAATTTAGCTTCCTGTGAATATTTTCACGAGGGCACTTTAAACAGTTCACTTGAGGAAGGGGGGTGGGGGAATGTCAGATTTGGTAATGATTGCAACTTACAGGTGTAGGGTATCTTTTACCATGAGAGTGGGAACTTAAAAGTATCCTAAAAACATAATGCCAGGGAATAATGTGAGAAACTGGGACTTTCCTGAAAACAGCAGCTAATGAGAAGGGAATTTCCTGCCAGGTAGGCTATAGAAAGACTCAAGTATTTTTATTTAGTTTCAATTACTTGTTGTTGGTGTTAAGCCAACCACAGTCTGGTTTCTTGTCTTCACATTAGATGATCAGTAAACCCAGGGCTTTTTTTTGTCATAGAATGCACGGAACAGCGTTCTAGCACCTTTTTTCAACGGAATTTGTGGAACTAAAAAAAGTTCAGTCAGACTTTCCAACTTCTTGCGGGGAAAAAAAGATCTCACAAGGAGTTGGAAGGTTTGACCGAACTTTTTTTAGTCCCACAAACTCCGTTTCCCTGCAGCAGAAGAAAAACACGCCAGAACTGGAAAGCAGGTTAGCAAAGAAATGCTTTCGGGAAGAGGGAGGAGCTGCACTGGGAGGAGAAGTGGTAGGAAACAGGGCTGCCATTTCCAGAAGGGAGAAGTGGGGCAATGCAGGGCAGCAAGCAAATGCTGTTCTCTGCTCTGCATCCCTGCGCAGAGCTGCTGTGTTCTCCATTCTCCGTGAGACAGGCGACAAAGGACTGGCGGAGGGAAGTGGCGGGGGAGGCTTGTGCTGCCCGGTCACGGCGCAAGCCACGGGAGAGTTGGTGGAGGACTAGGAGGCGGCGGCTATGCCCGGGCAAGTGATCTGCGGGGCGAAACTTAAAGAAAGCCCCTCCAGCAGCGCACAGCAGCAGCGGAGCCGTTCACCATCACTCCCCCCTGGCTCCGAAACAGCGGAGGGGGATCGGGCCTACCTCGCTCATCAGTCCGGCTCGAGAGGAGAGTGAAAGGTTGCCGATCAAGGAATGGCCTGGCCGGGGCGGGGGCTGAGTTCCAGCACTTTTTCTTACAAAAAAAGCACTGAAAACAATACATTTACAAATAGAGTGGCTTCAGAAGGAGAGTTCTGGTCTCTTTTGCAGCCAAAGGAAGACAAAGGAATGTCAGGGACCTGACTGAAGGAGGTGGTTTCACAGAAAACTAGCAGAACCAATTGGAGCTACAAGATCTGCTGGCATGGAGCAGATCATTTCAAGCCACTTCTGCAATGCCCATTTGTACACATCATCTTGATGTGGGATATTCAGGAAAATATCATTTCCAAAGTGTAGCATTCCAACTATTCTTGAGCTGGCTGAGTTGTGGGAAGGGACAGATAGAGGCAGAGGCCTGCAGATATATGCTCAGAGACTTATTAATGGGTTGTCCTCACACAAGGCAAAGAAGCTATGTGAATTTGCGCTTAGATACTCCACATCAATATTCCAGGGATCAGCATAATGCAGTTGTTTTCAAGATGAGGTCCTTTTGGAAGGTCCACAAAGTGAAATAAATAAATATTTTAACATTTCTAATACAGTATATATTGATAAATTTAACCACATAAATCAAAGCTTCTTGGAGTCGTCAATCATTTTCAAAAATATAAAGTGGTCCTGAAACCAAAAAAGCTGAGAACTGTAGGGTATTTAGCAACCACAACTGGGAGAAGCAACTGGATTGTTAAATGGAGCAGACGCTAGGATTGGTCGCATATTTATTTTTTCTCACCATTGTAAATGTGAACAATTACTTAACAAGGACTGCATATACAATAATGGTAAGATTTCAATCATATTACCTCGCTCACTGTCTTAAATTTTTGAGCCCTCCCATCAATTCAACTTCATGCAAACCAGATGCAGGAATGTTGCACAAAGCAATAACAATGTCTCTATATTCAGGCATATATCTTTATAGACCAGTAATATAATACTAAACTTGGTGCTTAAATATATGGTTAGCATTAAAAAGAATTATACATACCCTCTGCTTAAATGTTCTTCCTTTCACAGTACCTGAAGTTGGAGACTCTTCTTTGTTTGTACATAAATAAAAGTAAAGCAGTGCTATCTCCATGTATGATCTTCTTATTAATCTGCAAAAAATAAATGAAAAAGCAAGGAATCCAAACATCTTATGTTAGCATTTGGCAAACACTTATTTATATTGTTAAGTGAATAAGTTTTATTCATCCAGGCCTTTTAAATGTCTTATGGTCTGAACTTTTCAGTGTAAATTGTATGTTTTAATTATTGTTTTCTTTTAACTGACATACTAATCTAAAGGACATAGGGGGAAAAAATGCTCACCCATAGTGCTGGTAACTCAGCAGGCTTAAATTTATGGCATCCAGCAAGCTGTCAACAGCTAATTCTGATTTATTAAGACCTAATGAATCAAGTTGTCGTTCTATTCTTCCTAAAAATGACACATATGAATTTATTGAAAGAGATTTGTTTTTTTCTGATAGAGCTAATAAAGCAGAATACTTTTTTCTTTTAAATTATATTTTCTTAAAAATGTTTTTAAAAAGACAAAGACAAAGAAAAGAGAAAAAAATGAAGAAAAATTAAACACAAATGAGGAAATGGAATTTACAAGTATCAAGGTTTCAGTGTTAAATATTTCATTAATTAGTTTTAAGTAACTTAAACTACAGAAAACTACAAATTATAGATCACAAAAAACTACAGATCACTATTAAAATCCAAATAATATATGAATATCAATAGTAGGAATCAACACAATATAAATCATAAAATAAAATAAAGAATGACAGTAAATTCTATTGAGCAGCTGAAAATGTAATTTCATCTAATAGATTATTAAGAAATAGCATATTAAGATTTTATGTTTAGAGAAATTCATACTTATGGTACAAGTACATATATAGAATTGTAATCCAAAAATGTCCAAGTTGAATTAAATTCTGCATCAGATTTACTTTTAGCATACAATACAATGTTGTTGTAAGTGATGACCAGGCTGAGCCTCAGGGAGGGGTCAAACGCATCATCAGTCATGAGTCCCTTTAAGCCCACAAGAGATCTAAGTTCAGCCCACCTTCAATTCTTTTGACTCTTATCTATCACCAATTTGCTTTGCCCAATATTAGTTCAGATTCTTGTAGAGAACTTAAGCTTGCAATAAATCTTTATACTCATTAAAACTACCTAGATTTTCTGATTTCCTGGGGCTTGACAGTTATTAGATATCAAGACATATACCCATAACTTAATTAGCCACTCATCTGCAGAGGGAGCTATACATACACTACTTTGCAATAGGAAGCACAGAGTATACAAAACAGAGAACTATAAACCATTAGGGAGCCAGGTTACCAACTCTCCAGGTCTCAAATGCAACATGAAATTTGAACAGTCCTTTAGGAAAAAAAAAATGAGTTGTATATTACCTTTTCGAAAAAGAAGTTCTGCTTCTAGATCTAAATCTTCTCTTACTGATGCTATAGAAAGATTTAGTGCTGTTTCTGTGTATTGTAGGGCTTGTACCCATAGCAACTCACTTTGTGGTCTGGATTTACATGATAATTCTAAAGTTAAGGTATGCCCTAGAAATCAATTTGCAGGAAATTATTTCACCAAATTTTTCTAAAGCAAAATAAAGTCAAACATTGAATAAATGAAATGTAGCCCCTTAATACATGAAATGAATTATTCCAAACATATAGTTTGCAATTGGAATTTAGAAGCAAATACTGTATGTTTTCTCTAAACTACATACAGGTAGTGTCTTGCTTAATGACCCTACCTGGGACCAGCAACTCCACTGCTAAGCAAAGCAGTTGCTAAGTGGGAAATCCTATGACCATGACTGTGCTTTCCAGCTGTTTTGGTCTTCTACACATCAAAAGCAATCTGACTATTCCAGCAGCAGGAAAGGGTTAAGCAAAAGAATGACTGCCCACAGAGATTGCTTGCTTTTTTTTTTCTCCCCCTTCCCCTCACAGAGAGGAGACATTGGAGAAAAAGCGATTTCACAAGAGTACTGTAAATTGCAGTTTCTTGCAATTCCTCTCTCCAATCTTTCTGCTCTGCAAGAGGGGAAAGAAATAACGCAGCTCAGGCACAGGAGGACAACATATACTGACTGTAATGGTGATCATGTTGACTGAGGGATATTGAAAAAGTCATACATAATCCTAAATGGGCTGTAAAGTTATTTTTTCACCACCGTCATAACTTTAAAATTTAAATGATGACTGAATGAATGGTTGATAAGCAATGACTACCTGGACAAACTAATGAACAGTGCCCACAGAAGAACAAGAACAATACTAGGCCAACAATCAATGTATTAATTCATTCAGTCCCAATTTTCAAAAGATTCCAGACCTTGTGAAACCATCATAATGACAAGTGGTTCATACTATGTAAAAACAGTCAATGTAAAAAAATTATGGAATTAAAACTGTTAGAATCACAATTGATTAATTAACCTAACATATGAATTGGAATAATTGAAAGTCAATTTATCTTTGAAACAAATACTTTTGCAAAGGATCTTCCATGAAATGTTGACTTTAAATACAAAATCATATAATTTCCATATAATTTATATTTTCTTAATTCTCACTCCATTATATCTGTTTATTCCATCAATACTTTTTCATTACACAAAGGAAAACATAAAAGTTATGCAGCAAAATTTACAACCAGCTCATCCCTGAAAACAGGAAAATCTGGTAGTCATGAGAGAATGTATTGAGGAAAGAAGCAACACATCAATTAATTTCTGCAGCTCTGCATTTTAGAATAGATATACTACAGCTCAAAGCAAAGCTTCTGATCTTACAAAAGTGAAAGATTTTGGAGTAATCAAATGTTTGGTTTGAATGTGTTGCTATTGCCATGGAGGTTGGGGTTTTATGGGTTTTATGTTGTGGATTTTTAATGTTGTAAGCTACACAGAGCCACTTGTATGTGAGTTGAGTGGCCATATAAATATGTTAAAATAAAATTTCTCTAGCTTCCACATTTGACTAAGAATTTTCTTCTATGTTTGACTGAAGAATTAGGATTTCTGTCTTATAAAATGAAGATTATTTTAATATAAATGTATTAAACATTTTCCTGTTCATTTTATACAGCTTATACCTGCCATAAATTATCAAAAATATGAAACACAAAATAATTGTAGGCGTAGTAAGTCATATATAATCATCCTAATGTTTTTCTTTACAATGTCTTTATATGTATTGATGCTAGCCAAAAATGTATTGTATAACTTTAAATATGAAATTAATAGATTCCACATACATTAAGCCCCTTGAAGATATTAAATAATCTTCAGAAATAACAAAACTTGTATTGTATTAAAAAGTCCTTACCAATTCTCATTTTGACTTTTGCCAGTAGTGCGATGTGTGGCAGGTATATGTTCATCATAGGCATTTTTAGAGTTGTTAAAGTAGGATCTTGTCCATGTTGTTCAAGTGATTGCCCCAAAATAAACAGCTGTTGAAAATAAGCACATTATCAAAATATCCTAAGGGACAAACCATTTAGTCCCATAATAACTCACAATAGCCCAACAGCATGGGACATCAATTTACTGACTAGGGAAAAAGACACAGAAGGAAATGGCTGGAAAATAAGAAGTCACACAGATATACTGGTATCTCATTGTCTAAGTAGATCATTTCCCACTTCATACTTCAAAGCTTAATTGAAGTGTCCACAAGGAAAGAAGGAAGTACTTTCCTTTAAAAAAAAAAAAAAAAATTCAGAATTTGACTTTGGCCATCTATGTCTTCTGAGTCCCAATATCAACACAAATTAAATTTTTTATTATATGTAAATAATTGGAGGGGAAATAATCTCAAAATTCCCTAATGATGATTCATGCTCATTAAGTCCTGATCACTAATTGTTTAGAGAAACAAGAGAAAAAAATTTAACAGAGGTCTGTGGGAACAAAGAACACTCCATGATGTGGTATTGTATGAAGAGCTCAACTGATATTATTTTCAAATAAGTAAAACACAGACTTGTAATTAGTATTTGTGTACCTAATTCATAGATTTCAATTATATTCCCAAAATAATCCATTCATTGTAAATCAGTTTCAGTAAATAAAAAATGATAATATTTTCTTCATATTGAACAACTGAATGGCAAATCAACAGCCAATGATACTAAGTAGAGGATTTGGATCAGGGAGATCAGGATTGGATCCACAAATCTGACAGTAACTTTACCAATCTTTCTATCATTTTCAATCTGTCCATATACATACATTTGCATTTACCAAATACGAATGTGATAAAAGGAACATAAATTTCTTCTAAGAGTTTGAAATGCAGTTAGTTCATAGAGCATGTGTCATGGTTCCGAAAGAAGAAGCTCTTCAAAGAACTTTGAGGCATTGTTTTCCTTAAAGAATCTTTAATAGCAACATAGCTTCGGCACGTACATAGATGAAGCCAAAATCTGAAATCTCCTCCCCCAAACACACAGTATCTAAGCATAATTCACTCCTTCATTCAACAGTCATTAATCACATTCTCCAATTAGTTTGAAGTGCGAACTTTCCCTCCCGTTCCATAACCGCCATTACTTATCTCCTCTTATTACAACCAACCTTGAAGAATACTCTACTGAGATATTGTTATGGCTAACTAGTCCCCAAGCACATTCTTCCCCCTCCCCTCCAGCACCATCTAATTCTAACTCTAAAAGTAATACACAGGTTAAATAGAAAATGTCTGCATCTTCATATATTGTCAAGCAAGAACATCCGATGTTAGCAGCATTGACAGCATGGTGTAGTGTTGAAGATGCAAAAGATCAAAACAATAAAAGGTTCCTGCCACATGATCCATCTGAATTGCACCCACCCTTTGCATACTTGATCCAATTTCAAAAACAAAATTAAATGTGATTTGATTCCTGGCCTGGTTTTAAAAGTCCACCAATACATGACATTAATTTCATTTTGTATTTAACATTCAACTTTAAACTTAAAAATGCAGTAGCAGAGGATAAGACTGATAAAAACCATCAAAATTTAAGCCTTTCCAATGAAGCTGTGGTCAGTGCTATTCGTATTTAAGCAGTGAACACTGAAAAAAAATAGTAACATGCAATTATTAGTATATACTTACCTGTTTAATTACTAGTGCATGTGCCTGGACTAATACATTCAACTGGTCAGTTTTAGATGATTCTGAACCATCTTCTGTTTCTGTTCTCATTATGTCAGCTAGCAGAAGCATACTCTGTACTAATATTAAATTAGCTGGTGGAGAAATCAGTGTCTTTTCTTCAAGCAACTTGATTACATTCTGTGTGAACATAAAATAGATGATATAGATAGATAATAGATAGATAGATAGATAGATAGATAGATAGATAGATAGATAGATAGATAGATAGATAGATAGATAGATAGATAGATAGATAGATAGATAGATAGATAGATAGATAGATAGATAGATAGATAGATAGATAGATAGATAGATACTTATAGTATAGATAAGTATTGTATACACAATTCTTGACTGCAGTATCTATAGAGTATAGCCCTATAGTCCATAGTCTTAAGACTATGCAGAATTTTGAACAGTGACTCTTCTCAAAATTAGATTCAATTTTGTTGGGAACCACTTACTACACAAATCTAACAACTAAGTTATAATCTTCCTTGATGCAATGCTCACTCCATGCAAAAATTATGTGACTACCAAATGCCTGAAAATGTTATTTCTGCATTTTCCTTATGAAATACTGAAATACTGTTAGGCAGCGATATGAAAATAATTAGTCTCAGGTTATTTTAATGTAGAATGCAAATTAAATTATGAATAGCATCAAAATTCCTTTGTTTCATAAGAATGATACTGGGGAAAAATTGATAATTCACTTTTGTGTTAATATACCTGTAAATGAAGCTTAATATCAGCCACTGGTAGTCTTTCTTGAAGGCCAAGTATAACGGCTTGCATAGTAATTTCAGCAAGAATCTCAACATCATTGAATGCTTCAGCTTCTATTTGTACTTCATTAATCAGACTAGAACACTCTGTTAATTCATTTTCTTGAAGAAAAGTAAAATAATACCATCGAGAATAATTATGGTATAAAGGATCATTTTATAATACTATATTATTGTAATTGATATAAACATATTTGAGCACATCCAATATTATTTTACCAGAAATATTTTAAAAAGTATATTGCTTTTATTATCTCAATACAGCACATGTAGACCCTGTTTAACTATGGTAATTGGGACCAGAATGTTCATTGCTGCAGTAACTTTAAGTGAATTACCATGGGACATTAAATGAGGACTCCACATATTGCAACTTCTGACTTCCTGTAGGCTTCCCCACCGATTTTGCTGTGGGAAGTCTGTAGGGAAGGTCACAAATTGCAGAACACTGCAAAGGTCAGAAATCTGGACTGGTTTCTGAACACCCAAATCCTGATCACGTGACTGTGAAATCATTGTGATAGCTGTAACTTTGATGAAGCCATAAATACTATTTATTTAGTGCCACTGTAAGTTTGAATGGTTGCTGAACAAGTAATTGTTAACCAAGGAACCACCTACAGAGATTTACAATGTTACTTGAATGCTCAGGAGGACTCAATGTTTAATTATGATCATTCACATGGGTTTATAGTGCTAGCAAGATGCAATGAAAATCAGCTTCTATAAAAAAAATATTTCTAGACAAGGAAGTAATCGTTGGGAAATATGCATAAATATATAAAGATTTCTGAAGCAGTAACACAGATAGTTTTGAGAATTAAATTTTGTTTATGCATTTATCAGACTTTATATACCACTGATTACCTTTATATAATACTGATTACCTTTCATTGCTTCAATGCCTCTTGCCTGTGCTGTAATTGCAATCACTAATGCCAAACGACATTTTAGCCATATGTGTATATTCAGATGTTCTCGTGCTGTTACATTGTGAATTAGATTGGAATCCTCAGTATAAATCCTTCCATCATACCCCTAATCAAAAGGGGGAAATGAACTGGATTACTAGGTTTAATGTTCAATTTTTCTATAACTGATTGATGCATTTTAACAGGTAGAATGTCTCTAATACAGTCATACTTACTAAAATGTTTTGTTAAATGTAAAATATATAGCTTACAGTATGCCACACAGAATACTTCTGTATTAAACTAAAAACCCATAAAATAACAATAATTTAAAAAGTATTTTAATATTTATTATAAAATTGCTGCCCATAATGCTGTCAGCACTATCCTCCCTCATCAGCTTAATAAAATGTGAATACTGAAATATACCTTATCTGTTTTCTCTGCATCTTTTTGAGAATTAGATGTATCTGTGAAAACTTCTGCATCTTGAAGAAGTTTTATTGCAGAAAAAACCAGTGCAGCACTGTAACCAAAAAATACAATAAAATATTATATATATATATTTATATTCTATAGTTTATATAATAATTTACCAATTTCCACTCATTTACTTGTTAATTTTGATTCATTTGTCCAAAAAGATAATGGGAGCATCTTCCATCTTCTGTCACATGTTAATAGTCACACAGGATTTTAATAGAATCACAGAGGGGAAGGGATTTTGGAGGTCTTCTAGTCCAACCCTCTCCCCAAGGCAAGAAACCTTACTGAATAGAAAAGCCAATTGTTTAGATCAGAGTTTGTCAACCTCAGCAATGTTAAAAGGTATGGATTTACTTAAACTCCACACATCTTAAATTTGTTGAGCTTGAGAAACACTATTTTAGATACACAGATTGAAATTGTTAGGAATTTAAAGTTCAATACATACATATGATGATAGCCCTACATACTGCTCATTACAACAATCAAGGTAAGAATAGCTGTTGCCATTCCAAGCAGCTCAGGGAAAATCACAACCGGAGCACTAGCCATAACAGTGCAAATGTGCTTCTTGCCACAGTCACCAACTGTTAATTCAATTATCAATAAATAATTTTCCAATGTTTTAAATGAAGTGAAAAAAGTATCAATTAAGACAATCACTCTTGAAGCACTATTTTCAGCAAATGTTAGTTTTATTCCAGTAGAAAAAAATGGATTTATCAAAAATAAATTTTTATTCACCTGAAAGCTGTTTGGAGTCTCTGTTCAGCAATAGCTGCAAGCTGAAGTTTAGCTTCAATGACAATTTCCAGTTCTACAGCTGAACACTTATATATTGGTGCACCATACTTATTTTGTATGGTTTCAAGAATTAAATTAATCCTTTCTTCAGCTTCTGCCAATAAAATTCCCTAAAATAATTAAAACTATATCACCGATCAATTAGGAAAAACTATTTTTTAAAGAAACACAACTATTTAAATATGAGCAAACAACACCATTAAGAAACAAGATAACTTCACTTTAAGTGAATTAAGTAGATTTAAATATTATAGACTGAAAATGTTTTCATTTAAATTCCTTATATTAATGAATATAATATTTGTTGACAGTATATTTATGAATCAGCGTTACTAATATCCACAAATATTATTAGTTTCACAGCTATTTCTTCAAATAATACATACATACTAAACAAATGATTCTATGCCATAACAAACATGCAACTGTAAGTGACTAGCAGGAAAATATATATTACAATAATTAAAAATTCTCAAAATAAAAAAGAATCCCCCACAAAAAATGTATGTGTAGCTAGATACACCCATGAAATTAAGAACAAAATTAATTTAAATACCCACATTTAATATTTTCTACCCAATAAACACAGATCAAGGTAATTTTCTAAATTATCTAGTTAATATATCTAAGAAATGGTGATTGAAATTTATTGTATATAAACCTGTCAAAACTACCACCAAGCACCTTTAAAGCAACGCGGATGAAACTGGGTGAGATCTGATCTTCTCTTTAAGACTTTAAATATTTTTCCTGCAAAAGCTGCCCAAAATATTTCTCCCCCTGTGAGGAGAGGGAAGGGAATTCTTACCCCACCCTCTAAGAACAGCGGCGACTGACTACCCAGAGGAAAAGAACAATTATAAGAACAATTCTAATTTAATTGGATGCATATAACTTTGAAATTTGGGAACTAAAAGTTTTCCTATTCTTACTGGATATATTGGCTTTTATTTAAAAAGAACAGAAATAAACCTTGAAAAACTATTATTAAAACTCGGGACTTAAAAAGTTTTAAATGGCATCGGTGACATCTTGTGGCAAAATATGGTATTACAATTTATTATTGACTAAAAGAGACTTTGCTTGAAGCCTAGAACTTAGAAAAACTCTCTCGAACTTGACAGATACCACCTGTGAGAAACACAGCTGTAAAGAAGGAACTGCAAGGTGGTTTATCTGGCCTGTTTGAACTATGAAGATAAACCTTTATTGACTTTCAGAATTATATGTGGGCAATTGTTTTCCTATTTCTTTACATGAGAAGTCTTTGTTACTACACGAGTTGATGGAATACTTTGGACTATAAATTCTTACCTGCCAAACAATTTCCACTATAAGACTATCTGCAATACGTGAAATAGATGTCACACATCTACCTACAAAAACTATTTGGGCTTCCGGTTTGTGATTTCGGTACTGGCGGACGTGTGGGGCAATCGCTCCCTCCGCCATCCAATTTTCTCCCGCCGGGGGACCCTGAAAAGGGTCGAAAGTCACCCTGGAGGGGCAACGAGCGTGAAGAGAACTCCCGAGCGATCGCAGAAGGGCGGCAGCCCTCCCGTTTGATCCCGGGCAACTCTTTGAACTCACGGGGAAAAAATCGGCCATTAACATGGCCCATCACTAAGCCATTACCACTTGAGACCAAAATTACTAACAAGCACTTCAAAAGTACCGCGGAGGAATTGGGTGAGATCTTACCTTCTTTGTCTCCCAAGTATTTTTCTGTAAAAAGCTTCTTAATTGCTTCCCACTGTGAGGAGAGAGGGAAGGGAACGTTCTCCTCCCACCCTCTAAAATGGCGGCGTTTGTTTTACCTCCGGGACATAAAGCCTTGAAAAGAACAGCTAAGTAATTGGATTTGCATCTACTTGATATTCAGGGACCCAAAAAGTTCCTACTTTCACGGGGATTTGCTACTCTATCTACTCTTAAAAAAAGATGAAAAAGAACTTAAATTGGACAAAAACCTAGCAGCAAGTGAATATTCTTGACAAAAAGACCTGCTCATAGCTCAGATGTGTCCTTGGTATTATCTAAAAGAGATTAAAAGCTGAGAGAACAGCTGGGCAGTGAAATTGCTTTTTAAGACTGTGGAGGTGAATACTCACTGACTCTCGCTTAATAAATAGCCTTCACTAAAAGACCATTTATAGCCATATCAGAAATGGAGGAGGACCAGCAACAAATTTCGGCTAATTACAAACTTATACTTGAAAAAATTCTTGAAGCTACTAAGATAATTAAAGCTAGACTGAAAGACAAAGGAGCCAGTTTAAACCTACAAAGCGAAACCCTGATTGCAACCAAAGAACTCACAATTCAAAAAACAATAGAAGCGGAAGAAATTAATATCAAGACAGAGGACTTTAAAGAACAACAAGTACAATGTACTGAAAATTTAGACAACCAAATCCTGATTGCAAATAAAGATTCTACAACCCAAAAAACAACAGAAGCGGAAGAAAGTAATACCAAGATCGAGGGTGCTAAAGATCAACAAGTACAGCCTACCGAAAACCTAGACAACCAAACAACAACCATAAAATTGGATATGACTTTCTACTTACACCAGAAGAAACCTGAGGAAGAAGACCAGATTGAATTGAAGACAAATATACTAGAGCAAATATGGGGATCTGGGCCACCAGGGCGACAACAACGACCAGAAATGGGCCAATTCCTCTGGAAAATTGATAACTAGATGGTCTCCTTTGATTCAACTAACATGTACAAGAATGAAGGGAGATCTATCTGATGATCTAAAGGCATTGGTATGGAAGCCTGGTTGGCATAAAAAGAAAGCTAGAGTTAAGATTTAAAAAATGGGGTCTTTTGATCTATTAGAGAGGATCCTAAAGTCTCAACTAATCGGCTAAAGGGAGATTTTGAAATGAAGGGAAATATGTTTATTAGATTTAGCTACTGTTGGAAAATGATAAAAAAATAAGGGATTAATTGGCCTAATATTGAGGATTTAGATTTATAAGAGAAATGAAAATTAACTATTAGGAAATAGCTTTGAATTATTGCTTAGCCCAGATAACATAGACGATGGATTTGAGACAATAAAGGATACTCCGTTAGTAAGTGGTGATGTACTAGGATGAGAAATAGAAAATGTCTATGAAATAAAATAAGAATATATTTAAGTAACTAATAAGTGTATTTTAGATATTATAATTTTTATGTAGTGAAATAAAGGAAATTTGGGTTACCCGAAACTTAAATACTATGGATATTAAATTGGAATACTGTAATTAAAAATTAAAAATTAGGTAAAATTTAAATACAGGACATGGATATGTATAAGCATAAAATATTGATAAATCTTTTAACTGAGCTTGTTATAATTACAAATTTACTAGCTTAAATATGATATAGCAAATGTTAAGGAGAAGGAATTTTTTGATGATGTAACCTGAGATATGTACTAAAGATTTTGTTATTGTACTATTAACTACCCAATCACCACGCTGCTTTCTAAATACTTAAATGTAAAACTGGAAAACCAATAAAAACTTGTTATATGAAAAAAAAACTATTTTTAACATTTGATTTTAAAATCCTTAACTTAATACATTATCAAGAGAATATGGATGAAGATCAGGATAAAATCCTTTCTACGTTGAAATCAATACATGAAACCATTCTTTCAGCATGTAACAAAATAAGAGGCAACATAAAGGAACAAGATGCCAGCTTAGATATACAAACCCAGATTTTGACTAAACCAAAGACTCAACAATGCAGAAAGCAACAGGAGAAATGGCACAACTAAATATTAAGACAGAGGACCCAACTGACCAACAGATCCAGCCAACGGGGAAATTAGAAAAGAGAGTGACAACGTTGAAAATGGAAAAGATTTTTTTCATAAATCAGAAGAAACTTGAGGAAAAGGAAGAAGAACAGACTGAATGTAAGATAAACTTATCAGGACAACTGTGGGAAATTGGAATAATAGGGAGGCGATCAAAGAAATATAATAGGGCTAGTTCTTCCAAAACAATTGTAATTAAATGGTTTTTCTTAACTCAAATAATACACACAATAATAGAGGGAAAACTGTTCGACGAATTAAAAGTACTGACATGGATGGTTAGTTGGCAAAGGAAAAAAGCCAGAGTAAGGCTGAAAGAAACTAGGGTTTTGATTTATTAGGGGGGATTTTATACTATTGATTAGAGGGTTGAAGATGGTCGAATATAGATTTTTTTTTAGAAAATAAAGTAATATTATAACTGAATAGGTAAGATGTGTAATAGGATTAATAGATTTTTGGTTTAATATGGTGGGGGGAAAGATAATTTTTAGAAAATAGAATAAGATTATATGCAAATAGATAAGATGTATATTTAGAATATTAGATTTTGTTATAAAAAGGGGGAAATGTAGAAGTTGAAATAAGGGAAACTTTAGTCACCTAAAGCTTAGAAATTATAACATACCAAATGTTAAGTTGAATACTGAGGGGAAATTAAAGCCTGGGGCAAAAGCTACAACAGGACATTGAAGTATATAAGATTGAATGTAAACACAATTAAGATATGTATAAGTTCAAAATTATTGATAAATGTAACAAAGATGGTTTTACTTAGTTGATAACAATAAGAATTATATTAATTCAATATGAGATAGTAGATATTAAGGGAAAAAGAGAGGAAATATCTGATGTTGTAACTTGAGATTTGTGCTAAAGATTTATGTATGTTATGGAATCATTGATTACCCAGTCACCACATTGCTTTTTAAATGTTTAATTGTAAAATTAGAAAATTAATAAAATATTATGAAAAAAATACAAAAAAAAATCAGAGAAATTGCTGACCTTGGATTAACACCTGTTGTAAACATAAAAACCCTGTGTGACTTTCTACAATGATATCTTCTGACCCTGGATACAACTATTATAGAAACTATTTGGAGACAGAGGGCTTTTTATATTTTTGAACTGACTGGAATACTTGGATTAGCCTAAAGCTGTTGGCCTTTTTTACGGTTGGATTATAACCTAAAGCAGTTGGCTTTTCTTTTTTTCTTTTCTTTTCTCCCTGTGGATTTCCAAAACTTGCTCAACTGAAAAATGAGTGCACCAAAACTTACTAAAATTATGAAAAAAACCTCTTCTGCACCTTCTTCTGGAACATCTAGTCCAGCAAGTCAGGAATCCATTGAAACAATGTTACAACGAGAAAAGACAATAATTTTCAAAAGGAAATGCAAGCCACATTACAATTAATTCAAGAAACAATACAGAAGAATCATGAAGAGACAAAAAACAACCTAGATAAAGTAAATGAGCAAATGCTCGACATAAAGACACAATTTGAAGCCCATCAACAAATGATTGTTAAAAATGAACAAAGAATTCAGAAATTGGAAGATAAATCAGAAGAAAATGATACAAAAATGGAGGCAATAATGGAAGAAAATGAAAGACTAGAACAATCAAATCAAAGTTTAGAAGGGGCGGTCGCAGCCTTGGAAATGGAGAAAGCTGTACACTATCTAAGATTCCAGAATATACCTAAAGACAAGGAGGAAGATATAGCAGAAGTGATTATCAATTTACTGGTGGGGGCCCTGAAAACAGACAGAGCTGAGATACAACTGGAGATTGATGAAGTATTTAGAATGAATTTAAGCTACGCGAGGAAACATAAATTGCCTAGAGAAGTCCATGTAAGATTTGTAAAAAAAACAAGGGATGAGATACTGAGAAGAGTTAGAGATGATCTATTACAATATAAAAACAGAGAAATTATGGTGTTGAAGCAGATTCCTAAGAGAATAAGGGATACACAAAAACAATATTACTTTCTGATTACAAAGCTAATCACAAAAGGTGTAAATTTTAGATGGTTAATGCCAGAAGGGATCTTAATTAATTGGAACAATACAAGATATCGATTGGATTCAGTTTGGAAGGCAGAAGGCTTAGAGCATTCCTGGAAGAAAGAACACAATATCAATATATTTTATTAGATTTTTATAGGGGTAAAAGGGTTACATCAGAGTGCTTAGGAACCACCGTGAAGGTGGGTATATTGAACATCCCAAAAAAAAAAAAAATCACAAATATATAGCCCAAATCAATTCGTTTAAAATTCCCTCTCTAATTCCCTCATTTAGTCTTGCATATTCAAATTAATACATTTCTATATAAGCTTCAAACAATCCTATCAAATATCACTCACATTTCAATTCTAAAGATCCAGGTCCTGTTTTTAAGTTTTACTAACTTACAATTACCATATTCCAATTGGCCTTAGATAGACATATTATTAACACTTCGGGTGTCCTTTTTTTTTTTTTTTTACATAGTAATTATATCTGGTATATTATTCCCACAGTAATATTCTTATATTTTCTTCATTAATACCATTTCTTCTCTTGTCAGCCATCCCTCTTACTTCTTCTTCTATTACAAAATAATTATCTTATTTAGAGTAAAAATATCAAACCAACAAATAAGGGCTTCCGGTTTCGGATTACGGCACGCGCAGTCGCACGGAGAGAGCCGTCTCTCCTACCGGCTGCTTTCCCTCCGCCGGTAGACCCTTAACCGGGTCGAAAGTCGCCCCGTAGAGGCGACCACCGCTTGAGGAGGCCCCTGCTTGACTGGGGAAGGGCGGCAGCTCTCCTTAGTTCGAGCTATCTCCTTAGGGCCGTCGGAGGAAAGATCGGCCAGCAAAATGGACGATCACTTCGCCGCACCAGCTGAAAGCCAGAAGAACAACTAAGCGTAAAGAACCCCCGTGGAGAATCCGGGTGAGACCTTTCCTACCCCTTTTTTCCCTAATTACTCTCCTGTCAAAAGCTTTTGTGCTTGAATTACTTCCCTGCTGTGAGGGAGCAGCGTTTGGGCATTCGGGAAAAACAGCTTTGGGAAAAAAAAAAAAACCAGTTAATTTTTATGGACTATTTAAATTTTGGAATACTGAGGGGACCTGAAAACATTTTATTCTTGATTATTATTGTTATAACTACGCATCTATTACTTTGGAGAGGCCTTTCTTCATCTTTTTCAACACGAAAAATAAAAAATCTATTAATTTGGAAAGAAAAAAAAGATTTTATGGTCTGCTGAGGACATCTTGTGACGAAAAGTGGTACTGCAATTGTATATTTTTTTATGGCTGGGGATGGCTTTGACCTTCAAAAGATGATAAGCATAAGATAACTGAAACAGCTGTGTGGTGATCTGGTCTATTGAAAATTGGAGGTGAACATTTGTTTGATTTCTACGAAATAGAGCCTTCTCTAAAAGATTAAAAAATCTTTCTACTACTGATATGGAACCTAACACACAGCTGGACTATGAGCTCATATTGGAAAAAATTCTGGAAGCCACAGAGGATATGAACTCTTACTTTCAAACTTTGACAGATCAAATTATAGACCGAAAGACAGCGCAGAAGAAGCAGATTGGCGCCAAAGAACACAATATCAACAAGAGCATAGAAAAGGCCAGAAACAGACAGAACAAACAACAGAGGAAATAACCACACAAATAGAAGAAGAGAAAGAGAAGACAGAACAAGAAGGTGAGGGAACGGCAAGAGAGCAGAAGACTACAAGATTGACAAGACCTAATGCAATAGTAGATTGGACACTAGATTATAAAAGTAGCAAAACATGAAAACAAGGAAGAAACAGACTACCTAAGACTTTTTTCAAAATGATAGAGGAAATTGGTATACAAGATACTTGGAGAGAAACGAACCCAGAAAAACTACAATATACATTTTACTCGAATAGTCATAAATCTTGGTCCAGAATTGACATGATTTGGATGACACCTGAACTAAGAATCAATATGCAGAAAATTGAAATAGAATTAGGCACTTGGGCAGACCATAATCCTTTAAAAATGACGTAGAAAGGAATACAGAAAAAATTAAGATGGACTTTGAACCAATCTATATTAAAAGAGAAAGAATTTACAGAATTAGCAACAAAAGAAATGGAATTTTTTTTCGAAGAAAATAAAAAAGAAGATACAACATTACAAAATATATGGGACACAGCCAAAGCATATTTTCAAGGTATAGCTTTAACATACATGGCGAAAAAGAATTTTAAAAAAAGAAAACAATGTGTGCTGTTAAGGGAAGAATTTTAAAAAATAGAATTAGAACTACAAATAAATCCACAAAAGGAAGTATTGAAAAGACAAATGGAAATAATAAAACATAAATTAAATTTAATAGAATCAGAAAACCTGGCACAACAAATTAAAAGAGCAAAGCAAAAAAATTTTGAGAATGCAAATAAACCAGGAAGATGGTTAGCTTACAAACTTAAAAAACAGAAGGAGAAAAAATTAATAAGCAACTTAGTAGATGAAAAAGGATGTCTACAATTTAAAAATGAGGCAATAAAAAAGATAATTAAAGATTATTATGAGAAACTGTATAATATGGAAAAAATTCCATGGGGAAAAATGATTCAATATATGGGAAAAAATAATCTACCAAAAATTCCAGAAAACTTTAAGACTATGTTAAATGAGAAAATAACAATGATGGACCATAAGAAAGGCTGAGCGCCAAAGAATTGAGGCCTTCGAACTATGGTGCTGGAGAAGACTCCTCCCTGGACTGCAAAGCGATCAAACCGGTCAGTCCTAGAGGAGATCAACCCTGACTGTTCTTTAGAAGACCAGATCCTGAAGTTGAAACTCAAGTACTTTGGCCACCTAATGAGAAGGAAGGACTCACTGGAGAAGAGCCTAATGCTGGGAAAGATTGAGGGCAATAGAAGAAGGGGACGACAGAGAATGAGGTGGCTGGATGGAGTCACTGAAGCAGTAGGTGTGAGCTTAAATGGACTCCAGAAAATGGTAGAGGACAGGAAGGCCTGGAGGAACGTTATCCATGGGGTTGCGATGGGTCGGACATGACTTCGCAACTAACAACAACAATAAAAAAACAAAAAAACAAAAAAACAACGGGACCAAATGGGCTCCCGGCAGAGTTTTACAAATGCCTACAAGATATAAGTTTACCGTTGAAAGATGAACTTTTATTGTAATGAAATTTTATTGGAGGCCAAACGCCCAAACACATGGACAGAAGCAAATATTACTCTGATACCGAAAGAGGATTCAGATTTGACTACAGACCGATATCATTATTAAATGTGGACTACAATATTTTTACTTCAATAATAGCTGAGAGACTGCAAAGATGTCTGACTGAATTTATACATTCAAATCCAAACGGATTTCTACCAAAGAAATGGACATACTGGAATATTATGAAATGCATCCAGGAAAACAACTGGCATTAGTATTTTTAGATGCCCAAAAGGCATTTGATAATGTTTCTTGGCAATTTATGATTCAACAACTAAAAACAATGGATTTTGGACAAAATTTTATAAATATGACTAAGACAATATATCATAAACAAACAGCAAAAGTGATTGTAAATTGAGACTATACAGAGAATTTCGATATACGAAAAGGCACAAGGCAAGGATGTCTACTTAACTCCATTGTTATTTATTCTAACTTTGGATGTTCTAAATAGAAATATTAGACAAGACCCAGAAATTAAAGGACTAGAAATAAAAGGTGAAACTTATAAATTGCAACCATTTGCAGATGACTTGGTATTCATCCTAGAGCAGTGATGGCGAACCTTTTAGAGACCGAGTGCCCAAACTGCAACCCAAAACCCACTTATGTATCATCGGGTGCCCGGTGGGCATGGCCCATTGGGTAGGTGTGGCTGCGGTGGTAACGGCAGACTGGG
Source organism: Azemiops feae (assembly GCA_023970755.1). Lineage (NCBI taxonomy): Eukaryota > Metazoa > Chordata > Lepidosauria > Squamata > Viperidae > Azemiops > Azemiops feae. The sequence goes on along the minus strand of JALGBA010000053.1, from coordinate 4,452,684 downwards.
TGGGACTAAAAAGTTCAATCAATCAATTCCAACTTTGCGAGATCTTTTTTTTTCCGCAAGAAGTTGAAATTGATTGATTGATTGAACCTTTTTTTTTTTGTATACGGTGGTGGAGGTCTAAAGCGAAAAGGTTTTATAAAACCCAGCTGAAGGCCTAGGACTGGGGCGACGGCACGCGTGCCCACAGAGAGGGCTCTGCGTGCCACCTGTGGCACGCGTGCCATAGGTTCGCCACCACGGTCCTAGAGGAACCTTTAGATATGATTCCTAAATTATTGGAAAAGGTAGAACAGTTTAGAGAGATAGCAGGACTGAAGATAAACAGAGAAAAAAACTAAAGTGATAGTTAAAAATCTTACAGATAAACAAAAAAAACAAGTGTCAGAAAAAATAGAATTACAAATAGTCAAAAAAGTTAAAATATTTGGGAATATACCTGACAGCAAGATGTTCAATGATAAAGGAAGATAATTATATAAAACTACTGAATCAAATAAAACTTGACTTGGAAAAATGGAAAAACTTGCAACTATCGATGTTAGGAAGAATTGCTACAGTGAAAATGAATATATTACCAAAAATACTATTTCTATTTCAAACGATACCTATAAAACTAGAGAATTTTTTTTTTGAAGATTTAAATTCTCTAATTCAAAAATTTATTTGGCAAGGAAAGAAAGCTAGAATTAAATTGAAAATGTTACAAGAAGCTAAGGGAAACGGAGGTTTTGGTTTGTCAGAGTGAGTTTTATATTATCAAGCATCAGTGCTAACATGAGTAAAAGAACGGATAACCCTCAGAAATAAAAGATTGTTGCATTTGGAGAGACATTTTACATCTTGGTTGGCATGCTTTCTTATGGTATGGGAAAAATAAAATTCATAAATATTTTCAAAACCACTATATTAGAAATGCATTATTATTATTATTAACATGGGGAAAAATAAAATGTAAAATATATTTGAAAATTCCAGGATGGCTTTCAACAATGGAAGCATTCATACATCCAAATTTAGTCAGTGTTCAAAAAATATGGATATATAAAGATATTCTAAACTCTGAAGCGAACTTAAAATCTAAACAAGAGATGGAAAATCAGGGTATTGATTTATCATGGTGGGCGTATTTACAAATATAAGTGAGATATGACAAACATGTTAAACTATAAGGATTTTATAAGGAACAGACCTTGTTTGATCAGATATTATTAACCTCTGATGAGAAACTAATTAAGAAAATGTATAACTTTATTGAACTTGAAAATGGAAAATGAACAAGTGAAAGAAACAATGATAACATGGGCAAAGAATTTTGGATACAATATAGATTTAGAGAAATGGCAAAGCCTGTGGGAAAGAAATTATAAATTGACCATGTCAACCTCTTACAAAGAAAATCTATACAAAATGTTTTATAGATGGCACTTGCAAAAATGTTTAAAAATATGTCAGATAAATGTTGGAAATGTAGACTTCCGGTTTTGCGCCCACAGCACATGGCCGCGCGAGAGCGGACCTCTGCTCCCCACAGCTAGTTTCTTTCTGCTTGGGGGACCCTACATGGGTCCGAAGTTGCCCCAGAGAGATGACCGTGAAGGAAGGGGCGCCCCGTTGATCATGAAGCAACAGCAATCGCTTCGTTTGATCTGGGGAAAGCCCTCCGAACCTGACAGGAGAAAGGCTAGCATGAGATCAGCGTCTAGCCCAAGCTGCTTGCAGCCAAAGTCCCAGAGCACAAACCTAAACATCGGTGAACAGCGTGCTTGGAATTGGTGAGAGTACTGATCTTCTCCCTTCTATCTACTATCTAAATCCTTGAAAAGATCCCCAAAGCAAGAAAACCTCCAGGAGCGAAGGAAGGGGACTATATCCCCATTCCCTTACAGATGGAAGCGGCGAATTAATATTAAAGGAGGGAAGAAATATATTAAAATTTGATTTGAAATACTTCAGTCTGGCCAAATTATGAACTAAAAAACAAGATTATACGCTACATTTTTTTGATGGAATTATAAAAAGATATAACAAAAATAACTTTTTGATTGAAAGAAAAACTGAAAAAAGAAATAACTGCTGACATCTAGTGGAGACTCAGAGAATAGAACACTAACAATAAGGACTCAGAAATTGGCAGAGTGCCTAGAAACAAAGAAAAAGTTGTTCCTTTGAATTGCAAATAACCTTGAAGACAGCTGGGAACAAAGGAAGAGCCAGCTATAAGATTAAAAAGTGTTTGAAAGAAAAAAGAAAAAAAAACACCTGGACTGTTGCTTAAATCTAAGAACTGTTTATGGAAAAGAAAAATCTTGGGTTTTTTTGGCTAATCTTTTAGAGGAGAATCTGTAGGAAGGATTTAAAGTGGCTTAACATAATGAACTGTAATTTTGACTGACTAATAAATTGACTTTTGAATTAAAACATTGATGAAAGATTATTTGAAGGGGGGAGACAACACGGATATAATATACGTATCAAAAAATGACAGGATGCGACTTCCAGTTCCGGTCGCAGCGCCAGCGGTCGTGCAAAGAGTATGTTCTCTTTGCCGGCCGGTTTCCCACCGGTAGACCCTGGACAGGGTCGAAAGTCACCCTGGAGAGGCGACCACCGTGGAGGAGGACACTCGTTGATCGCGGAGGGCCGACGGGGAAAAGATCGGCCAGTAACATGGCCGATCACTTAGCTGCTCCAGCCGAAAGTCACAGCAACATCTAAGCAAAAAGAACCACCGTGGAAGATCCGGGTGAGACCTTTCCTTCCCTCTTGATAACCTATCTACCTCCCTGTGAAAAGCTTTTAGAAACTATTTCCCTACCTTGAGAAAGCAGCGTTCGGATACTCAGGAAAATGGGCTTTGAAAAAATAATTAATTTTTATTGTCTATTTGAGCAGTTGGAATTCGGGGATCCTGAAAAAAAAAATCCTCACTGTGACTCTCTCTCTCTGCTTGCTTGTTTTTAGCTTAAGTGGAAACCCTTAGGGAGGGGGTGGAGTGTTTTTCTTCCTCCCCCCCTTCTGAACATTATTGTCTACTTTAAAAAAAATCCTTCGGTTCTCTGGGCGGATTCATGTGGATTGTATGGTTACAATGTATCTTTGAACTTGGCGTGAAGCCCAGACATTCCTATTGTAACAAAGTAACCATTTTCAGCTGAACTTTCACTCCCTGAACTTGGCGTGATGCCTAGACATTTGTATCTCTTTCGTATCTCTTTTGTATCAATTTTCTACTTGTAGTTCGTTTGACTTTATAATACAAAATATACTTCCCAGAAAAATGGATTTTCTCTCGCTTTAGGATTACAATATAAGAATTGACTTTTAAGGCATCCTTTTCTATTATTACTTTCGATTATAAATTAGATATTCACAATACTGACTGGGACTATTGCTGTCTTTATCTTTGTGCTGGGCTTGATTACTTGTTTTTTCCTATTTCTGTTTGGATCTTATATTTTATAATATTGCAATCTATCTTCTAAGCAGAACTTTCACTAAAAAAAACAAAGAATGGAATCCCACCCACAGCTTAACTATGGACTTATACTAGAAAATTTTTTGGAAATGAAAGAGGAACTAAAAGAACATTTTAGAATGCTCAGGAAAGAGGATGATCCAGAGTTAAAAATTGAATCTCAAATTTTGACTGATCATGACACACAACCAGATTTACAACTTAACGAGATGGAGGAAATATATTTACAATCTATTGAAGAGGAAGATGCTACACCTTATATGCAAATGATGGAGATTTCTGATGACCAAAGGCAGAATTCAACTAAAACATCTATAATCTTAAAAGCAACAGGAATGGATTTTCAAATATGAGACATTAAAAATGCTGACAATATGAACAAACAACGAATAATCACCATACTGATTAAGACTGATTACATAGTGCAGACAACACTGGAAAAAAGAGAAGAAGACTACAATCGGACTCAATTGTGAAAAAATGTGTATAGCCAAACACTAAGATGGGAGGAGCTAGAGGCCCTATTGTGGAAACCTGCTTGGCACAAAAAGAAAGCTAGAATTAGGTTTAAAAATGAGAGTTAAAACTTTATCTGACGGGTAAAAATGGCTTTTAGAGACTTTGATTGAACTAATATTTTTGAGATTTCTAAGATCTAAGATTTTGGTCTGAGTCAATATTGATGTAAATTATTGATTTGATTATGGTCTGGAATGGCAATATGGAAAATTGGAAAATTTAAAATTAAAGGAGTTGGATTCAGATTGGTGAAATATTACTGATATTTTTACTTACAATGATTGAATGTTAACTAGAAATGCATTAAGTGGACTAAATTAAAACAATTGAGGAACTTTTAGAGATTTGGATTGATTTATAAAAATATTTGATAGAGTACAGGAAATAGAATATAGTTGAGAAATATTAATATATATATATATGTGTGTGTAGGTCTTTGGTAATTCGGGTTTTCTCCCGCGTAAAATTGGAAGTATCTTGGCGACGTTTCGACGAAGTCTCATTCGTCATCTTCAGGCTGGTGTCTCTTCGGCCTCGTGCTTCTAGGAGCAATGTGTGATCGCAGCTGTTTCTTCCGTTTAACTGCCAGTGGGGGTATGAACTGATTGGGTGGGAGCTTGGCTGTGTTCTGATTGGGTGGAGGTGTGCTCTGATTGGTTAGGGGCTTGGCTGTGCTCTGATTGGATGGGGGGTTGGCTGTGTTCTGATTGGATGGGGGTGTGTTCTGTTTGGGTGGGGGCTTTGTTGTGCTCGGATTAGTCTGAGTTGCAGCGGGATTTGAGATGGAGAGCTGCATTGCTGTTGTTTGGCTTCGCGTTCGTGGTCGTGCCATATCATCAAGGTGGGTGTCAGTTTGCTTCATGTATGGATTGGAGGGGTTTGAAATGGCTAATGATGCAGCTGTGGTCTGGTTTCTGGTTTGTGGTCGTGCCTCATCATCGGTGTGGGTTTGGGTTTGCTTTTTGTGTGGATGTGTGGTGGTGACATCCTGTGTGGTTTTCGTGAGTGTGGGTCTAGTGTCATTCTTTGTGTTAGGGACTCGTTTGTCAATAAGGGTGGGTTTCCAAATGGCTGGTAGGCGGGAGGTATCATCTCGTTTATTCATGCTGTGTGGGCGTTTTTCTATCTCGATGGCTTCTCTGATTATTCTGTTGTTAAAGTGTTCAGTTTTGGCGATAGTTCTGGTATTTTTAAAGTCAATTTTATGTCCTGTGGCTTTAAGGTGTTGGACCAGGGAAGAAGTTGGTTCCTCTTTTCTGACTGAGTTCTTGTGTTCTTCAATGCGTGCACTTATTCTTCTGTTGGTTTGTCCGATGTATGTGGTGGGGCAGGCGGTGCATGGGATTTCATATACTCCTTGATTTTCTAACTCAATTTTGTCTTTGGGGTTTCTTAGGATGGTGGATATTTTTCGGTTTGTGCAGAATGCTGTCTTGATGTTGTGTTTGTGGAGGATCTTGCTGATTCTGTCTATGGTGCCTTTTATGTATGGGAGGAGCACAGCCAAGACACTTCCAATTTTACGCGGGAGAAAACCCGAATTACATATATATATATATATATATATATAATAGTTATACTATATGTCTATTGTTTTATTATTTTAGGCTAAAATGTAAAATGGTTTTAAATTATTTAAAGTCATGTTCATTTATAAAATAGGTATGTGACATAGAATAGAATAAGAGATAGAATTTAATTGAGAAGTATAAATTGAATAATTGGAATAATATGTATATGTTAGAAACAATTTATATTATATGGATACCCGAATTGTACACTATATGTTTATGTAAGGCCAAATTGGAATATGTTAATTGTAAGTTAGTTAAGCCTGAAAACGGGTGGAAATATTATTGATAGTTTTTGTTTTTTGTTTTTTTTTCTTGATTGATAAAATAGAGAGAGAACCTTTAAAGAAGTAATTTAAATTGTTCATGTATGATTATATTTTTTACTTTGTTCCATGGAGTGCCCTATCTCCACGATGAGTCTTAAGCACTTGGTTGTAAAACAAAAAAATTCAATAAAACTTGTTATAAAAAATAAATAAATGACAGGATGCCACATTCAATATTTTCTCCTGAAGGACGTAGCCTGGAAAATCAAGGGCCTCCAGAAGCAATACTTCAAGGCAAGATAAATACTTTCCAGGAGGAAATATATGTAATGTTAGGACAAATACAAATGACAATAGACTCAAACCATGAGGAAATCCAAAACAACTTTGATGATTTAAATAAGCATATTTCCAATCTAAATTTACAAATAAAAAACACCCAGGAAATAACAACAAAGGCACAAATAAATCAGACAGCAGACTACAAATTAGAAGAGTATGATCAAATTGATGAAACAACAAAGGAAAAGAATTACAATTTGACACAAACAGGAAAAAATCTTCAAGGTTCTGATACAACAAGAAAAATGGAATTATCAGGAGAACCATCAATGTTTGGGAGACAGAAAGTATTTATCTTACTTACTTCATCTTTTGTATTCCCAACATTTGTAAAAATACAGGAACTGCTGAGTAAGCGGATTACATCAACTTGGAAAATTACTCGGCAAAAGAAGAAGACCAGAGACAGTATAAGAGATTTGACTCGCCCTACCAGATGCACTATTACGTGAATAAACATTTGTTTGAATATGGCTAAAAGAACAGAGAATTTTAAACACAAAGGGGCCTTATAACAAGACGGATAAGAGATTTAAGTAATATAGTATGTTTTATAATATATGAAATGTTAAAATAGTACGTTGATGTAACTTTTATTAATATATTGAAATATAAACTGATTAAAAAGGATGTTATATCTAGATATTATAAGATAGATAAAAAGTATAGTATTTTGATAATGCATGATATAAAATATTGGGAGGATGTACTTAAATGGGAAAATTTGGACAGTTAGATGACTAATATGAAGAAATTATGACTGATAAGAAGGATTGAATATAAGGGAATTTAAGCGAACAAAAATTATAAAAATAGGATGTATGCTGAACTAATGAGATGATGGTTATGAGAATAATATAAGCTGAAAAAAATGTTATATATAGAGATTATTATTATTTGTATAAATATAAAAAATGCCTATATCTAATCATTTATATATTTATATATATATAATAAAATATCTATAAAAAATATGTTGGAAATGTAATTATAAACCAGGTACTTATTATCATGTGTGGTGAACATGTGTAAAAGCAAAGAGATATTGGACAAAAATACATACTTGGCTAGAAAAGATGTTGGGAAAACATGTAGATTTTAAACCTGAACTTTTTCTATTGGGTATATTACCAGAAAAGCTTGATAAACAAAGTGTATATCTGATTTTGCATGTGATAACAGCGGTAAGAATTATATTCGCACAATATTGGAAAAATGAAGAAATACCATCAGAGGAAGAAATAATAATAAAAAATACTAGACTATGCGGAAATGAACAGACTTACTCTGAGGTTGAAAGAAAAAGAAACAGAATATTTTCAAACTTGGGACTTATTTTATCAATGGTTGGAGAAACGTACTAGGGATTAGGAATTTAATTTGTATTAGTAAATGATAAACTCAGGCAACATGTTTGTTGAATAAGCACGGTTGAATTGTATTAAAAAATCAATAAAAACTTATAAAAAAATAGACTTTAGGAAAATGAATAATAAAACAAAAGTAGGTTTCACTGTCAAACATTCTTGGATATTTGCCTGCCAAAAAGAATGAGTAATTGGTCATTTCCATCAAAGAAAGTAATATGCATCAATTTGTTTACAATCTCAGCTTCCCTGTCCTATACTCATGTCTTTGATTTTTCAAATGTTTTTCAATTGCTTCTGGCTCTTTGTGGTCCAAGAGTCATCATTTCTGTAAGTCCACACACATTTTGCTATGTTTTGTATTAAAATCTAAGGATAGACTTTTATTTATTTTTCACATTTTTGAACTGCTCATTTTCCTCAACCTTGTTGAATGATTTTTGGAAATCAATGTATATTATGTTCACCACATTACCATGGTCAACTAAAGTGGTCACTCTATCAAACAAAGTAGGGAAAGCATGCAGAGCATGTTTCTAAAACCCTTTCTAACCCCTTAAGAATAGTTCTGCTCTAGGTCATATACTGAGAAGGAACAAGGCTGTCTTAGAACAAAAGAGCCATCAACATTTGGAATTACTGCTGAATTCTCTCTCCCACAGGGATACATTAGGGAAATGGTTTTTTTTTAATCTCTGCAGATCCTGGGCAGCTATAACCCATTTTCAAATTTGTCTTTTTTGCCATCTTATTCAACCATACTATATTTGGTTCACCTCTGTTCAGTTTTTAAGTTATTGTGCTTATAGATCAGCAGATAGTCTTTATATATTTTCTCCAACTTTCCCTTAGATTGGAAAAAATAAAAAGACCACAATAGTTTAGCATAATTTATTCTTGATAGAACCTTGCTGGGTCTGCCAAGTAGAATAATCTTTAAATGCTCAAAATCGACAATACAGTAATCATATTCAAAGTTTTGCCCTGTATTGACATCAGACTGGCCTAACTGTAATTACTCAGGCCTTTTGATTATTTTCAAGATACAACAACCTCCATAGGGATTCCTCCTCCATTTCCTATGTATGTCCCTTTTAATTCTTAGCTCAGTTGAAAGCCCCTTACAGTTTCTTAAAATCTCTTGTCCCTATTTTTAATCACCAGAATTGCATGCAAGTCTGCTTCCATCACCTTACTTTTGAGGAATTTCCAATCTTCCTATGCTGTTTGACCCCAGAATTTTTGCTCATGGGATCTTATCTAGTATTTCTGTAAGCTTGCTGAATTTTTTTCTGAAGTCTAATGTACATGTATAATATGATGTTTCAATTTCTGTATCTGAATTAGCTTGAAACTCAAGATGACATGGTCACTTCCTCACAGAGTTATCACTGTTTTTAACTCTTCAGCCCTCTTCTCTCAGATCTAAGTATCAGATCTAAGAGGGCCAATCCTCCTTCAGTCTTCTGGAAAATGAAATAACCAACAAGACCAATGAGAGAAACTTTGAGACTGCAATCTTGGCCAAGTTGGCTTTTCAATAGAGTTAAGGTAATTGAAATCTCTCACTATTTCTAGGTCTGTCCTCCCTGAAGGATCAATAATCTGGTCTGGGATGATTTTTATTCCAATCTTCAGCCTAGTTCAGCAGCTTGTATCATACCTGACAACCATATCTTTCTTGTTTCCTATTCCTTCTATTCTTACCCATCTCTTCTTCACAGAACCTTGTGCTCAAATACCTGGATCTCAATACATGTGTATATTTTTTTGTACAGAAATCCTTTAGTTTATATAAAATAAATTGCTTTCCAAAAATGCAAAAAAATATTTTATTAATGTTGACTGTGGAGGTTCATTTAAAATATATATATATATATATAATTACCTTTAGAACAGAAATATTTAATGTGTCTTTGTTCTTTTCAAGTTCTACAATCATGACAGATTCTCGTTTTCCACTTGTAAATGCTGGAGGTAATATATAACCTTTGTAAAAAATAACATACACGATGAATTCCAATGAAAGCACTCAAAACAACGTAACTCTTAAAATAGCGAAAAGGTGGTTACAAATGAATTATTCTTCTGCTACTCTCAAGTGTATTTACTATTCTCATGTATAATGTAGGATTCAACACATGCACAAGGATGCAAGGGAGTGTGTTGGTAAGGGTGTGCAAGAGATGGGATGCAGGTCAGCAGGGTGTACAAGGGTGAGAGGGGCTACATGACAGGCATGGTGAGGGTGAGATATATGAAGGTGCAAGGGGGTCACAAGGGAGGGAGTACAGGAGGTAAGCAAGCATGCGTGAGGATGTGCAAGGATACAAAAGAGAAACAGCAAGGATCAGGGAGAATGGTTGGCATAGCATGAATGCAGGGAGGCTGAGGAGGGGTGTGGGTGGGGGAGATTTACCCAGCAACTTGCAACCTATCCTGCTGGCTTCCTTATTTATTTTCTGGGGAAGCTGTCAGGGAAGGTTGCAAATTGTGATTGTATGATTGTGGGGAACTGCAATTGATTGTAAGGGCAAACCAGTTGCCAAATGCTATCATGTGACTGTAGGGATGAAGAGCAGGCCAGAACTCCAAGGACCAGTTGCAACCCTATTTATTTACCTCTGTTGTAAATTCAAACAGTTGCTGAGTGAAGGGTTGCAGGTTGAGATTACCTGTTTATAATAATAATTGCCACAGAGTATTCCCTACTTCATGTATGAATCAAAACAGCTGATTGGGAGATGTGACTGAAGTCTCCAGAAATAATTTAGATTAGAAAACAAAAATAAGACTTGCTGCACAAGTTATCATTAAAGAAGATACATAAAGAAAGGGCAGCATTTTTTTTGCTTCCTATCTTAAGCTGGAATAGTATGCATTCTACAGTGGAATAGAAATTGAATAATAATTCAAGTTTAATTATAACATTCAAAATATTTGTATCTTAAGATCAGAAACAGCAACTGAGCTTTCTTGATTTTTCTTGAAGACATTTCCCTTCTCATCCAAAAAACTTCTTCAGTTCTAATTAACTGGTGGGAATGGAAAGGATTTATACTCTTTGTAATTAGAATATAAATTGAACAGCTCTCTCTCAATAGAGGGGGAGGGATACAACATCATCTATCTCCAGTCTACAACACAGTCCTTTCAACAGTTCCAAGAAGGCTTCAGTCCCATTTGCCCCACTCAGGTGACCTTAAGGACACAGATAAACCTCCAAGTGGCTTCAATGACTCTCTAAAAGAATGCAAATGACCAGCTGTCTGCAAGAAATATAAATCCTTCCATTCACCACCATCCAGTCAGAGCTAAAGAAGCTTCTTGGATGAGAAGCAAAACATCTTTAAAGAAAAACAAGGAAGTCCAGTTACCACTTGAAAAAGCATCTTTGGGACAGTTAGCCAGTCATTAACACTCTGAGGATCATTGAAACCACCTAGGGTTAATGTTTCCTCAGAATTTCCTGAATCAGAATGCAAATTAGTTTTAACATAGATAGCCTCCTTGACTTCTCTTTCAAACCAGTGGTCCTTCCTATCCAGAATACGACCTTGGAGTGGCCTTTTTCTTTCAAATGCAGAAAAAATGCTTAATTCTGTCCTAATGCATTGGTTCTCCTGTGTTGTGCCATGCATTTGTGTAGTGGTTGTTTTATTTCCCCAAAATTGAACAGCCCCTCTCTCAATAGAGGGGTAGGCATCGGTCACTACTTAGCTCCTCTTTACAATGCAGGCCTTTCAGCAGTCCCAAGACTCATCTGCACTCTGATTCAGGTGACCGAGGACACAGATTAACCCCCAAGAGGTTTCAAGGACCCTCAAATGTTAACGATTGGCTGATTGCAAAGAGTATAAATCCTTTTCATTCCCCACCAATTAGTTAGAACTGAAAAAGCTTCTTAGATGAAAAGTGAAACATCTTCAAAAAAATAATCAAGACGGTCCAGTTGGTGTTTTTTAAAAAAGCACCTTTGGGACATGTTAAGCAAGCACAACCATTTTCAAAATATTTTAAGCTTCATATACCATACAATTAAAATAAAACTTTTAGTTTGTCTTATCAATACCTTTTATGAATGCATCAGTATTTCTTCCTGACTTTCTTAATATTTCAGAATCAGTAGAATATGCTGTCTTCATTACTTTTTCAGGAACACAATATAATGTTGCAGATACACTAATAATAAAATGCATTTTAGCTAACATAAAATTATCCATGATTTTTGGTTCACATGCTACAGTCCATGCTGGATGTATAGGCCTGTTAAATACTTCTTCTAATACCTTGTAAATTAAAAGAAAACATATTTTAAGACAAATAATTTTCTTTCAAAAAATATGCAAATAATATTTATTTTTAAGTAAAAGAAAATACCTTTCTTTGAGGCCAAATTAAAATCTAGCAAAGACATATGGAATGAAACATTTCATGCAATTTCCATCTTCCTTACATATCTACTTCCTCCATTTAAAATATGACCTTATATGAACTCAACCAAACTCATTTAGGCTGAAGAATCACAAATGTAACCATTGCTATCAGTATTAACTTAAAATAATGTTAAGAGCAAGAATTACAAGAAATCTTATGGGCATCAACCCTTTTTAGTGAAGGAATTCACTAAGCGTATCTGCTAGGTGGCCTTGCAGCCTATTTGAAAACCTCTAACAATGAGGTTTCATTGCTTAAAAGCTTTTGTCGTCAAGAAATTCTGTCTAAATATTGCTTCTTTTCAAATTTCAATATATTGACCTTTGTCCTACTTTCAGTTTCAACAAAGAACAGTCCATCTCCTTTTTAAAAAGATATTTGTGGCAATTATTAAATCTTCTGTTATGCAAGCTAATGTGCCCAACTCAAACATGTCTGTTAAACCTTTGCTCCATGAGCTGCATTTGTTGCCAGTTTACTTCTGAGTCCAATTTAAGATGCTGTTTTTAACTTTTAAAGCCCTTCACGGCAAGGGGCCAGGTTGAGAAACTGTCTCTGCCTAAATACATCTACGTGTTCCATCAGGTCCGGCAGAAGAGATATGTTGCAGGTGTCATCTGCAAAGGAGCTACATCTGGTGAGACCTGGGAGTCTTTTCTGGCATGGCGTCTGCCCAAAATGAGATTGGCACCACCCTTGTCACCCTTCCAAAACTGTCTCAAAATATGATTATGTCAACAGGCTTGGGAATTTCAAGGTAATGATGGACTAGTGAGGTTGCTGCATTGTCTAAAGCAGGGGTGTCAAACTGCCGGCCCACAGGCCGGACGCCTCACCAGGAAACCACGCCCACCCCATTGCCGGAAATGGAGAAAAAGCTCCGATACGTCACGCGACATCACGTGACATTACGAGTTTGACATATCTGGTCTAAAGCAACAAATCCTCTCAACTACTCTGTTAATAGTAAATACCAATGGTTTTTTAAATCGTAGAATGTTTTTAATATTGCTTACTTTATGGCTTATGAGATGGGTGGCAATATAAATATGATGAGTGAGTGAGTGAGACAGAGTAAACAAGGGAATTAACGAATTAATGATTTTGAAAGCTCTTTTCCAGCCTGTTCCAACTTCTTCGTATCATTTTTAAAATGTGGTGCCTAGATTGGCCAGAATACTCCTAGATCTTTCTAACACTCATTTCCACTAAGCTATCCTATCCTATAGGTATGTGCTTGCTTTCTCTTATCCAGATGCAAGATCTAACACAGCTGAACATTTTCCTGTTGGATTTGTCCCAAACTTCAAGTCTGATAAGGTTATTTTGAATTATAACTTTTGTCTCTACAGTATTACCCCATTTTTCTAACTGATGCAATCTGCAATTTGACCATATTCTAGGTAATTTATAAAAATTGTAATAGCCCTAGGCACATGTAGCCCTGTGGGAGTCCAATTTATACTTCCCACTTGGATTATCCAAAGGATTTATGAATACATTTTATGTATGGTTGTTCAAATAGTTCCAAATCACTATTTAACAATTTTACATATACCTATCAACAATAAATACCATTTATGGTGTATTAAATTTTTAGATATTTTAATTGTATACAGGCAGTTGTTAAAAAGAAGTTAAAATTTCAAACTGAAATTATATTGAACTTATTTAACTGCAACAAATGTATTTGTTTAGATGTCATTTTTGTGAAGTGTCCCAAGTTAGAAATTGCGTTTTAGCACAAAACAGTAACGTAAGATACCTCTTGTGAAATAGCAGATTATTTATGTAAAATAATGCATGGATTATCTCAAATACAGATGCACTAATGCAAAGTTTCTTATTTTACATTTTACTTAAGAGTGATTTTGAGTTACAAGTTGCTGATAGCATGTAAAGAAACACATATGACCAACACAAAATGTCAGGATTAGTGTGAGTTCGCTGCAGAAACACTGAGTCTATCTGGATAAGACAAGGACAATGTCATTTTCAAAATTAAGCTCTACCTTACTGGTGTCAATCTGCAGCATTACAGAAAATATCGTTTCTGTTTTGAGGAAGTTCTTCAGTTGTGAGAAGAACTAGGTTCTATGGGGGAAGAAGTAGATTTAGATGTTTAGATGTAAGTTACAACTGACCTTATATTTTGAGGAAATCCCAAAATGGTTAGTATTTATGTCACATTCTTAGACTACTAAGGGTATAATCTCCTCTTAGAACACGTAAATTAAGATTATGTCAGCTATTCAAAATAGTTCAGACAAGAAATCAAAACTGTGAATAAGGTTACAGTAACAAAAACCTGCAAGTCTGAAAGCACTTCTCCTTTCCTCTTCCTTTACTTTCCAAAGAACTAGGAAGGGTGCTTCTAAGACTCTTTTCACCTCCCATTCCTTTTGTGGGCTGAGATATATCTGTCTGACCATTGTCTTGGCTTCTCCTTTTCCTATTTCTCACAGTCCATGAAGCTATAACATTTTCTTACCTGTAGATTTCCACTTGTCAAGAGAGTTTGTGATGAATCAAAAGTTGAACAGGTCTAAATTTAGTAAAGAATAATCTATAATTACTATATAATTATATACTGTAAAAAACACTGGAAAACAAAGTAATAACGTTAACAAAATATAGCTTTAACTTCAGTTCAATTCATTAAATAAATGTACCTATTTTGTTTCTTTTTGCTATGCGGGAGCTTTAAATTTTCAAATGATTATTTTTATGGTAGATAATAGGTTGCTTATGATCTCAAAAAGAGAAGAAAACAATATGAAAAAATAAAAAAAAATAAGCCAAGTGCTATAAACCCTTCAGAGGCAAAGTATCTCAGCAAATAAATGCAAGGGAGTCTATTTTCTGGATTTTAAGCTAAGAAAATAAAATAAATATCTTTACCCAAATTTTTGTAGTACGTCTGTATATGGAAGGCAATTTCCAAGGAATTTTCTCTCCACGATTAATGATACAGAGTTCATGAAAGGCATCAGAGAAAAATCCCAAATCTGTAAGTACTTTTACCTAAGAATAAAAAGAATAACTAATTAACATTCATGTACTACAAATGTATTTCTGCAACACTGGATGCTATTTCTTAAACTATAGAAGGTTCCCTGAGCCTAGAGAGCCAACATAATTAATTTTCTTAGTTGTGGAATTGGTCTTAAAATAATTATTGGTAGTTCAGTTTCTTCTAATAGATAATTACCAAAACAAATCATGATGGAATAGAGTAAGTTTTATCAAGTATTTTAACGAGCTGTGGTGGCACAGTGGTTAGAATGCAGTATTGCAAGCTAACTGTGCCCACAGCCAGGAGTTTGATCCTGACCAGCTCAAGGTTGACTCAGCCTTCCATCCTTCCAAGGTCAGTAAAATGAGGACCCAGATTGCTGGAGACAATATGCTGACATTTGTAAACCATTCAGAGAGTGCTGTAAAGCACTGTGGAATGGTATATAAATCTAAGTGCTAGTGCTAGTGCTAGTGCTAGTGCTAGTGCTAGTGCTAGTGCTAGTGCTAGTGCTAGTGCTAGTGCTAGTGATATCACACTATATTATTATTCCCAAGTTATTAAAGAAATATGAAAAGCTACCCCTCTATTACAAATATTTACATGTTCAGTTATGCATAATGCAAAGGCATAAAACTGTTTGCTGGAGAACAGCACCACATTAGAAATAAATCCCTGCAATCCCCTACAATTTAAAATGTAATGATTATTCAGATTTTATATGGATGGGCTCCACTCTGAAAACAAGGTGTAAATTTTAGCTCTGCCTTGTAGCTCTGACAATATCCTACAACTTCATTACTATACATTTTGTTCAAAACTCAGGTAGTTTATGTATTATAAAATAGGAGTATGCACATAAAAGAAAAAAATATTGCCACAGCCAGGTAGCAGCTTATCAACAATAGAAACATATTCTTTTTTTCTGGTTTACTTCTATAAATAGCTGCTGTAGCCCAGGAAATATTCAGCACAGTTTATGAACAGCAACAATAGTAAAGAATACATTTTTCTGGCTATCAACTTCCAGTCTTTTTTCTTACTAATGCATGAATGCAGTGTACAATTTTGTATTGGTTATCTGCCAGCAACACTCCACAAAAAAGCTAAAATATTAGAGTCTGAAAACTCATGCAGGTGGTGCACACTAAAGTTCAACAAATAAACAAAAACAACATAATCTTTCCATTTAGTCTGCACAAAATGTTCAAAATCAAAAATATCCAGATGAAATAGAATAACAGAATTGGAAGGGACCTTGGAGATCAAGCAGGAAACCTTATACTATTTCAGATAAATGGTTGTCCAATCTCTTCTTAAAAACTTCCAGTGTTAGAGCACCCACAACTTCTGGAGAGAAACCATTCCACTGATTAATAGTTCTAACTATCAGAAAATTCCTTCTTAGTTACAGATTGGTTCTCTCCTTGATTAGTTTCCATCAACTGCTTCTTGTTTCGCTTCCAGATGCTTTCTCTTCTTTGGGGCAGCCCCTTAGATATTCAAACAGTGCTATCATGTCCTTCTTTTCCTAGTCCTAGTCTCCTTCTTTTCATTAAACTAAACATACCCAATTCCAGTAACTATTTTTCATATGTTTTACCTCCAGTCCTCTAATCATCTTTGTTGCTTTTTTCTACATTCTTTCTAAAGTCTTGACATATTTTTTATATTGTGGCAACCAAAACTGGATGCAATATTCCAAGTGTGGTCTTATCAAGGCATTAAAAAGTGATACTAAAAATATGTATCCTGATAAATTAAGTATAAAAAGTCAGCAATGGAACAATGGTTCACAATTCCATACTCCATGAATTACCAAGACTCTACAACTGAATACTTCACATCAGTAGAAATCATAATTTTATATCTACAGTCATGTGAAAAAGAAAGTACATCTCTTTGAGTTCTATCATTTTACATATCAGGACGTAGTAAAAATCATCTGGTCCTTAACAGTTCTTAAAAGTAGATAAATACAATCTCAGATGAACAAGAACACATGACATATTATAACCATATCATCATTTATTTTACAAAAAGAAGGCCAAAATGGAGAAGCCATGTGAGAAAAACAAAGTACACCCTTACTGCTTCCATAGTATGAAGAGGCTAAGTAGCAGCCAGATACTGCTAATCGTGCCCTTGATCAATTGATCATTAGCAAGTGTGACTACTGGTGTCTCTATGAAAACTGAAGTTTTAGGAGTTTGCTGGTTGCCAGAATTGAGGTGTGTATTAACACAATGGCAAAGACAAAAGACATCAGCAATGACCTTAGAGAAGCAATTGTTGCTGCTTATCAAACTGGGAAGGATTATAAGACCATTTCCAAAGAATATAAAGTCCATCATTCTATAGTGAAGAAGATTATTCACAACTGGAAAACATTCAAGACAGCTGCCAATTTTTCCAGGAGTGGACATCCCAGCAAATTCACTCCAAGATCAGACCATGCTCAGTGAAAATGCAAAATATCCAAAGTTACATCTCAGACTCTACAGGCCTCAGTTAGCATGACAGTACAATTAGAAAAAGACTGAACAAGTATGGTTTGTTTGGAAGGGTTGCTAGAAGAAAGCCTCTTCTATCTAAAAAGCATATGGCAGCACAGCTTAGGTTTGCAAAGTTGCATCTGAACAAATCACTAGATTTCTGGAACAGTCCTTTAGACAGACGAAACCGAAGTGGAGATGTTTGCTCATAATGCAGTTTGGTTTGGCAAAAACCAAACACAGCATATCAGCACAAAAAATCTTATACCAACTGTCCAGCACAGTGGTGGACAGGTGATGATGTGGGCTTGTTTTGCAGGCCCAAGACTTGGGCACCTTGCAATCATTGAGTAGACGATGAACTCCTCTGTATACCAAACTATTTTAAAGTCAGATGTGAGGCCATTTGTCCAATAGCTAAAGCTTGCTTGACATTGGATCATGCAACAGGACAATGACCCTAAGCACACCAGCAAATTTACAACAAAATGGCTGAAAAGAGAAAGAATTAAGGTGTTGCAATGGCCAGTCAAAGTCCAAACCTCAACCCTATTGAAATGCTGTGGCAGGATCTCAAGAGAGCTGTGCATAAACAAATGCCCACAAACCTCAATGAACTGAAATAATATTGTAAAGAAGAATGGGCTAAAATTCCTCCACAATGTGAGAGACTAATAAATCATACAGAAAAAGGTTACTTCAAGTTATTGCTGCTAAAGCAAATAAGCAAAAGCAACAAGCTACTGAATCATAGGGTGTACTAATTTTTTCACAATTTTGTAAAATAAATGATGACATGGTATATAATATGTCATGTGTTGTTCATCTGATATTGTATTTATCTACTTTTAAGAACTGTTAAGGACCAGATGATTTTTACTATGTCCTGATATGTAAAACGATAGAACTCAAAGAGAATGTACTTTCTTTTTCACATGATTGTATATTTATGTATACATGTATTTGTAAATACAGAAACAAGTCAAAGTTAAGTAATAGGATAAAGTAGGAGAATTTGAGTATCTGTTCCTGATATGTAGCAATGTAGTTCTCACAAGAAATCATCAGATCCAAAAGTTGAATGAAAGTCCTAAGAATTGTTTTCTTCATCACTCACTGAATACAAACGTTTGTGTTGGAACTCTTTAAAAAGGAAAAATAAAAATTAAACAGTATTTAGAAACAACAGATAACATGGGGATTGCTTGGCTCTGGCAACCTGTTTTCTAGTTTGACAACTGAATGACCTCACGAAATGGCAGAATAGCCAAGTTGCATTAAATTATTTTTAATAAAATAAAATTTTTGTTACATTTACCTTGAGAATTCTTCCTTCAATACATTTAATTTCATTCCGACAAATTTCTGACACAAAGTACTGATATAATGTGAACAATGGCAAAATCTGCAAAAAATAGGACAACTCTATAAATATTTATTTACATGTACATATAACTTTCTTTAACTTTTGTGGCATAGTTCAAACATTATGCAATCCAAAACATGAATAGAGGACCTATGCAGATTGTTCAGCAAGGCATTTTGCTAATGTGCAAACTCATCAGAATTTTCGAAGATGTAGAAAAGTCACTTCCATCAAAATAATATTTAATGCAATAATCCCAATACAGCAGCTTGGTAGTAAGAAAAAATGCTTTGTATGCAGCAGACCCCAAGTTTAATCTCTTGTAAGTCAAAGCTGGGGAAAAAAAGTCTGCCAAAAACCTAAAATGCCCCATTGGCATAAGGCAGCTTTGTGTTACTGAACATAACTTGAATAACATCTAGATTAATATGCTTAGAATTGTGAATTTAAACTTTATTTCAATTTTAGAAACCTAATTCAGTCAATTTTAAGTTAGCAATAGGAAGCAATATTTTCCATGAAGTTTCTTCACATTTCCTTCTCTTTCTCCTCCTCCTTCTTTTTTTAATTCCCCAATGTAGCCTACAGTTCTGGTCCTGCCCCAAAATTTAACAGGCCCAACCCTGCTTACCTTCCCAACCCAGACTGATCAATTTGCTGAAGCTATATACAAATAGGGGAATGGACAAAACAAATAGGTTCAAGAACATATTACAGAAAA
The DNA here is from genome assembly GCA_023970755.1 of Azemiops feae. Lineage (NCBI taxonomy): Eukaryota > Metazoa > Chordata > Lepidosauria > Squamata > Viperidae > Azemiops > Azemiops feae. Next base: position 4,433,106 of record JALGBA010000053.1, on the reverse strand, counting down.
CATATCCTTATATGACAAATTTTATAAAGTTTATGATTTATAAAGTATGTCTACGCATGCAACCTTGTTTGTAAATTTATTTAGCAATTGTGTCTGTTCTAAGCAAGCAACTATAGGATCAGTAATATAACTAAAAAGATGCATAACTGTATGAATTGACTGTATGGTCCATGTAGTTAAGAGTGAAAAAAATCATGTTAATCAATATTATAAATTATACCTCTAACAAGTATAAATAATTACTTTATCTTTTATAATACTTACTATTAGATTTTGCCTTCTGCAATGCAATTCATGCAGAATAAAACTGAGACTTGCAATAACTGTTGCAGTATCAGCTCGATAGTAATCCACAAATAAATCAACGCCAGGAATTAATACATCTGTTTCGTATTGTGCAAAGTCACAATCAGCTTTAGGATGTGGTAGTGAGGCTCTAAACAAAGACTGAAATGCAGAATAATAACAACATTCAAGCTTTAAATAGATATAAACACATTTAATCTATTTCTAATGTTTCAAACATTAGGTGAAACCAAATATAATACTGAGCCTACAATAAACAGAACCAAGGCACTTTATAAGATTGCCTTACTTTCCAATTATAAACTAAATATGAGATCAAAGAGGTTTTTAAATGCTAATCAGTTAATACAACTATTTAGTTTCAAATGCATATTAGATTTCTACTACAGCTGAAAGTGCATTTGTCCGAGCAAAGTTCCTCTCCTCTAAAATTACATTTCTCAAAGGTGTCATGCAGCTACTACAAAGACTATACCTTGCTTTCTGCACATGCAAGCACCGGTAACACTTCCTGCTATTTTCAGAAAAAGAAAATTGCTGTGCTTCTACATATAGTCAAACAGGATGGGCATTAAGCTGCTGTACAAATCTTGCAATTACTTCAGTGCTTCCAAAGGAGATGTTTTGCTCTTGCTACTGTAAAACATGTTTTTCAAATACTTTGCATACTTCTACTGCTGATAAAATTTCCGCTTCAGAGATTAGAGAAAGGCACAAATTGATTAGCTACATTTGAATTGATACCAGGTAGTAGGAAAAACATGATCAAGAAAATGGAAGAGGCAGGAATAGTGGAAGAAAATAAGCAGAGAATATTCGTATTACTCAGGGCTTTTTTTGTCATAGAATGCACGGAACAGCGTTCTAGCACCTTTTTTCAACAGAATTTGTGGAACTAAAAAAAGTTCAGTCAGACCTTCCAACTTCTTGCGGAAAAAAAAGATCTCACAAGGAGTTGGAAGGTTTGACCGAACTTTTTTTAGTCCCACAAACTCCGTTTCCCTGCAGCAGAAGAGAAACACGCCAGAGCTGGAAAGCAGGTTAGCAAAGAAATGCTTTCAGGAAGAGGGAGGAGCTGCACTGGGAGGAGAAGTGGCAGGAAACAGAGCTGCCATTTCCAGAAGGGAGAAGGGAGATGTGGGGCAATGCAGGGCAGCAAGCAAGTGCTGTTCTCTGCTCTGCATCCCTGCGCAGAGCTGCTGTGTTCTCCATTCTCCGTGAGACAGGCGACAAAGGACTGGCGGAGGGAGGCGGCGGGGGAGGCTTGTGCCGCCTGGTCATGGCACAAGCCACGGGAGAGTTGGCGGAGGACAAGGAGGAGGCGGCTACACCCGGGCAAGTGATCAGTGGGGCGAAGCTTAAAGAAAGCCCCTTCAGGCTTCCAGTTTGTGATCGCGGCTCTGGCGGACGTGCGGGGCGATCACTCCCTCCGCCATCCGGTTTTCTCCCGCCGGAGGACCCTGAAAAGGGTCGAAAGTTGCCCTGGAGGGGCGGCAAGCATGAAGAGGACCCCTGAGAGATTGCGGAAGGGCAGCAGCCCTCACGTTTTATCCGGGGCAGCTCTTCGAACCGACGGGGGAAAGATCGGCCACCAACATGGCCCATCACTAAGCTGCTACCAGCCAAGGCCAAAAGTACTAACAAGCACTTTGAAAGCACCGCGGAGGAATTGGGTGAGATCTTACCTTCTCTGTACCCTAAGTATTTTCCTGCAAAAGGCTTCTTGAAATTTCTTCCCCCTGCGAGGAAAGAGGGAAGGGAATGTTTTCCTCCCACCCTCTAAAATGGCGGCGTCTGACTACTTAGGGAAAATAAAGCTATGAAAAGAACAACTAAATAATTGGATTTGTATCTTCTTGATATTTGGGGAAACAAAAAGTTCCTACTCTCACGGGGACCTGCTATTTTATTTACTCGTAAAAAAGATGAAAAAGAACTTAAATTGGATAAAAACCTAGCCCGGGATTTGAAAAAGACCTTAAATGCTACCGGGGACATCTTGTGGCGAAGCTTGGTACAGCAAGTGAATATTTGACAAAGAGACTTGTTCACAGCCCAGATCTGTCCTTGGTATTATCTAAAAGAGATTAAAAGCTGAGAGAACAGCTGGGCAGTGAAATTGGCTTTTAAGAACTGTGGAGGTGAACACTTACTTACTCTGGTTTAATAAATAGCCTTCACTAAAGGATCATCTATAACCATGTTAGAAATGGAGGAGGGCCAGCAACAAATTTCGGCTAATTACAAACTTATACTTCAAAAAATTCTTGAAGCCACTAAGATAATTAAATCTAGACTGAAAGACAAAGGCGCCAGCTTAAATCAACAAAGCGAAACCTTGATTGCAACTAAAGAATTTACAATCCGACTTCCGGTTCCGGTTCGCGGCGCTGGCGGTCATTCGGAGAGTTTTCTCTCTTCGCCGGCTGGTTTCCCTCCACCGGTAGACCCTGGACAGGGTCGAAAGTCGCCCTGGAGGGGCGACTACCGCTGAGGAGGACTCTCGTCGACTGCAGAGGGAGCGGCAGCACCTTCCGCGGTCCGGGGCAGCTCCTTTGGGCCGACGGGGAAAAGATCGGCCATTAACATGGCCGATCATTTAGCTGCACCAGCCGAAGTCAAAATAACAACTAAACGTTAAAGAACCACTGTGGAAGATCCGGGTGAGACCTTTCCTTTCCTCTCTTTACCCTTACTATCTCCCTGTGAAAAGCCCTTGGAATTATTTCCCTATTTTAATAAAGCAGCGTTCGCTCACTTGGGAAAACGAGCTTTGGACAATAAATAATAAATTAATTTTTATTGACTATTTCTACTCTTGAATACTCTGGGGTCCTGAAAAAATCCCTACTACAGAATTTTATTATTTTATTTGCTTATAAAACTGGACAATACTGTTTTCTTTTATTTTTATTCCTTTTTTAACTGGAATAAAACCTTTCTGGAAAAAGATTTTATAGTTTACTGGGAACATCTTGTGGCAAAAAATGACATTGCAATTACACTTTCTCTTTGATTGTGAGGCTGGATTTGACCTTCAAATTACCATAAAAGAGAAAAGATAAAGAATTTGTAACAGCTGTGTGGAGGTGGATATGGGCTGATTGTTACTAATAGCCTCCACTAAAAAACTAAAAGATTACCTTACCACTGAAATGGAGGGGTTTTACCCACAGCTTGGCTATGGGCTTATACTGGAAAAAAAATCTTGGAACTTAAGGGGCAAAGGATCTTGAGAATGAACCTAAAGATGATACTTCAGAACCAAAAGTTGAACCTCAAATCTTGACTGATCAACTTATAGACCAAGGAATAACAGAGGAGGAACAGATCAACTCCAAAGAGGCCTGTATGCAACAACATACACAATTTAATGAGATGGAGGAATCTCATCCACAATCTACCTGTAAACTTATAGTGGAAAAATTTTACGAAGCTACCGAGCAAGTGAATGCTAAAATAAAAGCATTTACCCTAAAACTTCAAATTGACTTCCAGATTTCAACTGACTACTCCATAACTCAAATAACAATAGAAGAGGAACAAATTAACATAGAAGAGGACATCATACAATGCCACATACAACTCATTGAGAACTTTGATGATCAAAGAATGATTTCAATTAAAATATCTGCAATGCCAAAAGCAACAGGAACTGATTTGCAAATACGCGGCATTGAAAACTGTGACAACATGGATAACCAACGAGTAATTACCACATTGAACAAAATTGATTATACTACTCAGATAGTACTGGAAGAAAGAGAAGAGAAATATGACCAGACTGAATTGTTGATAAATATGTATAACCAAACACTGAGATATGATGATATAGAGGCTCTTTTATGGAAACCTGCCTGGCACAAAAAAAAAGCTAGAATTAGATTTAAAAATGAGATTTAAAATTTTACTTGATGGGTTAAAAAGGCTTTTAGAGATTTTGACTGAGTTAATACCACTGAGATGAAAATTATTGATTTGATTATAGTTTGGAATTGTAATATGGAAAAGGTTGTAAACAAGGAGTTATTAGAATAAGGAACAGAATGTAGATGTGACATGTAGTAAGAAGGTATCTTCTGGAATAATATGTTTGTTTTTAGGTATGATAATTACTTGAGATATGGATTGATTTATAAAATATATATTTGAAATAGAGTAAGAAGGTATTTTTTGGAGTAATATTTTTGTTTTAGGTGTGATAATTATTATGCAATGGAAGAACAAGAAAATGGATTGTGATAAAAGATGATACGGTATTTATAAATGAGTTACCAGAATAAGAAATAGAATATAGTTGGGAAGTGTAAAAATATTATGGTTGGAATAATATGTTCATTTTAGATATAATTATTATCCTATGAAATAAGGGAAATTAGGGACACCCGAAGTGTAAATTATGTGTTTATTTAAGGCTAAATTGGAACATGGTAATTGTAAGTTAGTAAAGCTTAAAAACAGTATTTGGACTGATATAGGTGAAATATTATTGATATTTTTTTGATTGATTGAACTCTATTTAGAAATGTATTAATTTGACTATGTTATATCAATTGAGGGAAATAGAGAGGGAATCCTAACCTGAACTATACATGTATGATTGTGTTTTTTGATGATTGATTACCCCATCTCCACGTTGTTTCCCAAGCACTCTGATGTAAAAACTAAAAAACCAATAAAACTTGTTTAAAAAAAAAAAAGAATTTACAATCCAAACAACAACAGAAGTGGAAGAAATTAATACCAAGACGGAGGACTTTAAAGATGAACAAGTACACCTTACTGAAAATTCAGACAATCGAATAACAACTATAAAACTGGACATGACTCTCTACACAAACCAGAAGAAACCTGAGGAAGAAGAAGACCAAATCGAACTCAAGACAATTATATTAGAGCAAATATGGGGAGATGGGCCACCAGGGCAACAACTTAATGATTATAAATGGGCCAGTTCCTTTAGAAAATTGACAACCGGATGGTCTCCTTTGATTCAAGCAACATGTGCAAGAATGAAGGGAGATCTATCCGAGTTGAAAGCATTGGTATGGAAACCCAGTTGGCATAAAAAGAAAGCTAGAGTTAGACTGAAAAAAGGGGGGTCTTTTGATCTACTACAGAGGATCTTAAATTGTTAACTATTGGGCTAAAGGGAGACTCTGAGATAGTGGGAAATTTGATTATTAGATTAAAATAGTTGGGAAATATTAAAAAAATAAGGGATTAATTTGTTTAAATATTGAGAATTTAGAATTATATAGGAAATGAAAAATAATTATTAGGAAATAGGCTTGAATTACTGTTTAGCTCAGAGACTATAGATAACAAAGGATACTCTACTGTTAAGGCGATGATGTATTAGGGCATGAAATAGAAAATGTCTATGAAATAAAATTAGAATATATTTAAATAAGTAATATGTGCATTTTAGATACTATAATCTTTATGTAGTGAGACAAAGGAAATTTGGGTTACCCGAAACTTAAATACCTTGGATATTAAAGGTTAAATTGGAGTATTGTAATTAAAAACTAAAAATTAGGTAAAACTTAAAAACAGGATATGAATATGTATAAGAAAAAAATGTATTGATAAATGTGATAATGAAGTTTTAACTGAGTTTGATATAATCAGAAACTTACTAGCTTAAATATGATATAGCAAATGTTAAGGGAAACAGAGAAGAAATATTTGATAATGTAACCTGAGACATGTACTAAAGATCTTGTTATTGAATTTTTGACTAACCCAATCACCATGTTGCTTTCTAAATATTTAGATGTAAAACTGGAAAACCAATAAAACTTATATGCAAAGAAAGCCCCTCCAGCGGCGCACAGCAGCAGCGGAGCCGTTCACCATCACTCCCCCCTGGCTCCGAAACGGCGGAGGGGGATCGGGCCTACCCCGCTCATCCCATCCACCTTAGCATGGCAGTCCGGCTCAGGAGGGGAGTGAAAGGTTGCCAATCAAGGAATGGCCTGGCCGGGGGGGGGCGAGTTCCAGCACCTTTGTTCTTACAGAAAAAGCACTGGTATTACTAATTTTAAAGTAAACTAGAACTGAATTGAACACATTTATTATCAAAACAAAGATAAGCATAATTATTGCCAAATAAGCCATGGTAGGCCTTTTGTTTGTTTTTTAAATCTTAACCATAGAAATAACTGGAAGAGAAATGTCAATTTAAGAATATAGGGAGAGAGAAAGGCTATTCCAAAAGACCCTAAAACTCTGAAGGTCAGAGTCATCTGATTAACTGCACTTGTCAGGGCACTCAGGAGAAGGCCTTTAAGGAAGATTAGAGTGCCCCAGTTGTAAACTACAGGACATTATTATGCCTTAAGATATACCAACTCTAAGTAAATCAGGATTTTAAAGATCAAAATCAACACCTTGAATTGGGCCCAGAAATAATCTAAGAATAGTAGTTGTCAACGCTGCTAACATTGGATGTTCTTGCTTTGACAACATATGGAGATGCAGCCTTTTTCTTTCTTATACTTTACTCTTAGAATTAGATGATACTGGGGAAGGGGGAGGAATGTGATGGAAGTTAGTTAGACATACAATATTGTAATAAGAGCTGATAAGGCATGGCGGGAGAAAGAACTGGGTGGAAAGCCAGCATTTCAAACTAATTGGAGAATGTGATTTATGACTGTTGGTTCTGGGAGGGAATTGTGCTTTGATCTATGTGCTGAAGGGAGGGGAAGTCAGATTCTGGCTTCGACTATGTACGTGCCGAAGCTATGCTGCTTGATTAAAGATTCTTTAAGGTAAACAATGCCTCAAAGTTCTTTGAAGAGTTTCATCTTTCGGAACCATGAAAGTAGTACTATATAACTTATCATCCAGTCTCAATTTATAACTTCATAATTGTATTTCAGGCTAACGAAAGTTTTCAAATCTTTTTTTAAAGTTCACCCACATCCAACACGTAGAAATGCAAAAATGAGATTATGTAACATATATTACCAGTGCCACAAAGACCTAAATCTCTTATAGAGGTCTTGCAATCTGTCCAATTTCAAATATAGGGAGCCCTCAACTTACGACCGTTCATTTAACAATGGTTAACAATGGTTCAAAGTAAAAATGGTTGTATAATCAGATCCGGTCAGGCGAGGATTCAATTTACAATCACACCAACAGAAATTCCAGTCCCAAATATGGTCGTAAGTCAAGGACTATTGTCCTACTTTGTTGACTTTTATCGCCATCTGTATTATTGTACAAGAATCTGCTCAGAACATATATAAATCCTGCCCATTCCACAATATCTTATGGAGTGGGCATTGGAACCCCAATAGACTACTTGCTGATCCATGGATTGAATCCTGCAATGGACTGAAATATATATACTGCACTATAATGCAAAGTACTGAGCAAGTATTCTGCATTATTTGTTTTGAAAGTACTAGTGTTTGTGGACTTAGGAAGTATTCTACATTTCTTTCTTCTCTAATAGGTACTCCTGGCTGATTCCTTCAAAAAGGTTTATCTGCTGACTGTGCATATATAAATGAAAGCATATTGCTAAGACATATTTGGATAAGAATTATGATAATCATTTATCTGTAATATAGCTCCATGATGGTTACCAATTAATGTTATTTGATATGAAAGTACTTTCCAGCTTTTCCTAATAAATAAATAAATAAATAAATAAATTATGACTTATAATAGCTTACAAGTTATAAGATCTATCCATATACATACACATTCACCATATCACAGCATAATTTTCTATTTGCAATTCAAAAACAAACATTTATCTACAGATTACTTTATAATGTCTACTTTTCAATACATCTATTAATTACCTTGAAGAGGACAGCAGATAAAATGCAGGTTTTGGTTCTTAGTTTAATGTTGTACTGTAACGAATGCCTAAATGCAAAAACCAAGCAATATAGTTAAACAGTGTAGTTTGTGGCTCATTTAAAATACCAAAATAAATATTTGAGCTTTAAAATAAAGACATTTTTCTGAGATTTCATCAGACATTGATGTATAAAATTGGTCAGTATCTTGGTTTCATATAATTTCTATTAATTAAGATCTCTGAATACAATGTACGTAATTGAAGAGATGCTAAAAGACAAAAAAAATTATGCTAGTCTGCCTACCAGGAATTTGTATAAAATCGTGACAATGCAAAGATACAATAGGAATATAACATGAAGTAGGATTGTAAGATTTTTTTTTCTAGTTGGAACAGAGAAAGCCCTGTATTCGCAATAAATGTAAAATGTATGAATCATTGGTCTCAATTTCTATGAAATTAAATAATTATGTAAAAAAATTAAATTGTAGATTAGTAAATAGAAAATATACTTACTGAGCTATTTTAGCTGCTAAGATTGCTCCTTGTAGGCAACCCCAAATTCCAGCTCGAGAAATAAACTTCTCAGAGTAAACTTGAGATGTTTTTGACAAGTTACCAGTGGTTTTCTCTGATGAATCATCTAGTTCTTGCCACTGATGAAGTGCATTATCCATTTTGAGAGCTGCATCAAGGCCCTGACACCAGCATTTGAAAGCAATTCTAAGATACATTAAAACTTACATTACTGATATTCAAATGGAAGGTAATTTTGCATATCTCTATTGTTAAATGCAATGGAATTAAAAAGTTATAGAAAGCAATTAAAGTACAAGTAATCTTTGACTTATGACGACAATTGTGGCTTGGAATCTCAGTAATGAGTGAAGTTTTTGTTAAATATGATGCCCACATGACTGCTTCATTCAACGACTGTGATCCCGGCTCTCCAGTTGCATTTGTTAAGTAAACCCGAGGGTCCTTAAATGGAGAGAGTGAAAGAGCTACCTGCTGAAGAAAGGCAGGAAGCTCCTTTCCATATGCAAAAGGGAACTCCTGAACACAGCTGGAGAAACAAGGCTTAGATCTTCAAGATCCCTTCAAGATCTTTATTTCTCCAGTCCAGTGCAGGAGTTCCTTTCTGCAAATGAAGGGGAAGTGAACTCCTGTCTTGGGCTGTAGAAAATAAGTGGGGATCCCAAAGATCCAAACTTTATTCAATGAAGTATGTCAATCCCCTGCCCCACATGGAGGGTCTAGGATAACTTGCTGCCGCCAGCTCACCACGGCCAACTTGCCTCTGCCAACTCACTGCCACTAAATCGCCGCAAGACAACTCCACACAGCCACTCGCCATGGGGACAACTCCCCACAGCAGCCAGAAAGTTGGGCAGGCGGGCAAGCGGGTGGACAGAGCACAGAGCATGTTGTGGCAAGCGGCCATTTTCACACCCCTTGTTGCTGCTGCCATGCCAGGCACAGAACTATTGCTGATGCTGCCGCCATGCCAAGTGTGAAGCTATCACTGCTGATGCCACCACACCAGGCATGGAGCCACTGATGCTGCCACATGGGCATCTAGCTGCCATGTCGCCATGCTAGGTGTGGAGCCGAGTTCAATGTGGTAGCAGTGATGGGGGAATGTGAAAATAGGAAGCTCCCACCTCCCCACCCCTCTCCTCATCATCCGCCCCAATGTACACTCTGTCCACCTGCTCACTCAGCCACCTGGCTCTCCCTCTGGCCACTCACAGTGAGTTGTCTCCATGGCAAATTGTCCCCGCGGTGACTTGGCCGTGGAGAATTGTACTGCATCAAGTTGGCATTGGCGAGCTGGCGATGGCAAACTGGCAGCAGCAAGCTGGTGGTGTCAAGTCATCCCATTCCGGGCATGGAGGAAAGGGAAAATCATTCAGCAGGCAGTAACAATTTGCAACTTTCCCTGCCAGCTTTCCCACTGACTTTCTGGGGAAACTGGCAGAGAAGATTGCAAATGGTGATCACATGATCATGGGGCTCTTGGCAACCAGTTGTAATCAAGCAGTTGTAAGAAAAAGGTCATCAATTTCCTGCACCAACTACTGAAGGACAAGGCCACTGACAAGCCACAATACTACTGCCTTTAACTCTGGGGAAGCCACTCCATACATATATGGACTCCCCAAAATCCACAAAGAGGGAACTCCACTCAGACCAATTGTCAGCGACATCAATTCCTTCACTTACAACACTGGGAAACATCTAATCACTTTATTAACTCCTCTGGTCAGCAACACTATCTTTACTGACTTTGTCAGTAAAACTGGATCCGGATGAGACTATGGTTTTTTATGATGTGACTTCACTCTTCATCTGCATTCCAAAAATTGAAGCTGCCATGGTAGTGAAGAAACAACTGCTACAACACAGCACATTAGATGAAAGAGCTAATCTCATCCCAGACCACATATGTGCCATGTGGACCTCTGCCTGATCACTATCTATTTTAAATACAATGAAGATTTCTACAGACAAAAACACGGCTACATCATGTGTTCATCCGTGTCACCATTGTGGCCAATCTTTACTTGGAAGAGGTAGAAACCAAAGGCCTAAACTCCTTCACAGGAATTCTACCAACTCACTAGTATAGGTAAGTAGACGATACTTGGGTCAAGATTAAAACACAGGAAATGGAAGCTTTCACAAACACATCAACTCTGTGGACAGGTACAGGAAGATGTTAAGGAAAATAGACTGGCTTTCCTAGCTTTCCAGTACACATTAAGGAAGACAGAAACCTCAACACTGAAGAATACAGAAAACTCCCACACACAAGTCAGTATTTACATTCTGATTCTCACCACCCACTGGAGCACAAAATGGGAATTATGAGAACTCTACACCACCAGACTGAAGGTTTGCCTACCGGCAAAAAAGGAAAAGAAAAAGAACTAAAACACATCAAGAAAGCCCTCAGAACTTGTAGTTATCCCAACTGGGCCTTCATCAAATCCAGAAAAATATCCAGCAGGCGCTCCTCCATAATAGAACAAACAAAGCAACGTTGTCATTCCATACATTGCAGGAATATCTGAAAAGCTCAGGAGGATTTTCAACCAACATAACATGTGTGCACACTTTAAACCCAAGAATACAGTAAGGCAGAAGCTTGTCCACCCCAAAGATAAAACTGTGCAATGGAAAAACAAAACAACCACTTCACAAATGCATGACACAACAAACCTATCAGTTCTTGTGTTGTAAAATAGGTGATGTTGTATCCTTCCCCCTTTGTTGAGAGAGGGTTGTTCAATTTTAACATAGATGGTGTCTTTTACCCCTCTTTCAAACCCACCAGGACAAGATTCAGCAGTTCATCTGCATTTGAAAGACAAAATATCACTCTTTTGAAGACAGCAAAGTTCACATTCTGGACAGAGAGGACCAGGGTTTGAAAGAGGGGTAAAAGAGGCCATCTGTTTTAAAATTGAACAACCCTTTCTCAACAGAGGGGGAAGGATACAACAACACCTATCTCCTGTCTACAACACAGAACTTTCAGCAGTCCCAGGAAGGTTCCACACCCATTTGTATTCTGATTCAGTGACTCCGAGGTACAGAAAAAACCCCAAGTGGCCTCAACAACTCTCAGACAGCTAACAACCGACCTTCAGAGTGCTAACCAGATGACTGTAAAGAATATATATCCTTCCATTCCCCATCATTCAGTCAGAACTGAAAAAGCTTCTTGGATAAGAAGTGACTTAAAAATAATAATAAGAATAAGAAAGTCAAATTGCCTTTTGAAAAGCACATTTGGGATAACCCTGACCTGGATGATTGAGAATGTCCATAGACATCTGCAAGAAAACAACCAATATCAGAGAGCACCAAGGACCTCACAGTGCAATCCTGAGCTACAAATATTTTCTTCTATTGGTATAGTCCAACTAGTTAGCTAGCTAGGAAAGAAGACACAAACAAAAATCAGATAAGGAGAGTAGAAAATTAGTAGTAATGTTTTTTTAAAATTTCACTCCTTCAAAGGAATGAACAAAAGAGAATGGAAGAAAAGGCAAAGAGGAATTTAGAAGAGTGAACCCTTTTATTATAATTCTGATGAAAATTGTGACTTTGCACGCCCCATTACTAGATTATTTCTCTACAGTGGTTATACATTTTACTAATTTTACAAGGTGTAGATTGAAATAGAAAATGTAAGAATGCTAATACCTTGTGCTTCCTGTGAAAAAATGCAGATTTCCAAGTTCATGAAAAGCCTGGACCATGAGACCATGCTGATTATTTGTTTGAAGAGTTTCTGTTTTTCATCAATTTGAGGGGGAAATATTTGAATATTTAATAGTAAATATATTTAGAGAAACTTAAATATGATTGGTTTAAAATAAATTATTGTGTTTTTCTATATTAATTAGTCTACCATTTTAGTACACTATCCAATCAGAAAGTTCAGGGTAGTACAAAAGACATTTTTAAAACACATTAAAACTCCACCAACAATTAAAACAATAATAAACTAACATTTGCCACAATCACCCTATGGGTCAAAGGCCTGCTGAAATAAAGTGGTCTTCAAGGCTTTCCAGAATGAGAATGGAGTTGGGGCTCACCATACTTCCAGGACAGTGTATTTGACTCTGGGAACTATTACAAATCTGTGTTAGCATTTTGTATTTTTATTTTCTTTCTTTTAAAATTTCTTGCCATGTCTGTAATACGGAATTACAAAATATTTTAAAGCCAATTATTTTTGCATTCAAAATGTCCCATTTCAAGCTTGCAGTAGTGTAAACTAGAAAAAAAATATCTTGTAGGAGATGACCAGGCTGAGAGGAGAGAGGAGTCAAACGCATCATCAATCATGAGTCCCTTTGTGCCCACAAGAGATCTAAGTTCAGATTAATGTCAGCGCAAGGGAAATCAGGAGATCCAGGAAGTTCAAATGCATATAAAGATTTATTGTAAGCATAAGGTCTCTACAAGAATATGAATACTAACGGTCAAGGGAAAATAGCGGGAGTTAAGAATAAAAAGAAAATCAAGGTGGACTGGACAGATCTCTTGTGTGCACGGACTCATGACTGATGACATGTTTGATCCCTCCCTCAGGTTCAGCCTGGTTATCTCCTACATCTCCTCTTGAACTAAAATGCTGTTGTTTCAATAATTGCAGAAGTGTTTTAAGGTTGTGTTCCTGAAACAATTCCACAATGACTGAGGTGGATGATTTACACTGTAAGCAACTGTTTTAAATTAAAACAGTTGTTTAGGACAGTTGAACTGGCAAATATTTTGCATAATACTAGAAGTACATATACTTTTGTACAGTGCTTTTTTTGTAAAAAAAAAAAAAAAAAAGTGCCGGAATTCACACATGTCATACAACCCACTTTGCCTACCCTACAAGGTTCCATCCAAAAAAGGTGCCGGAACTCCGTTCTGAGCGTTCTATGAGAAAAAAAGCCCTGCTTTTGTACTGATTTTGCTGGGAAACCAATTCTCTTTATCTATTAATTACTGTTAGATGAATCTTAGCAGTAGCTATTCAATTTCTCTCTTATCAGAGAGGAGAAAAAGAAAGCAATAGCTGGAACTGGAGTTCTACTGGAACTCCACTATCAATCTGCTGAAACACCAGCTCCTTACTGTGTTCCTCTCTCTGAACTATTTTAAAATAATAAATCTCTGCAAGCACAACATGTGCTCAAGTTTCCTATCAGATTATGTAGTAATTCAATGTATGAAATAGAATGGATTATAAACTTACCAAGCGTTCGTTCATATGAAGAGATCACTACTGGGAGTTTTGACTGGGGAATGGAGTTGCTCTCAACCATACTGAGGCAAGTAAAACTTTCTACTGAAAGATCAGGTGGTTCTGGTTCATACGTCAACTCAGCTCCCATAGTAAATCCCACTTTTCCACGTGAAGTCTTTTGGTTTGCATATATTTTTGTATTTAATCTTCCAGAAGAGTCTTGTTTTATAAAGTAGATTTAATGAAAACATCTTAGTTGTCCTTACAGATTAGAGATTCTGAATATAATATTAGATATTATACTATTTTTCCAGAGACTCATACTGAAAGTAGATATATTTTATGATGTACAACTAATTTTAATTAAATTTAAGACATTCGAGAACACCTATGCTATCACATGCTCCCTTTCCTAGGTCTTTTCTTCCCTCACACCAATTTCTTTTCTTTTCCTCATCTTGTGGAAAAGATGATATAACATTGTTATATTTATAAAAAGGAGTAGTTTGGCACCTCCAAATCAAGTTTCTTCTGATTTACATTAACAAATGGAATTAAATAAAAAGCAATTTTTCAAAATAAGCTGGAAGAATAATTGCTGGAGCCCCATTACATTCCATCAGAAATAACCAAAGTCCCAAGTTTATGTAACATTTTCAACAACCTTTACAGATTTGATGTTCAAAAGTGTGCAGAGCAGCAACTGCATTCAACAGCCTTCAGTCCAGCTCTACTATCTCCAGGAAGCTGCATTCTTCTAGGCTTGGGTTAAAAGAGGCTGCTCTTGATATTTTTTCTTATCAGGCCCACAAGCTTTCAAAAGAATAGAGGGGATATTTGGTCTAGGCCTGGATCAGTTGTTGGGACAACTACAATGGGCTGAGCATTATGGAATAGAATGGGAGTGAAATGATTGGTGGTAGCTATATTATATTTTCTATTATTTTTTAGTTTATGTACCTGGGAGAATCTTGCTATAATATCACAGTGAATAGGAGGTTATTTGTGTTCATACATAAATTTCATGAGAATTCCTGGATGAAGGTGCAATGCTTTTTCTTTATATAATATGTTTTAATCTTTCTTCAAACAGTTCTTAGACATCTCTTGTCTGACTCTTTTATGAGTACCTTATCCTTTTATTTAAGAAGGTTGATCAGTCATTTTCTTTGGTGAGCCAAACAAAATACTTTCCCGTGAAAGTATATGATATTTGTTTATTCAATTAATTCCTAGGAACTTAAACTAAAGTCCAAAAAGTTTCCCTGGATCCTTTATCTGTTTAAAACTTTTGTAACCTAAATTCTTACGTACTTTTTGCTATCAGTTAATTTTTATAAATTTCTTGTTCTGTTAATTACTCTATGGCCATAGAAACACTCACCAGATGGTCCAGTTAAAATACTATTCTGAAGATCTCTTTGTTACTTAAATATTTATAATCCAAAGTGATTTAAGAAGGGAGATTTGAGGAGACTAGCATCCCTTAAAAGGTTCCACTGAAGCTGCAAACCTGATCCTGCTCTCTTGGCTCCTAGCTACTCTTATTCCAGAGGTGCCCACAGAATCCATTTGGGTCATGCAGGTGTCCTCATAAGAAGCAGCTGTCCAGATCAAACATGGTGATCTCCATCTTCTGCTTTTTCTGGAGAAGTTCCACAAAATCAGGCACCTCTCCCAATTGCAATTCCAGCCTCTGGTTAATCTCCAAACTTTTGGAGATATGTTAATCCATCATTTTCCTTACTGGAAACTGTGACAGCTTCCATAGATATTTGAAAAAAATAATGAATGAAAAATGTAAAAGTATGTAATATAGATTAAAGGCAGAGTTTAACAAATTAAAGAATCTTGGAAACTAAGACTGAAGAAATAAGCCAAGATATAGAAAAAGGTAATTTGAGAGAGAAGAAATTTTGCCTGTGGTTGAGGCAGTTCTAGAAAAACCTGGTGAAGATACAAGACAGGATAGTTTGGGCTTATAAACGTTTTTGGAATGGGAAGAAGTTAATGGAAGCAGAAATGAATAAGGAGTTTAGAATTAACATTAGATACACCAAAGTAAATGTACAAGAGATATATAGTGCACCTTGTCAGGAAGAGAAGAGACCACATCCTACAACAACATTTCAGTACAAATTAAATATAGGCAACATAGATGTAATACTGTTCAAAAAAATACCCATCAGAATTCCATCTAAAAATAATAATAATACACCTTCTTGAACTGATAAATTAAAACAGAAGAAGATACTATTTAGGGTGAGACAAATTGAAAGAGTTATTCTGAGTTTTAGCAGAAGACATTTTGAGTTCAAAACGCAAAAGAATTCTTAGACAGCATAAGGCAGAACAGTTCGTCATGTGACAAACCCGATTTACAACCATCATGATATAGGACTGTAATGGGTTATTTGGTATTCCAATACTATATCTCTGAACTGCTAAGGGTTTTTGCCTATGGATATCTCTATAATGTATATTATTTTATACAAATGTCCCAAATATATTTGAAAATACTTTAAAGAGTAAATCCATTCAATCAATTTTCAAACAGAGCATTTTTATATTTTATATTAGATTCATAAAATATCATCAGAAACCAAGAAAACATGGTAATCCTTTTCTAGAAACCCTCTAAATCAAAAGATTTCTCTTTCTTTAAAGAAAACAATTTGATAAGAAATTTGGCAATGTTAGAAGAGTTTATTACTTGAAAAAAGCAATGAAAATTTCAAACTTCTTTGAAATTTTCATTAAAAATTTTAAGTAATAACATTACAATTTCCCCTTTTTAAAAAGTCAAAATTTACCTAATATTTTGGTAAAACATTACTTGAGAAATTATAAACTTCAAAAAGTTTCTGTAAAGGAGTCTGAGAGATGTAACTATATAAGAGCTGTGATATTCTATTGATAGAACGGCATTTGGTTGTATCTTTCTGGAACATTAATGTAAATATAAACCAATTTATTTATTTCTAAATTACTTTGTTCCTATGCATATCAGCCAGTATCTTAGAAATTGGTTTTTGGAGAAAACTGCTAATTCAATCTAATTAAGAAAACTTTGGAAATTATGTTTCTCACGCAGTTATCTTTACGCTCTTTTTAAAGAAGATCTGAAAAAAAACTTGATTTTGGGGGGATTCTTAATTTCCAATTGTGCCAATAAGCAGGCAGTAAATAGGACAGTATATATTGTTATTAAATTATTATTAGGAATGCTTCAGTTTGTTTCTCTATAGCAATATGAAAATTAATTCATCATACGCAATAGCATGTAGTTAAAGTTTTATTACAATTCTAATAATTATTAGATAGTGTGGATTGTTTGAATAGTCAAAAAAATTAACTATTCTAACATCAAATCAGTGTATGTGTGTATTCATACTTACACACATATGCACAATTTTTTTTTCAATATTTGACTTTTTAAAGTCTATTTACAGTTTTATACATATATACATCCAATTTTTAATGAGAGGTACTCACCTCGCACATGAGCAAGAAATAAAGAAAGCAATTTCCTGCTGTATTTAAGGGCTCTACTGTGGTGCTTTGATTGTTCCAGAGTTTCTCTAAAACATTTTAGCGTACCCATCAGATCCAGAGGAACAGATAATAGTGATCTAGTTTGACTGATACCTATAATGAAGCCACGGTTATTTTAATAAACTCTAAATATGTCAATGTAACAAATATGTAATATACAAAAGTAAAATTGCACAGAAGTTTACTCAAGCTACTACTAGTAGTATCTTTATTACAGTCATGGATCAACTTACAGGGTTCAAATTTAGACACATAGGCAATGGTTCAAACTGGAAAACGCTATAAATATAAATAGTAGAATTCTAAAAAAGCCTTTGAATACTCAAAACTAATTGACTAAATTATAAAATTTCTTTGTAAAAAAGATGCTAAAATATTAAATTCCTAAACTACTAAGTAAATACACACACACAAAAACAAATGTTTTACATTATTTCAATGCAAAAAGCAGAATCAAAAAGCATGAAGAAAAAATAAGAAAATCAAAGTAAAAAGATAAAAGGTTTATAAACATTAAACCTAAGCTATGTGGGCTTAAGTAAAATAAGTCCACACTCTCAGAATAGAATTTAGTTCTAGGACTATCAAATATTTTACAACTTCAGATTGTTATTAAAATGAAATTAATAACACACACACATACTTTTATTGTGACTAACCAGTGAAATGTAACATACAGACATTAAAGCTTAAAATGACATGGCCAGCAAATGAAAACTTTATGTATATTCTTTTCATCTTCTTTTGAGATCTAATAATTGATTCTTAATGGTGAGACAGCTGCTGGATTTATCACATTTGAAAACTGTCATTAAATCTACAATGGCTTATATCAGAGGAGTCAAACTGCCGGCCCACGGGCTGGATTGCAAAACCGCGCCCACCCCATTGCCGGCAATGGAAAAAAAGTCGTTATACGTTGGGACACGTCACGTGACGTTACAAGTTTGACACCCCTGGCTTATATGCTTATATGGGTTTCTACCTAAGATGAGATTTATTCATATGTTGATAAATTGGTACTGATCTCTAAAGGTTATATTACAAAGCATTAAATGGAGCTAAAATCTCTGGAAAATTTGAGAATCAGGATAGAATCACATAGTTCAAGGGACTGATCTAAAGCAAGAAATCACTGTATCATTCTTATAGCTTTTTTGGACCATTCCTAGAAGTAAACTAAATCTAAACATGACTAAGTTGAAATAATCATCCCTAATCTAGGTGGAACACTCCACTGGGTAATGGCCAAGTCCCAGCTGAAGTAAGAACAGTGAGTAAGTAATCACTATCTCAGCACAGTTCGAATTTAAATTAAATTTCCATGCAACATTAACATATAATTGATTGTAATGGAACCCAGGCACCCAATAGGTGAGATCACCATTAAGGTTATCATCTGCTACATTATTTACTATACAAAGTCTACATCTTTTGACCATGCATAATAAATATCAGACTGTTTTACTGATACCCTGATCCAGTGGTACAGATGGACTCCAGGGTAATATTAATAGAGAGAAATATGGCTATTAAATAAGAGGACAGAACCTAGTTGCTATTGCCAAATCTGATGTTAAGGCTACCTGCAGCAGAAAACCATTTCTGGATGTTCCCAAGAGGATTAAGATAATTGTCCAGTTTATCCCATCCACTATTTGTTAAACCAATCAATTTACTAGTGGGAAGGTAGATATTTATAATTAGAATATCTGGCTTAGAAGATAATGCTATGTGTTCACATGGCTCCAATCATATAATCAGCCATCAGAAATTATTTAATATCAGTGTAGAAATACTTCTTATGCACAATGTCTTTTGGCACTAGAAACTACATTAATGGGGTATGTTAAGCAATCTTGTACTATCAGGAGTCTAGAAATTAAATCTTTTATAATAAAACAAAATCAGATTTATATATTAAATCCTATAAGTATTGAGATAGTCCTTTTTGGCATTCCAATTAGCAATGCTGCAAGAAATCAGGGAAGACCTCTTTTGTCCTTCACGGCAAAAGAGGTCCAAAGAGTTATGCTGAATGTGATTCAACAGAATTACAGTTATATCTAATTTAGATTGGAATGGAGATTATCCAGGTGATTCCCATGATTGTTAGACTGTTAGATTGTTAGGTTGGGTAACCTTAGGACTGTTTAGAAAGAAGTGGAAGGCTTTGAGTTATTATATATCCAGAAGAAATCCAGGCTAAAAACAATGAAATTATTGCAGTTGATCAGATGGTGAATATGGGATCCTCAGTGAAATCAACTTGAGAGCAATGATCAGTGTCAATTTGTCTGGAGCTGGAATTTGTGGCAAGAGTAAATGCATCATGTCTGGAGGGACTATCAATATTCAGTAGAATGTCTAAATGATTTGGATTGATCACTGAAACAAATTTGGAGGTATAAGAGGAAGGAAAAGAATCTATTAGGTTGAGTGGATGCTTCAAGCATGATACTACATCCTGTATCTTAGTTGCTTCTCTCAGATGTGACATGTTTCCAATATTGTAAAATGAAGAAGAATTCAGTTGAATATTCAATTAGTGTCAATGGAATGTAGAATTGATGGATAATTGTTTTTTTTTCTTTTGTTTTGAAAGATATTTTGGGGGAAAGGCAGGCAGCTTGTTCACAATTGTTAGACAAGATGTCCCCAGGATTCTCAATGTTTATCAAAAGATCAGTGTTATCTTTAACTGATAGAGGAACAGTATATACAGTATATACTCTTCCGGTGTATGAAAAACAAATGTTCCCTTAGCTCAAGCAATATTCCAATCACATACAATAGGTAATCATGCACCTCCATTCTCTTCTTCCATCCTTGTCTTTCCTCTTCCCTCTCTTTAACCGTATAATTTGCCTATTAGGGCAAGAACAGCTTCTACTCTCATGGCCTTCCAGAAGCTTGTATAAACCCCACTGAACTGAAAGACTTGCATGTAGGAGTGTTATATTAATTGTGATATTTGAACTGTAAATATATATTGTATTTTCTTTAATATATACTACTGTTCTTGTTGAGTTAGTTGAAGCGATTAGTTATACACAATTTAGAACTATCTTGACTGAATCAATTTTTGTTAGTATTATCTCAATAGCTATAATGTAAAACACCTACATAATTGGTTTTACCGTTATCTTATAAGGA